>KI547139.1:101563-160979 GCA_000497715.1 Spathaspora arborariae UFMG-19.1A
ATTCCGATAATTGATTAGCAAGGCATTCCGGTAATTAATCAGCACGTTCTATTAACAAGTTCCATTACCACGTTCCGTTACCACGTTTCATTAATTAATCGACACGGCGTCTTGTTACGTCATCAGGACTATTGCGACATCCTAAACAAGCTGCCAAACCAAATTAATACAAAACACCTAGTTATAAATACTCAACATTTGAGTAAAAATAGGCAACTTGTCCGAGCGGTTAAGGAGAAAGACTTGAAATCTTTTGGGCTTTGCCCGCGCAGGTTCGAGTCCTGCAGTTGTCGTTATTTTTTCTTTCATATACTCTAACAGAATTGATTCTAAACGTCCATTACACCTATTTCTTTATCTTTTATTTTAATCCTTTTTACCTTTTACCTTTTTTTTTACTATAAATATGGCAAAATTCATAGAATATAAAGGATTCGACCACATTTGGGATTATTCTGGACCCTGGCTATATTGGTTAATTGTACTATGGCTTTGTCTACCAATACTTGCATATCACATATTACCACTTGTATCAACACGTAAACATGGTGGACGGAAAATAGTCTCAATATTTGTTTTGGGAGATTTAGGGCATTCACCTAGGATGTGTTATCATGCATTGTCTTTTAGTAAATTGGATTATTCAGTTAATCTTTGTGGGTATTTGGAAACTGAACCTGGGTTGGAATTAATTGATGATGTAAATATTGATATTTGTGCGATTAAACCAGTTAGGAATCAGGGATTACCTTTTATTTTATTTGCCATTGTGAAAGTTTTTGTTCAAGTTAAACAGATTTTCCAGTTATTATGGGATAACGGCGATTCTGATTATGTATTGATTCAAAATCCTCCTTCTATTCCCTTGTTGTTGATTATTATCGTTTATATTGGAATTTTCAATCGAAATTGTAAATTAATTATTGATTGGCATAATTTGAATTATTCAATTTTGAATTTAAGGTTTAACAATTTGAATCATCCTTTAGTGAGACTAGTTAAGTTTTATGAAATGTGGTTAGGAAAATTTGCTTGGTTGAATATAACTGTGACTAAGCAAATGAGTAGGTTTTTAGTGAAAGAATTTGGATTTGATAAGAATAGAATTGTTACATTGTATGATCGACCTGGTGATCAATTTAGACCTTTGGAAATGAGTACTCTATCCCAATTTGAAGTATTCAACCAGGAAAATATCGAACAATATAAGATATTAATTACATCCACTTCGTTTACACCGGATGAAGATTTTGAGATTTTGTTACAAGCATTAAAAGAATATCATGATACAGCAAACATCCCTCCTATTTTACTTGTAGTTACAGGGAAAGGTCCTTTAAAACAACAATTTATAGAAAGAGTAAAACAACTCAACTTTTCTAGTAAAGTTATCGTGAAAACTGCATGGTTAACTTCAGAAGATTATCCTAAAGTATTGGCACATGCCGATTTAGGAGTTTCTTTACACACATCATCTAGTGGGATTGATTTACCTATGAAAATTGTCGATATGTTTGGATGTGGTGTTCCTGTGATATCTCTAATTTTCCCAGCTATAGATGAATTAGTCAAAGAAGGAGAGAATGGATTATTGGTTAATGATTCACTGAATATGTGTAAATCATTTATTAAAGTGTTTACAGATGATACACTAAGAAAGAACTTGAAAAGTGGGGCATTACAAGAGAGTAATTTACGATGGGACCAAAATTGGACAACTGTTTTAGGGAAAACTTTTGAATATAATACATAATACTATATATACTTTTTAAGTTTGGGATCAATCACTCTCGCTAACTGATGATTCCAATCTTGAACACTTTCAAGCATGAGTTGTTTCTTTGAATCATCAACAAATTCCATCATCGATTTATGTAGTTCCAAATTAGTTTCAATAGATTTACGTAATAATAAAACTCGACTAGTATCATTCATGCTTAACATTTCATCGACATACTCCCCAAAGTAATTTATATCATCTTCATGAGGACCACCCTGTTCCAAGGACATGCTTATCCATTCTTTAATTCTTGATTCAAGTTGATTAATCAGGATTTTTTTATTGAGAAACATTGGTATCTCACAAAGTTTATTCTGATTAGATATCCAATTTAAATCAATTTCTTTTATTTTAACTTGTCTTTGTTTTTCCAAGAGATGTAATTTATCCCTCATTGGTATTAAATCAAGAGTCCGCACTTTATTAGTATATTCCACATCTTTTAATACTGAATTTCGTATAGATGATGGTAATTCCTCAAGTACAGAAGAATCATAAGATTGTGAAGGTTGATATAACTTAACTGGTTCTCTCTTTACTGGTGACTTCAGTTTTCTCGAGGGTTTTCGTTTTGTAGGTGATTCAATTACTCGAATATAATTCGTAGCTCCTGATTGTGTAGGTAAAAGTTGTTGAAAATATGCTTTTGCATTGCTATCTCGTTTGACAAGCATTCCTCTTCGGGTTAATTCTCGTTCTATTTCTTTCTTAATGTCCAGTGGGAGCTGTTCAAATACTTCCCAATCAATATTATCAAAGCTATGAGAAGTTTTTGGTTGTTTCTCCAATTGAACTTTACTTATCCTAATACGCTTGCTGGGAGACGGTGTTCTAGCTTCTCGCTCATACAGTTTAAATTGATCATTTATATTTCCCTTTTTAAATTCAAGCCGACCTTGTCGTTTAACACTGTCAACATCAACAAGTTTAGTTATACTCAATCCAACTCCACGTAATTCAGTCACTGGTATATTAACCATACGATATAATACTTTTGCTTCAGAACCTAAAACCCCCCAATCATTTGTTGGAACTCCTAATCTCAGAGATTTATTAATAAAATCACATTTCCCCATTCCTAAAAATTTGGGTGGATTAATAGGGGCGTCATTTGCACGTCTGGCAAGTCTGAGAGTTAAGGAACTTCCACAAAATCCTAAACTGATTAATCGGGTATATAATTCCTTAGCTAGTCTAATTAAAAATTCATCTAATTCTTCTACGGTATCAAATCGAATACCGAAATTAACATCAACAGAAACGGATTTTCGACCAAGCGTGGATGGTGTAGCTAATGAAGTTTCATCAATTCCTCGTACGTATTGATATAGCTTGGTTCCGGTTTTTTCTCCGAATAATGTGATTAATCGAAATTTAGAAAGTGGGAGTACATGGGGAACTTTCACTGGTGATTGATTAAGTTCATGGGAAAGTTTCTCAGTTATACTTGGTCCTATCCCTGGCAAATCTCTAATATCCACTTGTTCGAGGAATTCAGTCAAGTTTGATGATTGTAGGTAATATCCATTTGGTTTTGCTTTTCGTAAGGATAGTTTAGCTAAAAGTACATTTGAGCCAACACCAATAGAAACAGGACATTTTGTTAATGTATAAACATCTTTTCGAATAGTCTTACATAATTCTTCAATATCATGACTCATGGAATATGTTGTTGCATCAACCAACACTTCATCAATCAGAACAGGATAAATTATATCAAACCAATCACTAGAAATTAAATAGTTATAGAATTCATGAGAATAATTCTCATATGCTAGGAAATCATAATCAATTATTTTAATCTGAGGACATAATTGTTTTGCTTGAGTTATCCACATTCCATTCTTTACTCCGAATGATCTAGCGACATAGTTACAACTGGCAATATCAGAAGTACGACTACCATGAGAAACACCAATTGCATCAGTATTTATGTCTAAATTGGGATGATTTATACATGATGCAGTAGCAAAGAAACAATCAAAATCAATATGCATGATTATCCTGTTAGTATGGGACAGTTGTAATTTAGTTGGCTTTTCTTTGATGATTCTTCGAAGAAATTTTAATCGTAAATCAGATTTCCAAATACTTAAATGATGTAATCGAGAATTAGCAAAGAAATAAGCCAAGAAATCAGGGTGTCTTGCATCGAGAACATATTTATCTTTAACCTTATGAACACCTTTATCTTGGGGAATTGAATCAAGAAGAGGAATATCTTCATGATCGTCAATAAGTTCTTCTTCTTCCTCTTGCTCAGGCAATTCTTCAGGCAATTCTTCAGGCTCTTGCTCAGGCTCTTGCTCAGGCTCTTCTTCAGGTACAATCTCCTGCTGCTCACTTATCGGTTCAAATTTCAATCTCCGTTGATTATAAGCCACTTCTTTAATTAATCTGTATTCCTTCCAATCCAACAATTCTTCATTGTCTACACAATCCACAATCCATTGTGCTTTAACAACACGACAATTCTTATATAATTCTGATTTTCTCGGAGTCAACCAATCACAAACAATATGAGTAGCACTTGATTTATTCACTAAATAACTTATGAATTTCCCACCATGTAATACTACAAGTCTATGAATCTCATTTATTGATGGATTAGTATGACCATTTACAAATATACTACAACCTGTAAATATTGGTTTAGGTAAAGCTTTCAATCTTTTGTATTCCCATGATAGATATTCGGCATCTTGTTGTTGTTGTTTAAGATGTTTAGAGTGGAAATATGTTGCATAATCTCCAAATGCATGTAGTTGACCAACTGGTGCCTGTTGTGACTGTTCTAAAGGTGGTTGCAGATATACTTCCTGAGTAGGGTTCTCCCCCCTAGCAATCCTGGCTAGTTGTTCTTCATCAACACTATCATCAAAAGGATCTGAGCTTAACCTACTAAGTGAAGTAGGTATTGGCGTAGACATAGCTTGGAAAACGTGTTCATTTTGACTTCGTAGCGCCTGTAAATATCCTTGACTTAAACTGTTGATGTGAGATATAAATGAATCATTATCTAAATTTCGTAAGAAACTATTATAATCGTTTATTTCTTCTTCATTGTTCATCTGTTGTACATCTGTTGTTCATCTACTGTTCATATTTACGACTTTTACAACCAAGGTCGTGTGAAAATGACTAAAATTTCCACGCGGTGTTTTTTTCTTCTCATGATTTCATTTACGTGAAAAGGACACAACATTGAATCTGAATATTAATAGATACAACAAACGCAATGGTATGTAAATACATACAAATAACAAAGTATAAACTAATGTACTAACAAAATATAGGCTGAAAGATTATCTGAACAACAAATTGCCGAATTTAAAGAAGCATTCTCCTTATTTGATAAAGATAGTGATGGAAAAATCACCACTAAGGAATTAGGTACAGTTATGAGATCACTTGGTCAAAACCCAAGTGAAAGTGAATTAACTGATATGATAAATGAGGTTGATGTTAATTCTGATGGTTCAATTGATTTCCCAGAGTTTTTAACTATGATGGCTAGAAAAATGAAAGATACTGATAGTGAAGCAGAAATTGCTGAAGCATTTAAAGTTTTTGATAGAAATGGTGATGGGAAAATTAGTGCTGCTGAATTAAGACATGTCTTGACTTCAATAGGTGAGAAATTAAGTGATGCTGATGTTGATCAAATGATTGCTGAGGCTGATACTAATAAAGATGGAGAAATTGACATTCAAGAATTTACTCAATTATTATCAACAAAGTAGTAGGAATTGTGTGTAGGAAATATAATGTTTTAACCAGTAGTCAAGAAAAAAAGATGTAGCTTGTAGGAGCTAACAAAGAAACAACCTGAAACAAAGGTAAACTACTCTAGCATATCGGGAAAAAATAGTGTAGATATATATGGAGTGACCAAATAGTATATGTTTCAATTAAAGGTTATTTTGCAATGGATGATATAATTAAACAAATTATCAAGAAAACAGACGAATTACTGTTATCACCAACATCTACCTCTTCAAGTTCGACAGTTGATCAAACACTTCCCATGACACCACCAGAATATCACAAGAAATATGTACCGCCACATCAACGAAAGAATAACAAGAAACAGCAGAAACAGCAGAAACAACAACAACAGCAACAACAACAACAACAGCAACAACAACAACAACAACAAGCAATACAAGAACAACGAAAGGCAAGATTTGCTACTAAACCTAATTCTGATTATGGATTTATAAGTCGAGGAGAAGATAATCGACTTCAACAAAGTTCAATTGAACGACAACAATATTTCATATCAATTATAAAACAATTTATACAATTTCATTCGCAAACTATAGATTTACATCTGCTTATAAATGAACGAGATTTACAAAGTGCAAGTGAACTACAAGAGACAAATACTATGGTAACTATGGATTCAATACTTTTATCAATACGTAAATTACGTGAAGCATTATTGCATAGTAAACCAACACCATTTCATAAGAAAGTTTTCTTATTTTCAACAAGATTAGCTGCGATATTAGGACATTATCAAACATATATTCCCAGTATAAATTTTCTTCTACATCATACACAACTTAAATTAACTTCAGAAGAAATTGAAGAGATTGCTACATTACTTGTTTTACATTTGGTTCATTTCAATCAAGAAATATCACGAGCAATAGATGTTTATTTTAAATATATTCCCAAAAACAAACCCACATTTGATATAATACAAGCATGGATTCATCATGATTATGTTAAATGGTTTCATTTGTTAAGCGTTCAAGAAGATCCTTACAGATTAGCCATTATGAAATTAGGAATAGAGAGAATGTCCCAGTGGTTAGTTTCCAGTATTGGAGTGAGTATGTTTAAAATAGATCAGAAATGGTTAGAAATGGAGATTTGTAGCGGAGAAGTGGATATTGAACAATTGGCGACTACTTGGAAAGTAGAAGATGCAGTTGTTATTGTAAGAGAGAGAGTTAGTAGTAAATAGACCCTTTTTGTATAGTGAGACCAAACAAAGAATTTACACAAGCAAAAAAAAATACTGTAACATTGAGTGACCAAAATATGACAAGTACTTTGAACACCTCCCTTTCAGCATACAGCATACACCTAGCATACACCTAATACACACTCACTTCTGTCACCCACATTATGTCACTTCCTGATCAAATTAAAATAGACGATATAACAACAGGTAAAATCGATCCTCAATTAATTTACACCGAAATTGATCGACTTAAACTAGAAATAAATATCCTTAGAAATGATATGGCCCAATTCATACGAGCATTAGCCATAATTCCTGAAAATCAATCACAACAAGAATATTTCCAAATCATTCATCTGAGATTGACTACTGTCCAACAATCCATAAATGAATACTGTGAAAAATATAATAAATTATTACCAATTATTAATTTAGCTCAAATTAAACTAGGCCATGATGTAGAAGCACCACCTCCAGTACGAAGTAATGGTTCTACAGGAACAAACACATTAAATAATACTCCCGTTATTAATAACAAGACTACACCAGTGATACCTAGTAATGGTGTGCCTAGTAGATTAAATGGAACAACAAGTTCAAATTCACCTACTCCACCAACTACAAATAATACTGTAAGAAAACGAGCTAACTCAATGAAGAAGAAGTAGTAGTGTATATAGAATAAACAATATTACTTTTGTAGAGTAAACAGTTAGCAAATATACATAAAAGCAAACAATAAAATAGCAAGGATTGCTCTAAGGGGTTACCCTGAACTGACTAATATCTATAGTAGTACAATAGTCATTACTCTAAATACAGGTTACTGTACTCAACTCAACTTCACTGGGGGTTACCCTGAACTGACTCATTCACAAAAAAAAAAAAAGAAATGCAAGTTCAGCCAAGCTTGAAAAATTTCAATATAAATATACCTCCAAATCTCACCATTTCTACAAGCTTCAACTAAAATATCACAAACAAAAATGACTGATGCGTTAAGAGAAACATTTGATAGATGCAAATTAGAAGGTCGTAATGCCTTAATTAATTTCGTTACTGCTGGATACCCAACTATCGAAGACACATTACCTATTTTACAAGGAATGCAAAAAGGTGGAGTTGATATTATTGAATTAGGTATTCCCTTTTCTGATCCAATTGCTGATGGATCTACCATTCAAGCTGCCAACACTATTGCTTTAAATAATGGAATTACAGTGAGTAAATGTTTACAATTAGTTCGTGATGCTCGTTCTTCTGGAGTTGTTGTTCCTATTATATTAATGGGATATTATAATCCAATTTTAAAATATGGAGAAACAAAAATGATCCAAGATAGTACTGAAGCAGGAGCTAATGGATTTATTGTCGTCGATTTACCCCCTGAAGAAGCTATTAAATTTAGAACTACATGTAATGAATTTGGAGTTAGTTATGTTCCATTAGTTGCTCCAGCTACTACTGATACTAGATTAGAAGTTTTGGGTGCTATTGCTGATTCATTTATTTATGTTGTTTCTAAAATGGGTACTACTGGTGCTTCAAGTACTGTTTCTGCTGGTATTGCCGAATTATGTGCTCGTGTACGTAAGTTTTCTGGTGATACTCCTTTGGCTGTTGGGTTTGGGGTTAGTAATCGAGAACATTTCTTAACTGTAGGTGAAAGTGCTGATGGAGTAGTCATTGGATCCAAAATTATTACTTTATTAGGTGAATCTGCCCCCGGAAAACGTGGAGAAGTTGCTTATAAATTTGTTAAATCAATCTTAGGTGACGATTTCCAAGTTAGTCAATCTTCAAGTATGGTAAGTGATATCAGTAAAACCACCACCAAGAAAACCACTAAACCAGTATTACATGAACTTCATAAATATAATCCAAATTTCGGTGATTTTGGAGGTCAATATGTTCCTGAAGCACTTCATACTTGTTTAATTGAATTAGAACGAGGATTCGAAAATGCCGTAGCTGACCCAGAATTCTGGACTGAATTTAGAAGTTTATATTCCTATATTGGTCGTCCAAGTTCTTTACACAAGGCAGAAAGATTATCTGAATTTGCCGGTGGGGCTGAAATTTGGTTAAAACGTGAAGATTTAAACCATACTGGTTCTCACAAGATTAATAATGCTCTTGCACAAGTACTTATCGCTAAAAGATTAGGTAAAAAGAAAATTATTGCTGAAACTGGTGCCGGACAACATGGTGTTGCCACAGCTACTGCCTGTGCTAAATTTGGTATGGAATGTATGGTATTCATGGGTGCAGAAGATGTAAGAAGACAAGCATTAAATGTGTTTAGAATGAGAATCTTGGGAGCAAAAGTTGTTGCTGTAACTAATGGTACGCAAACTTTAAGAGATGCTACAAGTGAAGCATTTAGATATTGGGTTTCTAATTTAGAATCAACTCATTATGTTGTGGGTTCAGCAATTGGTCCTCATCCTTATCCTACTTTAGTTAGAACTTTCCAAAGTGTAATTGGTCAAGAAACAAAAGAACAATTTATGCAAGAGAATAATGGCGAATTACCAGATGCCGTTGTTGCTTGTGTTGGTGGAGGTTCAAACTCAACAGGGATGTTCTCACCATTTGAAAAAGACACTCTGGTTAAAATGCTTGGTGTTGAAGCTGGTGGTGATGGTTTAGATACTCCTCGTCATTCAGCTACATTAACTGCAGGTATCCCTGGTGTTTTCCACGGTGTTAAAACATATGTTTTACAAGATCAAGATGGTCAAGTTCATGATACTCATTCCGTTAGTGCTGGTTTAGATTATCCTGGTGTAGGGCCAGAATTAGCATTTTGGAAAAGTACTGGCAGAGCAGAATTTATTGCTGCTACCGATGCTGAAGCATTACAAGGTTTTAAATGGTTGAGTCAATTAGAAGGGATTATTCCTGCTTTAGAATCAAGTCATGCTATATTTGGGGGAGTTCAATTAGCTAAGAAATTAGGTAAGGGAAAGAAAATTGTTATTAATGTTAGTGGTAGAGGTGATAAAGATGTTCAAAGTGTTGCTGAAGTTTTACCAACTTTGGGAGAACAAATTGGTTGGGATTTGAGATTTGAAGCTGATCCAACAAAGTAATTACATAGTTCCTGAACGAAAGTGAAGGATCTAGTACTAGAATCGATAGTTCCTAAGATATAGCTGAGGAACTGGTACAATTTTTATAGTGTTAAATGTTTAAACGTATTTAGAATATAGCCTGTATTTAAGATAAATTAATCTAACGATTACAAAATGAGAATTACCTAAGAAGCTTTAGTTTATTAAGGGCAGAGTTATATTATTAGAGGAAATGTTCCCAATAGAAATAAAATGTATGGGATTACTTCTTTGTGGTAACTTTAAACTGACTATTAATTCGGATTTCTGGGATATAGTATCAATTGCATTTGTGGTTTTTGAATTGCTGCAAAAAAAAAAAAACTAATATAAAAGGCCCCAAATTTTCTTTCAAGAATTTAAATTTAGATTTACAACATTTTCTTTTTCTTCTCTTTACAAATTAAGTCAACTGTAAACAATAATTGACAACTATTATCTTAATAGTAAATAAGATCAGCCTGATTATATTAATAATTAACTTAATACTAACATCTAGTTCTAATTCTTTCAAATATTATACATTGTTCTTTAATATCAAAATATTGGTAACTATGTTCACAAATTCAAAGAGCTTAACCAAAGTGACCTTTAATCCACAAATACTTTCACAATTCATCAACCCATTATCATGAATATCAATTTCAATCTAATATTGTGTTTACTTAGTACCTAATTGTTTGTTATTTGGTATTCTTGACTATCTCTCATTTGTGAGTTTACTGGTCTATTGGTTGCTGCTGCTTATATTTGGTCGCTCGAGACCTTGGAGCTGTGTACTGATGCTACAGAACTCCAGGACAATCCTTCTGACAACCAATCAAGGATTTAAGACATTCCCGTTTGGATAGGGACAACCCCTGATTAGAGAAGTCATGTTCGTTTGCAATATCAAATTTACATGACCTGCCTTATCAAGATCAATTGTTTCACTAGTGAAGCTATTTTTCTTACCACCTCTATATATAAAACAATCAAATGATATTTTAAAGGTTTTCACTTAAGCTACGTTTAAACTACATGTTTACGATTTCGACTGTTAAAACTTTATTGAATCTATTTGTAAATTTGTTCACTACTCTATAATTCCATATAGTTCCTTTGGTATCACTCAAGAACTATAAAGTTTCAGGCATACTCATCATCAACAACACCAAACTAGTCCATCCTAAGAAATTCTTTGCACCCTTATGTTTCCCAGTAACATCATCATATTGTTCCCATACAAATCCAGTTTCTTTCCATTGATCAAATACATTATTCACAACATTAACTCGAAGTTCCTTGTACGCTTGGGCAAACTTTTCTTTTAATTCAGCATCATTGGTTAAATCATGATAATGTTGAATTGATTCAAGGATTAAATAATTTAAATTTATCCATATGGGAGATCTCCAATAATTTTCCTTTGTTCCATATTCAGGATCTAAATTCGATAATGATCTGATACCAAATGGTGTCCATAGTTCAGTAGATATAAGAGTTATAATATGTGTTAATTTTTCAGTGTCAGAAGAGTCAACTAGGTGAGTTAAGAATGGGAATAGTGAGATATATCCCTTATGGCATACGTGTTCATCTTCATCATCTTCATCTAGGGTAACATCACAAAAACAATTGTGTTCATTTGACCAGTGAATCTTGTTTAAATTGGCAACTATATTATTCTCAATTTCCGTATATTCATTCACATCAGAAGTGTGATTAAGTAGATTAGCCATAATTTTCAAGGATTTAGTCATTACTCCTATCCAACTTAATAAATCAACATTCAATTCACCAGCATCTGGTTCTTCAGCACGAGGATAATCATCCAAACCTGAAGCAAGACAGTGGGAAACAGTACGACCTCTCCAACGATAGAGTTCTCTATTGGTTCCTCTATCAAATTCATCTATAGACCCAGCTTGACTATGTCTAAACATTTGTAAATGTTTTTTAAGTTGTGGATAAACTTGTTTGGTGTAATTTGTTAATACATCAGGGTGATGTAATATAAAACTACCCAATTTATCCTTGACATCTTCAACTACTAAAGGTTGCTCTAAATCTCCAAATGGAGAAACATGATTAAGTAAATGGATAAGTACAAGGGTTAATGTAGGCGGATTGACAATTTCTGGGGATTGTACTTGGAATTCTTGAGGTACTCTACTTCTCAGTTCTGGTCCAATTATTTGTTCTCGAGCAATCCATCCTTTCTCGTCAATTTGATTAAACCAAGATTTAACAATATCTAATACAAAATCAGAATCGTAGTTTAAAAGTGGGAGTAAATGAAACCCCTCATCCCAGAGAAACCCACGAGGAAAGAAAGGACGGGACGGAACGAGTGTGAATAACTCGTGAGGTCCTTCTGATTTACCAACTAATTTGAAGTCCTCTTCGTCAACACTTGTTTCTCGATCAACTAATTGATCCCCATAAAAGTATGAGGCTCCACCTAATAAACCCGAGATAATTTCTTGAGCAAATTCATGATGTAAATTAGATGTGAATGGAGGATTAAGCAGGAACTTACTATTGAATTTAGAGTCTACTTTTTCAAGAGTATTTTGAATCATTCTTGGCAAGTTGTTTGTGGTGATTGGTTCAGGAGTAACTGCATTGTTATAAATCACATCAAATTCACATTTACCAGTAAATACTTTTTGTATAAAATGAACATTTCCTTCAAATCCTTGTAAATCTCTCATGATAAATAAGTTTTCTGGTGGAATTCCTTCTAATGGTCGAGTACTTGATAAACCTTGAATCAGTTCTTGTAATAATGTCATAAATATATCTCGTGCTTTCCAAACATTATCATCAGGGACAGTTAAACTAAGATGGTGTGTTCTCTTAGGATCTAACTCTGGATGTATACTGGAATCTCCTTGAGGGTGGACATTCGTTGAAGGTCCATCAGTAACTTCCAATGTAAACCCACCTAATTCTTCACTTATTCCAACTAATTTCACAGTTCCTTCATATCCATTGACATTTTTAGGATTATCTAAACGTAAATATCCACTTCTTTCATTAATATCAAACTCATTAGTGGTGGTAGTCTCCCCTTCTAATCCAGAATACCATATAAATGAAATCTTGGAATTCTCATAACCTACATGAGGCACACTATTCACACGCACACCCCAACTTAATCCATCATCAGATTTAACAAAATCAATAGTGATATTCACATGAAACTCTTGATCATCTATGACTTCCCTACCACCAAATCTAGGATCATATTTAATCCAATTGGCTCGTTTTAATAAATCATGTTGTTGATAAAAATGACGGATTTTCCCTACCGAAGAATAATCCGACACAGAAAACCACATCAATCCAGATAATAAAGATCGGGGTAACCTTGGACGAACTCCAAAATAAAGCAGGGATCGATAAGGACCCCAAAGTAAGGAATTGTTGTTTAAATGATCATAATAACTTGACAAATCGGAATTGTCTGGCTCTTGAGTAAGGTCAGGGAATTTCTCAGCATAAATATCAAATTGAACTGCATGGATTGGAATCAATAAGTATACTAACACTAGAAACAAATTCATGTTATTGAAAGCAATTGGTTGGAAAGTAGAATTGGTGTCTTTTGAACATTGAAAAATTCACCGACATATTTGATATCCAACAGTCGCGACAATGTCGTTATAAAAAAACTTAAGCGATGGTGTTTTAACTATAGACTGTAACAACTAACATCAATGTGGCCACATAAGAAAGGATTAGGGATACGACTAAGTCATGGAATACAAGGGAATGCTACAATACAGTCAAATACTCCTGTTTTTCCTCGACAGAATATTTATTCACCTATAGATCCACCATCATCATCTATACAAGTTGTACCATCACAGATTAATACAAATACATTCAAAGGATCAGGTGCTAGTCACAGTTACGTCCCTCTGAATCTTATACTGTCGTTGTCTATAGAATCAAGTACTGTTTCGTCAGTTATTTCTTTTGATCCCAGTCAGGGAGATGTGGTTAATTTTTGTCATGTAAATAATAAACCAATAATGGTTCATGTTACAGGAGAAACTGAGTCGATATTAACATTTACTGGTAAAAATGTGAATTATTCTGTTGAATTAACATTTCCCATACGACAAATTACAAGTAAGGTGATTACTGAAGGTACTGTATTACTCGTTAGAACACCTACTACTATCTATGTGATTCTTGTAACTGACAATGTCAACCTTTCTGTAATCGGTGAGATTAATGTTAAGGAATTATCCAATTGTGAATTTGTTGATGTTGTGTTTGATGAGAGTTCTAAGTTTGGCGTTATTGATGTTGAAGGTAATTTTGCAATATATACAATTACTAAAAGACATATTGGAATATCTCAAGTGTTAAAACATAGAATAGAGTCAGATGTCAGTGAATTATCAAGATGGAAGAGAATTGGGTTTATTCAGGATACTTTAGTTACTCTATCTAGATCTAAATTAACTAGTTATACAATACCAAAACTAAATAGTACTAGTATCGTCACTGCAAACACTTGGTCCAGACTACGAGATATACATATAATTCAAGAGAATATTTTCTTACTTACATCGAAAGAATTAATCTGGTTTAATGATCAGTGGGATAGATTAATTTCTTGGAAACATTATTTACAAGATTCTGATCCATCATTGAAGTTGCAAATATATTTAGAAAATCAAAAGTTTAATTGTTTATTATATACTCAATCAAGTCCTTTAGTCATGGTATATACTTTGGGAAAAGTAAATAATCGTCCTTCAAGTTTATGTGATCCTTATTATATTAGAAAACTGGGAGAAACTAGACAGGTATGTGTAGCCAATGGGAAATTATATTTAATTGGCACAGACTTATCAATTACTTGTCAAAATATAGACAATAGTTTACCTCAACATGAGTTGAAACCTCCTAGTGCAACCTCCAAACCAACCACTAAACAAATTTTCAAATTCACTTCAAAACATATAGATTCACTTATAAGATCCTTAACATCATCTGAAGTAGTAACTACTAGTGAATCACAACAAATTCAAAACTATGCATATAATCTAAGTCTGTCGCTTGTCAAACAATCAACAATACCTTCATATTTCTCCTTATATGAATTATGTGGTGACATCCCTCAAGTTTCTGATTTACTTGAACTAGATGATATGATTGTTCAATTTGAAAATTCAGTAGATAAAGTTAGGTTAATTTCATTAATTCATAAACTATCTAAAGGAAGTCATATTGATGATATTGCAAATTTATTTCAGGAATTATATGAAAATCGATTTGAAAATGTTGCTGTGATTTTAGGTACTTCACTTATTAAATGTCATCATCATGATGCTAGGGAATTACTAGAATCCGAGTATAAGAAAAAGTATGACCTGATGTCAAATCAAGTTAAACTGATATTTGATGAATGGGAGGGACACCAAGAACCAGAACTAGAATCAGAAGTGTTGACTCAAAAGTTGACCCAAGTAGATCCAATTCGATCACCACATCCTCTTTCTCAAGTAACCACATCACAACGGAAATCACAACGAACTTCCCAACATGGTTCACAACGTTCGTCTCAACCAAAAAGAAAGAAACGAAAAGGTTTTTAGTGTATATAGATATTAATGTAATACTTGTTTAGTTTCTTTATTTATTTCAATAATTCGTAAGGCTAATTCTCGAGGATCAACTCCTTGATCAAGTAATTTAACACATAATTGTAATGTGGTATCATCAAGATTAACATTTAATAATTGTGCAAGTTCAGTAATTAAATTATTTGCTGACATTGTGTCCAAAGTATATAAAAAGAATGTAATGTTTGTTGATGTTTTTTTGAAACCTAAGAAAAATTTCAACCAGTGGTAATTTGATATGTCCAAGTGGTGGATTTAACCAAATGGTGCGGATAAAATTTAGTGTATCCAATTATGTTCGATCATACATTACATCAAGAGAAAGTTTAAAAATTGCGTATTTCGGAAGTGATCGATTCTCTACCCTCCTGTTGAATGCATTATACGAGTATTGTCA
This sequence comes from Spathaspora arborariae UFMG-19.1A, assembly GCA_000497715.1. Taxonomy (NCBI): domain Eukaryota; kingdom Fungi; phylum Ascomycota; class Pichiomycetes; order Serinales; family Debaryomycetaceae; genus Spathaspora; species Spathaspora arborariae. The sequence continues at coordinate 117,459 of KI547139.1, forward strand.
ACTACATAATCATTCAATCCATGTAATTACTCCCACATTAAAACCAACTGGTCGAGGATTAACTCAAACTGTTGAACTTCCAATTGGTGAGGTTGCTAAGAAGTTATCACTTCCAATACATAGAGTGTCTACAATATATGACATAACTCAATTGTCATCATTACAGTTTAATCTAGCAATTGCTGTATCATTTGGTAAATTGATCCCTGGGGAATTTTTAACTAGTTGTAATTATGGCGGTATAAATGTTCATCCAAGTTTACTTCCCAGATATTCAGGTGCTTCGCCTTTACAATATGCTTTACTTAATGATGATAAATATTCTGGATGTACTGTACAAACTTTACATCCTACGAAATTCGATCATGGTGAGATATTACTACAATCTGGAGAAGTACCTATTGATTATGATGATAATTTTGCTAGTCTTGAACAGAAATTAGGTGAGATTGGTGCTGAGTTATTATTGCATACTATAGATCAGCAATTGTATGTAAAGAGTAGTAATTTCCAGAGTAAATATGAACACTCACTTGCGAGAAAGATTCCAAGAACCAGAAAACAAGTTCATTGGGATATTGTTAGTGCTAGACAAGTTAAACGAGTTGAAGATGCTCTTGGATCAGTATACACTTTTATTCCCGTGAATAAACCCAAGAAAACCGATATTCATCGAGTTATACTTTCTGGAATATCGGAATATGTGGGTGAAGTTGAACTATCCCAACCAGGTCAATTCAAAGTTGACTCAAATTTACTCATTGTTAAAACTAATGATGGATACATTTCAGCCACTACAATCCACCAACAAACTAAAACCAAACAAACTCCTCAACAATTTATGAATAGTTATCATAAAAACATTGGAGATTCACCTTATCAATTTATAAACTAATATACACAGTTTCTATAACACAATCTTACAATGCTTATTAAACTCTTCTACTGCAATAGCAATTTTTTGATACAAGAAATTTCGATTTGATCTTTCAGGAATTGGTATAAATGGACCTCGACCCAGAATCAGTTTTAATCCAATGACTAATCCAGTCAGTTCAACTGTAATACTCTTGACTTCAGAAAATTCAACCACCCATTTACTCACTAATCCATTAATATCAAACATAATTATCTTTTTGTATGTAACCAATACACATCTTTCTTCTCCTGCCAATACTAAATGTGCCAAATATACTTCTCCATAGAAAATACCTCCATCAATACTATGCATCCAATATTGTCCTCGAGCTTCTCTAACCGAATAAGGTTTAATAATACTATTAGGACAAACATATCTAGGTAATCTAACTTTATCTAACCCTTCACCATCAAACACGGTTGTAGTATTTCTAATCCCCTCACTGACATTTGATGCTAAATCGAAAAATCCAATGGCAGTCTTAGTAGGTAATCCAATAATACCTTTACCTAATCCCTTGAAAAATCCAGCTGCACCTTCAGTAGCAGCACCTTCAATTGGTGCCGTGGCAATCCCGCTAAATCCTGAACTCACAGAATCAAAAAATGAATTAGCACCAGAAGCAAAACCATACAACGCATGTTTTGGACGATTACGTCTTGTATTTAATCTTCTTCGTTCTTGAAATTTCTCATCCATAGTAGCTACAGTCAACCCTTTTGCTATTGATCCAGTTACTTTGGCTATGGAATCCGAAAATCCAAATACCGATTTTTTAACAAAACTTAACCCACCTTTGGCAATACCAATACCTAATTCTTGAGGGCGATCATTCAAGACAAAACCTTGATAAGGTTCATAGAAAATATCAAGTACTCCGGAAGCTAATTGATTAAATAATCCCACAGGATTACCCAAGAAATCTGCTGATCCTAATATATTATGTAATTGATAAAAGAATGCTTGTGAATAATGAGTTTGGATTGATTCTATAAGTATAGGTGTAGGTACTCTTATATTCTCAAGAAACAATGTATTTAATTTTATAGGTGCATCATTAATATTTCCAATGGCCATGGTTAACACATTAAAGAAAAACATGAGAGTATTTTGACTTGATCCTTTATCTTCAGCATTAACTCGTTCAGTTCTGACAAAGGATAAGTTTGCTTGGATAGGTTGTAAATGTAATGCTTCAAAGTATATATCATTACTTTCATTAAGTTTTATTGGTTCAGGAATATCCAAGTTTTCTTCACATAATATATCTATTTGATCTTTGTTCCATGATGCTCCAGGGAATTTTGAAAATTCCAACAATGCAAATAAGAAATCTTCATCAATTTCAATACTCATTTCTTGTAATAATATCGTAGCGTATTTAATAAACAAAACCCCATGAGAATCATCCTTAACTAAACAAACTGACGCAGAAAATGATGGATGATTATTTAATTCTCGTCCTGTTTTCGGAATAACACTAGGGTATAAGATAATTGGGAATATTCCTCCATATAATTGATTATCTATTTGCACCCATTTTAATTTACAACTAAAGGTTTGATATAAATTTGATTCATTATATCTAAATTCCAACCCCTTTAATGTAACATAACATAATTCTTGATTACGAGGGTTAATAAATGATACTCCAAACCCATCAAATTTAGTAATGATTTTCGTATGATAATTTTCATCATTCTCCACCGCTTCAAATTGAGCTCCACTATTATTTACATTAGTTGAAGACGCTGAGGCACCTTGTAATTTATAAAGACTTGTCGAAGGGTCATAATTGGTGATTATAAGTGATTGGGTAGGTCCATCAGCCACAACATTAAGATCAACTATACAACTTGGAGATTCCCCAATTTGAGGTAATCTAAATGGGCGCAAATTACCAATTTCCGCAAGATTGACTGCTCGTTCTCGACCATGAGATCTTACGATTAATTCTTTAATTATGGCATTAGGGTAATCATAGGCATATGGCATGACACTTTTCGCAGGGATTTTATAATAGATTGGTTTGTAAGGAGTATCATGGGTGACTACTTCTCCATTGGCATTTATATTTGGATCATTTTGATAAATGAAAAATTCTTCATCAGTGAAGTTTCTAATTGAATATGGCCATTCATTATTCCCATTTTCAAAATGAATGAAAATTGTCGCATTTTCAATTAATACAGTAACTTTGATTAATATTTGTCCAAGATTTGTTTTAAATACTTTAATGAATAATTGACCAATTTCATCAATACAGAAAGGAGGTGACCAAGATTTAGAACCATGGACAAATTTAACCAAGATGTTTTTCTTTTCTAATTGTCGTAATCCATACAAGGGTAACAGTTGGCCTGGTTGGACATTAATTTGTCTTGTAGTTCCATTCTCAACAATTTGTAATGCTTCTTCCAATTTATTAATTAAAACATAACGAGGTGCTATAGTAACCACTTTAGTTAAATTATACTTTCCTTCACCTTCTTGAATAGATATTCCTAGATTGGTTTCCATTTGTTTACCAACAACTTGTAATTTTAATTCATTAGATTGTCCAATAGCATCAAAACTCATGGGTTCTGACCAACTAGAATCTTCAGTTCTTATAGTAGCACGATTTTTTCGATCGCCAAAATTATCAAACGAAAACATCGTGGGTGACATTTTAGTATCATTTGAACTTTTCATTGAAACTTGATTACCACGTTCACTTACAACAAGATTTAAATTACAACGGTTGAGAATAACATAAGGGGAATAAATTGCCACTTTTAAACTGGAACTACCAATTTGTTTCCTAGGATAGAATATTTTAAGTTTGAGGATATTGTTGAAATTATCTCGTAATGCAATGGTATCTTCTCGTTTAAATTCACTTGTTTTTGGTTTATTAATAATGGCAAATTCTGATTTTTGATAATTACAATCTTTTGGTAATACACTTAATAATAACAAATTATCTAAACTTACCACATGAACAAAACTCTTGACTCCTCGTTTAATACTCCCTGTCCAATCCCGTTTTGAATTCTTGTCATATAATCGATAATCTAAATCAAATGGTAATAAATTCTCAATTTCTAAGGGACTAGAAATGATTAATCGTAAATGAGGATAAATTCTAGCCAAGGGTTCATCTTTATCATATGCTGCCTCAGCTTGGAAATAATATACTGAATTGTCACATGTAGTTGTTGCTTGACATTTTAAGGAAATTCCATTGGGGTGATCGTTTTTAATAGCATTCTTCCAATGAAGTTCATCCGACCATCCATACGGCGTATGAATTAATGGACGCACTCTGAGTTGTCCCGTATATACCAGATCTATAGGTAAGGCCTTACTTTCTTTTGATTCAATAGATAATTCATATTTTTCTTCACCATATGATACTTCAATTGCCAAGGGTATATCTGCATCATTCTCAACTAATATTGTGGAACGAAGTCGAATTAATTTTATATTATCTTCACGTAGAATTATATCCACAACTAATCGACTATGAACTCCTTGAATTGGTGGTTGTAAAATATACAATTCTTCACCTTCATTAGCCGCTGATATATTATATAAATCTGAGTAAGATGAGTCAATAAATGATATAGATAAAGTTCCTGCATTATCAGCATCTAAATTCTCTCTAATTTTCCTCCAATCTTCAAAAGTCCAAGGAATAGTTTGTCTTGATTTCACCAAGGTTTTCATATTTTCATCTGTCCATACATTTATATCATATCCAGTTTCATTCATGATTAAATATGGTTTATCTTCACCTCGAGGTTTTAATTTCGTATCTGAAGTAATTAAATTTGAAATTTGTGACAACAATGCAACACTACGTGATGTTATGGTAACTTCCACCAATTGTCTCGAAACAATTTCTACAAGTAATTTTGATTGTTCTGATTTCGAAGCATATATGGCAATTGACCAAGGTTCAATCAATGGTTCCCATGAACTTCTTGAATAATTAAAAATATTGACATAATATTCCAAATGAAATTCTGAACTTAAATCAGTTGACCAATTAATTGCCTTTACTTCAAATGGTTTAATGTTGATATCGAGAACGGGTAATTCAGAAACATCCCCAATTAAAACAAATCTAATTCCACCAATACTAGTATTTAATTCTTCTCCTTTAATAATTGCAACTCCTTCAGGTATGGTATCACCTGTAGTTCTTCTTGATTCGTTAGTTAATGTAGACACTATACTTGGAGCATATTGGGATAACTTTCTCTTGAAATCTTCACTGAATCGATACTCATTATTGGGACTATCAGTGACAACCACACCTTGAGCTTTATTATATAATTCATTTGCTCGATTGAAAATATTTAATGCAAGTCTAATATCTCGAAGTGAAACTCGAACAATCAAGGGATCAATTGATGCTTGAATACATGATAAGAAATCTGTTGCCGTGGATCCTCGAGAATCATGAGCAAATGATATTGAGAAATCATCAATTATTCGATAATTCACACTATCAAAATCATTCATTACTGATAAATACATTCCAATATTATTAGCCGCTAACGAAGTAACATTCTGACTGGTGATTAATATTTGTTCAACTTTGAAAACTATAGCTTCAGTATCTTCCCTGGTATCATCAGCAAGGAGAATCACTGATGGTTCAATTACATTTACTGAAAATCCAAATTTAATTGGTGATGTAGTAGTAGTAGTATTAGTAGTAGCTATTGATGTTCCACTTGTTCGGGAGATTATTGGTGTTAATGCATCTACTGTTCTACCTACTGTACTTATTGATTTTCTTTTTCTTCTTGGACTCTCAAGTTGTACAGGTATATCTTCCTTAACAGTTGCTTTATTAACAAAAGCTTGTAATTCAAATAAATAATCAAGTGCAAGTATGGTCTTTGGTCTTTCCACAGTCAACATCATTGTGATATGTTTCAGTTGAGAAGTACCTTCGGAAAACGCCAGTAATACAAATTGATTCTCAACTGTATCTGCTGATGGGATAATCACGGGGAATTTACTTGATGTTGATTGTCGTACATCTTTAACCACAAATGATTTAACATTTAAATTGAGTTTAAAATTGTTATCTTGATTCATTTGTAAACCTAATATGAATTTATTCATGGAAAACGAAGATAATTGAAGTGTTTGTATGTCTACTATTCCATAAGTGTGATTATATATAGTTAAGGATATTCTAGGTACATCAAATTTTAAATCAACCAATTTATGATTATCCGGGATTTCAAGTTGTTCCTTGGTAGTAACTTGCTGTTTCTGTTCCCCCTGTAATAATTGAGTATTATGTTTCAATACTTCATTAGCATAGGCAGCATCTTCTTCAATATCACCAAGATTATTGTCATTATCAAATGTAATTGCTCTAGTTAAAGAATCAGACAATTGCATCAACATTTGCAGTTGTAATTCCGTCAAGTGTAAATCTAATTCTGGCATTTTACCATTAATGACAAATGTAGGTGTATCTGGTATGTAATTTTCTAAATAATCAATATTAAATGCAATATCTAATCCCTTGACAATTTGGGAACGTACAGGTACATCCAGTTCAAACAATAATTCTGACCATAAACTTACATTTCTAATTCCTGATTCAATTACATTCATCATGTGAGTATTTTTCACAATATATTCATTATAAGCATATAATTCCCCTAAATTAGCCACTAACTTATTTGTTGTATTTAAAGGAAATACAATTGTTGGCGCATTAATTAATAAATTAAATTTAATCTTTTCTTCAAATTGATTAGCTTGATTAATCGCTGTTTCTCTTGCAGAATCATATATTGCTTTCATACGTAAGAATTGACTTAAATAAGCCAATATTCTATTAAATGAACTTTCAATGAAATTTATCGTCATTGCTCCGGTTTTAAATTCCACTATAGAAGAATATGGATGGGTATTAGTTTCCGGATCAAATGTTTTGTATGTAAATTCTGCTAGATTATTTCCTTCAATATTTATAAGTTTCCTCATCATCAGATCTCGAGGAGATCCATAATTAATTTCATCATGGACTGTGAATGCTCCTAGTTTTCCTTGTACATCAAGAGATTCTGGAAGGACTAATACATCAAATTGGGCCAGGGATAATTGAATTGTGGCTAATTTCATTCCTTCTTCATTTAAAACAAGAATAATACTATCAAGACTAACATTTACATTGATCTTTTGAGGAGCAGTTTCCTCTTCTGTATTGTGTTTCAATTCATCTGCTGGTGTAGGAGCAGCATTTGGATCAGTAAATGTGTTTAGGATAAAGTTTAGTACACTTAGAATTGATTTTCGAGATATGATGAACTTGACAGTGGCAATTTGTAAATTTACATCTTGATCAAATACTTCGATTTCTTTACCATTAAATTCAACATTTCTTTGAACTCTATCGTATGATACTTGTAATAATTTCTTGTGTGAAGACTGTTCCGAGGATGATACCAACTTTTGTAATTCAAGTATACCTGTTTTTTCAATATGATCTAATAATTCAATATCTCGTAAATATAAATCTACATGAATGAGATTTTCTGTATTGTAAAAGTTAAAATGTAATGAATCTCCAATTAAATCAACTAATGGTTCTGCTTCAAGGGTGATTCCATTTATACATCGAGAAAGTGATACATGAACCATATCTACGATAAATTCAAATTCAAATATATGTTGAGTTGAACTGGAAGATTTAACTATTTTATCCACTTCTTCCTCCTCCTCCTCCACTTTAATTTCATTCCGATTATCTTGAACAAATGCATTGAATAATCCACTTGAATTATCTGAATCTTCTAAATTGGAATTTGTAGGTATAGCAGCATCAATAATCTGCATCATTGTTTTATATTGAAAATCATTAATTGCTAAATTAACTTGTGGAACTCTACCACCAACTTTAAATCTTGGTAAATTAGTTGCATCAGGAAGTATAGATACTCCCAACATTAATTGAAAATTAAAATTATCCAACATTAATGCCAGTTTATTTCTAGGGATATTTTCTTGTGTATGTAATTGTTCCATTGTGGATTTAATATTTGGTCCTACTAAGAATTGTGAATCTTCTAATGTCAATTTAAATTGATCATACATTAAATCTTGTAATTTCTTCCAATCATCAGCAGTATAACTTTGCTTTTGTTTTATTTCTTGTATGGTTTCTTTATCAACTAAATCACTAACAACACTTATATGCCCAGCATCTAGTATTGCTACTGGAGATTTAAAACTTGATGGATCAAGAGGCATAATCATTAATGGTGCTTGTAAATCCAACTTAACATTTATAGTTTTATGTTCTTCTAAAGCATATTGTAATCCAATTCTAGTTTGACTGGTAATGCCTTCTACTGTGGCTTCAGCAGCATTCATAATTGCTCCTACAGTATCTAAATGAATCTTTGGTGGAGTAAAGAATTTGATTATTTCTTCAATGAATTTTGGATTATAAAATATGGTCATTGATTTTAATTTTCCTAATAATATTGAATCGGCTGAATTATCAAGAGGATTATTTTCAAAAGATATTTGGAAAAATGGTTCACTATCATCGTCGCTGGTTTTAATCGATGCAGACTCCACTACTGAACTTGAATCATCATGTAGTTGGGAATGAGCTTGTTTAACACTAACAATATGTTTATATAATGAGGTACCTGTTCCATCTTCCACTCTAAATTCTTGAATTTGGAAACATGATAATAAAGAATCTGAACGTTGATAAATTTGCGTTTGACATCCTTCAAATATAATCTCAGCTAAATTGGTGAAATCTTTTCGTTTAATAGTTAATCCCCCCTTATATAACAGAGCAAGAACCTCTAAATTAACCCAATCTCGAGGAATATCATCGATTGCTGTGGTGAGATTTTCATCATATTCAATTGCTTCGTAAAGAGCTTTTCTTTGTTCTTCACTTAAAGAAAGATCTAATTTTTCAGGGGGAGTTTTTTCATCTGATGTTTCTTCTTCTGTTTCTACTTTGGTTGCTTCAGTATTTCCACCCCACCAACCTGAAAACCAACCTGTAGTTTGTGGCTTTGCTTCTACAATACTATTGAATAACGAAAAATCATGTTTCTCCTTTCGTAAATCATTTCTTGTTAAAGTTCTATAGAACTTTATATCTTCATAAGGTAAATCCCATTCTAAATCTTTCAACAGTTGTATATCTTCTGGTTTTGTTAATTTTCCACTTAATTTCAATTTCCACAACCGTTTATACTCGATTCTCTGATCTCTTCTCTTGGAAAAATATTCCCAACTCCATTTATAATTACGTTCATGAATTTCATCCAAGACAGATTGTGCAACATATTTAAACCATTCTTTTGGTGCTTCATTTGCTGGTAATTTAGGTCTAAACTTTCTAAACTTGAATGTACGCATATACCAATGGAATTTTGAAGCTGTCCAAAGAATATCATTATATTGTTGAGAATTTAATTCTACACTAAATTCTTGAAAGAATAATTCTGATTTGATATGGGGAACCGTTTCTGTTGTACCTGGTTTATGAATTGTAAGTTTCCCGTGTCCTGTGACAGGTTTTAACAAGTATTCCAAATCAGCATCATAATCAATAGTTTGTTTGAAAGATTCAAGTAGTTGATCATAATCAGGATTATCGTCATATAATGAACAATCTATCGTCTTCATATAACATGCAAGATTATTTAAAGTCAACAATTTATATGTTAACCTTTGTGTTATGGATATAAAGGAAGGAGTCCAATTTTTATCAGTACTAACAGCAGATAATTCTTTTAATGTTAAACCAATAGAATAAGGTGATTCAGTCAATACAGAATCATCTTCGTATCGAACATGAATATTCTTGATTGTAACTTGTAAATTATCGACAATTTTCGTAATCAACAGTTCAGTAAATGACTCATTATTATTCTCCCCAAGTAAATCATCTGATAATTGTTGATTTTGAGTTTGTGCTTGTAATAAAGTTTCCAATTCTTGTAATTTCTCTTGTTTCAAAAGTTGGTTTCGTTGTTCGTCTTCATCAGCATCATAATCACGTAATATAATAGGTGAAGCCAAGATATATAAATCTTCAATTATAATTCTAACTGGTTTTGATTTTAAATTTGACCAGGGGATTTGTAAAGTTAATTTCCCAAGATGTCCAAATTTAACATTAATTGGTAATTTAAATTTATCTAAACTTTCCTTCTTTAAACGTAAATCTGTTAATTTAACATCACCACTCCAAATACCAATGTTTAATTGTTTAGGATCGAAATTCTCAAGATATGAACCTAAAAACCGATTTAATAAATTAGCCACTAATGATTCAAACATATCTATATGTGTGTGTGTGGCTGGTGACTGTTAGGGAATTGTTTAGTTAATACAAAGAAATTACTATATATAAGTGACAATTGATGATATATAAGTTGGTAGTACAGGTATTGATTCACTGTGTGATATAATTAGGATGATGGAGAAGCAAGAGTAGTAAAAAAGGCAAACAATATTGATATTGCTTTTTTAACAGGAGGAGGTTTCGTTGTTGTTACGTCCTGCATATAATCTGGTGTAGCAAAAAGAATAAATCAAGTTTTTGCCAACCACTATGTCAAGGTCATGAATGTAATTAAGAATAATTACATGTAAATATATACTAGTATATCTATTAAAATTAGAATATTGGTGATATTCTACCTATAAATGAATTACGGGAACAATATTGCCAGCTACAGATGTTCTTAGTAGTTAGAAAATACTAGTGTATATAGAATAAATATCGTTAGTTTTTTGACGGAATTATGCAATTTGAGTTTTGTGAAACCCTATTTCCAAAGTAATCTCTACTCTATTCTAGTGAATTCTGCGTGGTTCCCATGCCTGTCTAAATTTGTGATATTTTGAGCTTAGTAAAAAAAACTCTGTACGATTTCATTGATCTAGTTCGAAAATAACACCAATACCTCTAAGAGTTGCTGATTATGTTGTAAAAAAAATATATTAATATACTTAAACAATCTTATAGAAGATTCAATCAAGAAATTCAGTCATATAACTTCATATTCTTTTTCTTGGGAAAGGGTCATCGCAAGTTGGTTAAGTATTAAGATTTGGTACTATGAAAGCGTATATGAAGCAATAGCAATGATTAAAAGTTTCAAAATATTTATTATATTCTGAGGATGAAAGTTTAATGTTTATCAAATTATTAGAAATTGGTTATTGTAAATGGTTCAAGATTTCAAAATACAATGGCTATACCAGAGATTAACTAAAAGAGGTATTGCCAAAGATTTTACTATTCTACAGTTTGAACATTGTATAACTGAATATGTTAGCTTTGGTATTTGTCAAACTATAGATAATGGTGAAACTTTAATGCTTACCATTATGATAAAGACATGGACGTACTAAGTTGTGTAGGGCGTTTTTTTATTTTTATTTCTAATAAGCATTAGAGGTTTTATTAATTTAACATGATTAACTTTAGTTAAAAAAAAGCCTAGAATAAATCTATAACAAAGTATAGTTAAGTTCAGGGTTGGATTCACTTGAACTTCTTTTTTCTCGAAGACAAATATGGGATTCTTCCCAATTGTATGATGTCTTATAATTTCGACAGTTACTCCTTGATATCGAATTATCAAGTTGACTGTCATATCCGTTGAGGTCCTGAAATTAAACTTGATTGCATTTTAATGTTAAAAAAATAGATCAAGAGTCATCATTTAAGCTGTGGATGTCAGACCACTTGCCAAGATAAAAGAAAAGGTTGACCCTAGAATATTTAAGAAGTCAAGAATAAATTTACGTTAGAGGTATCGATGTGACTTGAATTGGTGGAGCTTACGATATTTTTCCAAGCGTTGTTTCGTTATGCTCTGGTATCCATTTAAAGATTAAAGTTATTGTTGACATCATTGGTTTTTGAAAAAAACTAAAATTAGGTGATAATTTGATACCTGTGAATGGACGCTGGTGGTATCTATGTAGCTTACACTTATTTGTGGGGTCTGTCTACATAGTTTGTCTGGATGCTTTTTTAGTTGGATATGTGGGAATTACCTTGCAGATACCCTCGTTAAAACGCAAATAATCCCATTAAATGTGGAAAGAAATGAGAAAGTCGTAAAGCTTCAAGGGTCTACATAACCTCGCACCTTAGATTATTGTTCATTATGCTTGTTTTTAAGTATCTAAAAACAGGTGATAATTTGGTTTTTAGGTATAAACCTTAGTTTAATTTCCGTTATGGATATTCAACTAAGGTTCTTTTTGAGGTAATTCTAGAACCAGGGGGTGGGAATAAGTATAAAATGGATATACAAGTATTTGAAGTAAAATCAAGACAATTATCTTACCATCACAAATAATGTTTTCAATGAAACATATTTATGTCTTATTTTTGGCAGCATTGGTTTCTGCGTCAACAATTTTAAACAAAAACGAGCTGATGTGTGCCTTCGGGCATGTGTCGTTAGAGGAGAGGGTGTCTATCCGGCCTGTGGGGGATATACTGAAGACAGTGATATCCTTGCATGTATGTGCTCAGTCGATAAAGAAGACTACTGGTCACCACTATGGGATTGTGTTATCCAATATCCATCATGGGATACGTTTGGTTTTAGCTGGGTTTGGGCTCAATTTTTCATATGTATAAATTCTGAACAAGAGGATCCAAAGCCTTACCTTGATCCTAGTCCTGATGATTTAGAGTGTATGCATACATGCTTTGATGATTTAGAAACAGTGTTTTCAATCTGTGGAGGTTATGCAGAAGATGATGATATCAAGGCTTGTCTCTGTGGAGTGGAAGAGCCACTATATTATGAACCATTGCTTGACTGCATTAACTACTGCCCCTCCTACCGAGACTTTGAATCCATCGATCGGATAGCCGCTAGGTCATATTTCTGTAAAGGTATTGATCCTCTTGAGCCAAAACCTAAACCTGTCCCCAAAACTACTGAGGATGTTGAGGCTACAGAGGATGTTGAGACTACTGAGGATGTTGAGACCACTGAGAATGGTATAACTACTGAGGAAACTGAAACTACAGAAGAGACTGAAACAACTGAGACAGACCCGGGTAATACATCAAGACATGAAGACCCCATTACTACTGAATCATCAGTGGAAAGTGAATCTACAGAAGATCTTAAAACTACAGAAGAAACTGAAGCTACAGAAACAACAACAACAACAGAAGAGACTGAAATCACGGATAAAGAATGTATGCGTGCGTGTGTTGCCAATGTTGAACTAGAGCATCCAACTTGTGGTGGATACACTGAAGACGATGATATCCAAGGTTGTGTTTGTGGAGTAGGTGAGGAAGACTACTGGTCACCATTGTGGAAATGTGTTAATAAATGTCCATCATACAAGGGCTTTACAGGGATTTACTGGACTGTAGCCAAATATGTTTATTGTGATGGTATTGATCCTCTTGATCCCAAGCCTTACCCTGACGAGGAAACTGAAATGACTGATGTTACTGAAAAGACAGATAAAGAGACATACACTTCTAATACTTCAAGACAAGAAGATCCTACTGAATTACCAACAGAAAGCGAGTCAGAAACCATTTATTCAACTTATACTAAAACTATTACAGAATATTCTACCGTAACTTATACTGTATGTACCAGTGAAACTGATTGTACTACAATTACCACCTGCTTTACCAATAGGAAAACGAAAATTATAACTGAGTCTTGCACTACTGATACATCCAAACCCACCCATACTGATAATCCAGGTTCATCTACAATCACCCAATTTGACAATGCTGCTGTTGCATTAAGTATTGGATCATTAATTTACTTGTTTTTTGTTTTCATTTTTTAATTAGTTTTGAAAAAGAATTGAATTTCTAACAATTAGTTTAATATTCTCTATATATTATCTTTAATCAAATATTATTCCTTCAATAAGAGTTGTAAAAAATTGAATCCTAGTATAGTTTAACAACAAACCCCCAATAAATGACAAACTAAGTATCATTTACAGTAACCTAATTGAAAGAATTATCTAACGACAAAGAATTAGCCAATAAAATGTGAAAAGGATGACTTGGGAACAACGTTTAATTTGAAGGTATCTCGAACCACAATCACAAGGAAATATTAAGCGTTATTCAATCTCAAATCACCCTACTCTTTTAGGTAAACCTTATAAGACAAATATTCAATTTTACTTATGAATAAACAAAAAAAAAGAAACTTTAAAGAATAAACACAAACCCTTTATGTTCACAAGGAAAACTCCCCATCAAAACCGTTGCAATCAATTCCATGTAAATCTCTCATTGGTTCAGTAGAGTGGGGTAAACCAATCTCATTGTCCTTGTTTGTTTTTTTTTGCATCCATTTGAAACAATTAGAAAAATAATTGAACTCCCACATTTTGCAACAAATTATAATGAAAGAGGCTAATGAAAAGGGGTAAAATTGGAGACATTATTTATTAGATTTTTTACCACATATACTAAAAAGTCTATTTCATATATTGCCAGTTTAATCAGGATCCGGTCTCGGACTGTCAATAATCATATGCTATCTGATCCAACTATGTAACTTAAATCCATGTGAGGCAGACGATTATTCAAGGCATTTACGATCTTTATCGGACAAATAGAGTTAAATGTTGGTTGTAAAGTTGAATTATTTCTCCGAGAATAATTCTCCCAGAGTAATTCCCTAAGAATCAAATAGAAAAAAATAAAAAAAAGAAGGGAAAACACACACAAAACAAAAAAAAAAAACGGAAAACTATAACAGAGATTTAGCCTGTCCTGCACACTTCTCTTTATCTTCCACCAATAGAAATTCACAATTGACAATTGACAGTTTGGATTGAAAAACAATTGTAATAAAAAACATCAACAATATCAAAGTTTACGACTCCGAAATCGGCGAATTTTTTGTAAATGTGTTCAACATATTACTCAATTACAAGTGGGGGAACCTAATAAACAGTTCATTTCCTAAACCCCTAAACTCCATCTTATCGCAAAGGGAATATTTATTCAACTCAAGAAAAGTAAATATAAGAATACTTCCAAGAAATTTTTCGTCCTAGTTACAATACTGAAGGTCGATTAGAATTGGAGGATCTACTCGGAGAAACCCGGTACGATCAATTTATTGATTTACTTACTTTAGTGTAACATTTCTTTAGAGTCCTGATAGTAACTATGGTGTGACAAAGTACTAAAAAAAAAAAAGAAATCCGACTAATTTTTTTTTTTTCAATCTTGTTCGTGTATCCTAACAATATTAGGCCGAAGCCGGCGGGAGTGAAACAATCTGAATTGATCGGTAAGGTATTTCTTTTCTTGCTTTCTTTCTTTTTTTTATATATATATTTATTTTCAACAACCAAGTTCAACAAATATTGAATTAAACCATTTACCCTAAAACTCTATAAACCGAGCTCAAAACGGGCGATTAACTTGATGACGTACTTTAAAACCGCTTACATGTTTTCTCTAAAACTTTAAAGTTTATGTTCCTAGTCGTTAAGTGTTGTGATTCTTTCTCGGACCTTGATCTTCATGCAGGAAAGGTTATTTAAGCAAAGACAAAAAAAAAAGACTGTCCATTTGATTTTACTGGTTCATTTTAGTGAGCTTATCGGTTACACAAAACTGAAAAATGTTAATTATTTAATTGATGATTCATTTTTACTACAGAAAAAGGAACGATACACATAATAAAAAAATTTTTTTTTTTTTTGGGAAACATCGGAAATACAAACCTATTCACTTAAGAATTAAAAACCCACTTAGACAAAGTGTTGAAACTTTTTTTGCCATATAAATATCAGACTTGAATCTCCTGTAAAGTTTTTTTAAAAATTTGTTTCTTTTATTCTCTTTCTTTTTTTCCTTTTCCCTTTATTAAATCTTTTATTTATAACTGTATACAAAAATGGTCTTACCTTACGAACCTGAATTCCAACAAGCTTACGATGAATTAGTCTCTGCTGTTGAAGACTCTACTTTATTCACTGAACAACCAAAATATAAGAAGGTTATTGCTGTTGCTTCTGTTCCTGAAAGAATTATTCAATTCAGAGTTGCTTGGGAAAACGACAAGGGTGAAATCGAAGTTAACAATGGTTACAGAGTTCAATTCAACTCTGCTTTAGGTCCATACAAGGGTGGTTTACGTTTCCATCCATCAGTTAACTTATCCATCTTAAAATTCTTGGGTTTTGAACAAATCTTTAAGAATGCCTTGACTGGTTTATCCATGGGTGGTGGTAAAGGTGGTTCTGATTTCAACCCAAAGGGTAGATCAGATAGTGAAATTAGAAGATTCTGTGTCGCCTTTATGAGACAATTAGCTAGACATATTGGTCCAGACACTGATGTTCCAGCTGGTGATATTGGTGTTGGTGGTCGTGAAATTGGTTTCCTTTTCGGTGCTTACAAACACATGCAAAATAACTGGGCTGGTGTTTTAACTGGTAAAGGTTTATCCTGGGGTGGTTCTTTAATCAGACCAGAAGCTACCGGTTATGGTTGTGTTTACTATGTTGAAAAAATGATTGAAAAAGCTACTAATGGTAAAGAAACTTTTGCTGGTAAGAGAGTTGCCATTTCTGGTTCTGGTAATGTTGCTCAATATGCTGCCTTAAAAGTTATTGAATTAGGTGGTAAGGTTGTTTCTCTCTCTGATTCTAAGGGTTCTATCATTTCTAAGAATGGTATTACTAAGGATCAAGTTGCTGCTATTGCTGCTGCCAAGATTCACTTCAAATCTTTAGAACAAATTATTGTTGATTCTGCTTCTGTTTTCTCAGGTGAAAACTCAGTTGAATATTTGGCTGGTGTTCGTCCATGGGCTAAGGTTGGTCAAGTTGATATTGCTTTACCATCTGCTACTCAGAATGAAGTTAGTGGTGATGAAGCTAAGGCTTTAGTTGAAGCTGGATGTAAATTCGTTGCTGAAGGTTCTAATATGGGTTCTACTAAGGAAGCTATTGAAGTTTTCGAAGCTAACAGAGCTAATGGTGTTTGGTATGCTCCAGGTAAGGCTGCTAACTGTGGTGGTGTTGCTGTTTCTGGTTTAGAAATGGCTCAAAACTCTGCTAGAGTTCAATGGACTACTGAAGAAGTTGATGCTAAATTAAAAGAGATCATGTACACTTGTTTTGACAACTGTTTTGAAACTGCTATCAAATATTCTACTGAAAAGGCTGAAGGTGTCTTACCATCTTTATTAAAGGGTGCCAACATTGCTGGTTTCATCAAAGTTGCTGATGCTATGTTTGACCAAGGTGATGTTTACTAAATATAATGGGGAGAGGTTAACAAAAAAAACAGAATCGATTAGATTTAAACGATTTGCATGTAGCATACGATTTTAGTTCTTCATAAACTTTGTATATTTGATGTATATAAAAGAGTCATAAATAGAAATAGTTTGTTTTGAAATCGTTTAACTTGTAGAAAGTGTGATCTGATAACTTGTAGAAATATGACCTTCCTCTGGTAAGATGTAGAGGTGTTCCTCCCCTGATCTGGTAAAGGTGTTCCTCCCTGATCTGGTAACTTGTAGAGGTGTTTCTCCCTTATCTGGTGTTACTCTCTTAACCTTGTTATATTTGCTCGTTTAAGCAAAAAAAAAAAGAAAAAAAGTAAATACGCTTTAGACAACACCCACCACAAAGGTTACTAATCATGTCAGTCAACTATAATACACCCCATGCAGTGGATGTACCAATAACAGACATTGATGATCTAGAAGATGACATTGTATTTAGTGAGGTACCTCCTACCGCGAACAACAACGACCAAGACGAGTTTTTAGATAGTTTAGATTTTGAAGTTGATCCTGAATCAAATCAATCGGTATTCTCAAATTGGAAATCTTTATTTACAAGATCTAATAACACTAACCGAAGTAACTATTATGAAATGGTACTGTCTAGAAATGATGATAGTTTTGAAATTGATACTGATAACGATTTATCGACTCCTGATTCAAACGAAGAAGAACCGATTAATATACGCGATTATCGAGTTAAATTACTTGAAAACAAACTTAAAAGGAGAACAGTAGCTGGTGTTGTCTTACTACTTATGATTATGTTTACAACTTTTGTCATGTTTAAATCAAATAACAAAGAAACTATTATATATAGTTCACAAGATAAACGAATTCTTTCAAATTCTACACATAATTTTTACCCCACGACAATAGTTATATCCCTTGATGGATTCCATCCTCATTATATTAATTCAAGAGATACTCCTACTTTACATAATATTCTTGTTAATGACTATGGTCCTCCATATATGACCCCAAGTTTCCCTTCACTGACATTCCCTAATCATTGGACTTTAGTAACTGGATTATATCCTTCAGAACATGGAATAGTTGGCAACACATTCTTTGATCCTAAATTAAATAAACCATTTGTAAATACTAATCCTAAAATGGGTGGATTGGACCCTGATTTTTGGCGAGGAGGTGAACCAATTTGGAATACTGCAGAACGACAAAATTTAATTACGGCAGTACATATGTGGCCAGGATCAGAAGTTCCTGATGGTGTTGGTCCTCAAGGTGAATTTGATAGATATAATGGTTCGGAATTATTAATTCTGAAAATAGATCGAGTTATGAGTTGGCTTGATAAAGAAATTGAATCTCGTCCTGAATTAATATTAACATATGTCCCTACTATTGATCAATATGGTCATAAATTTGGAATTCTGGGATCAAATTTAACTGATGCTTTAACTTATGTTGATAATTTTATTGATTTAATGCAACGAGAATTACATTCTCGTAATTTAGATAATATTGTTAATTTGGTAATTGTTAGTGATCATGGTATGGCATCTACTTCAAATGATCGATTACTTTATCTTGATGATTTAATTGATTTACTGAAAATAGATCATATTGACGGATGGCCTTTATTTGGATTACGACCCCATGATTCAATTGACGAGATTTATAATGAAATTTCTACAAAATTAGCTAAATTAGGTGAAAATTACACAGCTAATTATCATGTATATAAAGTGGAAGATTTACCTAAAGAATGGCAATTTGGTGGCAATTTACAAGAGCATAAATTTAATTATAGACTTGCTCCAATTTGGATTATACCTGGAGTAGGATATTCAATTACTACCCATCAACAAATGAAAGAATATAATAATGAATATAAACCTCGAGGTGTTCATGGATATAATAATACTCATTTATTAATGAGAGCTATATTTCTTGGTACAGGACCTTATTTTGCTCTGATTCTTCCACAATCAGGTAAAGTTAAACCTTTTGCCAATACTGAAGTTTATAATTTAATTTGTGATAGTTTAAACATTATACCTGCACCTAATAATGGTACTAATGCTAGACATGTTATGCAGAATGTATTACCAAAGGATTGGACTGATGGATTAGTATTTCCTGATTTACCTTATCAAGTTGAACATATAGTTGGTGAAGATGCAACATATGATTTATTATGGAGAAAGAATCAAAAGGGAACAAAACCTGCAAGTACAAATGAAAGTCCATTAGAGTCGATGAAGTCTGAAGAATCTACAATTAGTTCATTAACTACAGCTTCATTACCTAAACCAAGTGATTTTAAACCAGTTACAATTACTGCGGAACCCGAGCCTAAACCTACAAGGAAGCCCCATTCTGGATTTGGCGATTTTATGGGTGATATCTTTGACAATGTACAAGAAGAAATAAATCATGCTGGAGATCAAGTTCATGACTTGTTTGAAGATATATTTGGTGATGGTAATTAATCTTTTATATATATTATTAATGCACATAGAAGATTTCTATTCAGTCAATCCTGGTAAATGAGGTAAACTTGAAATACTAGATTGACGTACAGGAGAATCAAGTACAAATGGAGAACTTGTATTTCTTGTAGGAGTATCAGGAACTACAACTTGTTCAACATCATAAGAACTTTGTTGAGGACTGGGGATCATATCAATTGCCTTTCTAGGAGTTCCATTAGTTATATTATTGTTATGAACATCTGTAGAATCTTGACATAATTTAACAATTTCTTCTTTAGACATTGACAAAAAAGTAGAAGATCTTGTAATACTTGTCCAACTTTTTTTGATCAAATCAATTACTTTAATAATAAATATAGTTTCTCCGGAATATGATAAATCTTTCCATAATTTCAACAAGATCGCAATTGATACGGGATCTCCATCAATAAATTCATAATTTTGAAAATGATCAAACAATTTAAATAATTTGTTTAATACAAGAATGCGTAATTCTGATAATTCATATAAATTAGCCAATGTTAATAACCCTGAATAATCTACAAGATTAAATTCACCTTCTGGAGCCATAAATTTCCCATCAAATTCAATAGTCCCAACATATAAATAATAGATTAACCCTTTAATCCAATGAAATGGTTCTGGAATAAACATTTTATTTTCAATTGTTTCATTCATCCCTACAGTAATTAATCTAACAAAATGAGGCCAACGAGCAAGTAAAATTGATTTATGTATTTGAATTGCTTTGAAACTTGTGGGATCTTTCAAAGTTATGTTTGTCATTGTTGTATTACTTGTTTGATATTTATTTCGATCATCCTCATGAGCAAGAGCAATTATTTCAAAATCAGTATGAGCTTGTTGGATTAATATATTGTGGAATGAATTTGCAAGTCCTCCATTACCAAGACTAAGTTTTCTAGCTAATACGGATTCATATGAAGGTATACCAAAATCAGCGAGATTTACTTCAAGAATGTAACAAAGTTTATTTAAACGAGTTTCATCATTTTCATCATATTCATCATCTACTCTGTCGTCCTCTGATTCTTCCATAGTATCTGAGATGAGATTACCAGCAGCGGCAACAGCTAGCTTTTCATGTTCTCGTTTGTTTCCCAAGAGATACAATTTACCTTGGCTATTAATACATGCAGTTTTCCAAAAGAAATCAGAAATATCATTTGTTGCCCCTAATCTATTAAAATATGTGATTAAATTGGCAGTATTGAATAAATTCTGAGATTCAAAGTCATCCAAATCAAAATAAGAGATATTTAAATCTCCCGTATTATTATTCCAAGTAGGTAAACATACCAACATACTTAATGCAGGATTTATACCTGATTCAAGGTATATTCTGTCACAATATCCACTATTGTTGGCAGTCGTAGCAACAGTTTCAGTTAATTCACTGTCACTAATTTCACCTTCTTCTTCAGTCCCACCTCCATCAAAAGGAAAATAATCCAATCTTTGAAGAATGTTAATTTCTCCTATGGTTTTCGTCTTGAATGAATAAAATGTAATTGTTTTAACATGATTCATATCTTTGTCTAATCCTCCAAATAAGAAAATCCTATCTTGATAAATCATCATTGTATGATCAAATCTAGAAACAAATTGAATAGGTCCTGACCAAATACCCAGAACCAAATCATAACAATATAAGTCATCCAAGGGCACTGATCTTACTAAACCTCCACTTATATATAATTTACTGCCATCAGCTGATAAACAACAAGCATGTCTTGATCTATAACTTGGTGCATTTTCAAGAGCAAAATCAGGAGGACCAATCCATTTCCTATCAAATATATTATAAATCATCATAAGATTATCTTTTCTAAATGAGCTACTTTCAGTTTCACCTCGTCGTGTTGTTCTTGTAGGTGTAGTCGGTATCTCATCATCATAAGGTAATCCTCCAAATATAAGAATATTACCATTACCAATATACATAGCCAGATGTCCCTCTCGATATAATCCATCTATCTTATTGTCAATCTCCCATGTCATGTTCTTTAAATTTAATAGATATACATTACTATCTAATGCATCCAGTTCATCAAATCCTCCATATAAGAATACATAATCAGTACCTTTACAAGGGACTATAGTTGATTTGACGTTGAATGAAGGAGTAGGACCTTCAGCTTTGATAATTCGAAGACTAGAAGGTGATAATGAAGAAAGGGACATTCCGAGAATATCTCTAGCGTGTTTGTATTTGTTTGTTAAACCAAAAGGATGATATTTAGGGATCTGTTGCCAGATTGATATTGAAAAAAAAAAAAAAAAATAGAGGCGCATTTGTATTACCGTTTCTAGAACCCCACAAAAAAAAGAGAATCTACACAATTGCGCATCTGACATTTATATATATACATTATTCTTTATTCTTTATAAAACTTCAAATGGATCTTTGTCATATTCGCTAATAACAACTTCAACGTTTTCTTCACCAAGTTCTTTAATCAATTGTTGCTTAATAACTTTCAAAAATGCTCGTTCAGTATTTGAATGATTACAACAAATAACTGAAGATCCACTTTCCTTAAAAAATAAAGCTTCATGATGAGATAATTCTCCAGTATAATATAAATCTGCCTTAACACCTTTAAATACTCCGCCGCCGGAACCAGCACATACAGCAATTGTCTTTACAT
This sequence comes from Spathaspora arborariae UFMG-19.1A, assembly GCA_000497715.1. NCBI lineage: Eukaryota > Fungi > Ascomycota > Pichiomycetes > Serinales > Debaryomycetaceae > Spathaspora > Spathaspora arborariae. The sequence continues at coordinate 139,846 of KI547139.1, forward strand.
TATGATTATCACAGCATTTAGCAACTTGAACATGTTGTAAATCCAAACTAGATTTAACATTTTCAATTAATGTAGTTAAACTTACTCTTTCTGATAATGTCACCAATCTACCCATTCCACAATCTATTTCAACAGAATCTTGTTCAATTGGTACTGATGTTTCAATATTAAAACCTTGAGTAATACCTTTAACAAGAAAATCATTGACACCTCCGCGTTGACTATCAACCGCAGTATGAGGAGAGTATACACTTATTCTATTCTGAATTAATTTAATAAGTGATCTTTGTTGAGGATCTACTGGAGTAATTGATTTTAATCCTCGGAAAATAAATGGATGATAAGCCATTATAAAATTGGCTCGTTTAGTAATGGCTTCATCAGCAACTGCTTGGGTTAAATCTATAGTTAAGAGGATCTTAATAGGTGAAGATTCAGGTTCGTCATGGCTTGAATCAACTAATAATCCTGTATTATCCCATGTCTTGTCAGCTAAGGAAATAGGATAAAATTTTTGAACTAATATGTTAGTAACTGGAATATGTGAGATTCACAATGGAAATACATACTAGCATCAACTACTCTTTTAACAGAATTTCTTGACATGTCTTGTACAATTGATGAAAACAAAAGATATCATCTAAAACAAAAAAAATTCATTATAGGGCTGGAGATTTTATTTATTACGGTTCTCTACACGTGACAGAAAATGAGCAATTTGAAATGTACATATTGATCTAAATTCTATGCTTTGGCAACGTTTATTAGTTGTTCTGTGTTTTTAGATGATGCTTATAGTTGTTCCTTCCTTTCAGTCTATATTATTTAAGTTACTTCTGCTAGAATTAGTTCAATCATGATGGTACATTATCATTTTATACAAATTTTTTGCCAATATTTCATAGATTTAGAAAATTTGGTATTTTTGAAAATTTTAGCTATTATTCCATATAATATAATAGAAATGATTCCGGAGAATCTGTTTCTATAATTTTCAACCAAAATAGCTTGGGTTTGGTATATTTATTAAGGATTGTATTATTTATCACGTGATAGAAAACTACGTTTTATATCAGACAGGAGATTCCGAAAATTTCGGAAAAGGCCTCCTTAGCTTAGTGGTAGAGCGTTGCACTTGTAATGCAAAGGTCGCTAGTTCAATTCTGGCAGGAGGCAACTTTTTTTTAAAGCTTTATTACTTGAACTATGTTTTATTACAAAGGATATTCATAATTAAAACGAATTAAATTGATTACTGTCAAATTGAGAGTAATTTATAAACCTTTTTTTTTCCGCAGTGAAGTTATATTTAATGTGCTTTATATTGATTTGAGAGGTACACAACCGAGTAAACTAAGCTGCTAACTGTTTGGGATTCTCCTTGGATGACCACATACTTTATGTTTGAAAATGCCCGAGTCAAGATAAAAATGCATGGGATTATCTCTTTGTGGTAACTTTAAACTGAATTTCAATTCGGATTTCTGGGATATAATATCAATTGCATTTGTGGTTTTTGAATTGCTGCAAAATAAAAATTAATATAAAAGGCCCCAAATTTTCTTTCAAGAATTTCAGGTTTTCTTCACTTTCTTTTTGATAAGGTAATTGTGTTGATTTAATCTAAATTAACATAATTCACCTTAGTAAGATCAAATGCAAATAAAATTATACTTGAGTAAGAATAAAAATCAATTAATAACTCTAAATCTCTATATAAATAAATAAAACGGCCTATAAATAATTCTCATTTAAACAATAAATTTCCTTACATAAACACTCCCAATTCCATTTCTTACATTCATTATCTTGTTCATCAACCCCTAAATAAGATTGATACAAGAATAAATCATAAAACAATTTCAAATTTGGTTGAATTATGATATTAAATCGAAGTACCCTTAATGCCATATATGCTTGTACGATATTTAATCTATATTGTTTCATAAGCGATGCAAGTACAAGGGATGCTGATCTAGATGCTCCAATTTTACAATGAACCAAAGTAATTCCATTAAATCTATTTGATCCAAGAAGAATCTTCTCTTGGATATATTTAGGTGATTCTAGAAGCAATGGAAGGAGTGAATCACGACCATCATCGTTGAAATTATGGATGTAAACTAAGGATTTCACCAGGGAGGGAATTATATGTGACGGAAGTGAATATTGTGATAATGTCACGTCATATATCAGCCATTTGTCATTGAATATACAGGCAGGATGTATAATATGTTCTGAAGTTACATTTTCAAAATCAAAACTGACATATCGATGAAGATTTGTCCACCAACTTGGACATTCCCCAAAGGATACAAGATGCGATATTTTTAATGCACTCAACACTGTTTTCGAATTGGCATGAACTAGCGAACCCAAGTATATACTGGAAGTTATTCTTGATGGGAAATTATTATCTTCATTCTGCTTAAACCAATCATAAGGTTGAGGTTTAATAATGGGATTACAATGATAATAATGATTAATGGCCATGAAATCCAATACCCCAGGTGGTATAATATGAGGGAATTCACTTAGTAAATGTTTATTTAAATAATCAACAAACCGTTCAAATCGTATAAGATATGAAATATCTCCTTTGAAAAAGTATATTTTAGCTGGAGATTGAACTAGATAAATGATTGCTTCTTCCACACTCTTTTTAGCTAGTAACATAGTAATGCATATTGCTAAAAGTGAAGAACCAGTAAATCCATCATAGGAAAATAGACATATCTGATGAGACCTACTGATTTTTTCAACCAATTTAAGAACATTTAAAATTATATTCAATTCGGTATTGGTAATTCTCAAATGATTGAAACTGCCAGAGGCCGGGAATTCCAAATAGTATACTGATTTAGGGGAATTCCCCAGTGTATAATTTTCCCAAACAGATTCAAGTAATTCAAGTGTCGGCAATTTAGCATCTTGATGACAATGTATTACTAATTTAAATTCTTGATTTTCTAATTGAAGATTATTAAAATCAAGAATATTCCCTATACAAACTCGGTGATCAAGAATCCATTTCCGAGAATTTAATCTCCAAATTAAATTTTGTTCATATTTATGAAATTTACAATTAAACACATCTTCATTCAGGACAAATGCATCTTCAACATAACTTAATTCATTGGTTAAGGAATTATTATAGATCTTAAATTCATCAGATTCATTATCAAAGTATGCACAATCTATTTCCATCCACCAACTGTTAATTTCAATTGAATAAATATATCTATCTTGAGGAATAATTCGTCTTAGTATTTTGATGGTTTCTTCATTTCGAGTATTATTATAATTATAAACCACAAAATTAGATAATGGTGCCATTAATTTAATTTGTTTTACAAAATTACGACAATTTAAGTCTCCTTCTTCTTGTACTTCCAGTATGGTATAACTAAGTGATTTAATTTCTTTGTTGTTGTACAAATCTTTTATATCCACTGTATTTAAAAGACAAGGAATATTAATTTTCTTACTATCACTTCTTACGAACATAACATTGTTTAAATTCAAACTGGATAATTGCTCATGAATATCTTCTAATGGCTTATCTTCCAAATAATATGAACATTGACTTGAATTACTTAATCCATGCAAATAAGGGAACAACTTTTCTGAATAATCAATGTTAAATCGATTTCTTTTTTTATAATAGAATTCAAAAAACTCTTTTAAATCAGATATTCTCTCAATACAATAAACATTCTTTCCCTTTTGTCTTAATTTAAAATTAAATCGACTGAACCATGATTGTTCAATAGGAGCCTTTAATGATGAGAGTGAAGAAGCACGAGCTTTGTTATAATTAGCTGATTCGTCAAGTTTTAAATGTTGAAACTCTTCCAGTAAATCACAATTACTCGATTTGGATGATAAAGAACTTAATGACTTGGCAGATAGTATTGAATCAACAATAGCTCCCGAGGAGTCATTATTTGTACCAACAACTGATGAAGTTATGGAAAATTTTGATAATGTTGAAGAAGGAATTCCTAGACAAGATCTTGGGATTATTGCATTGTCCTCGAATTTATATGAATTAAGGGAACATGGTCTAGTTGGACGTCTTTCACAAGAGATATTTGATGACATATTATCTATTGAACTTTGAGGAATTTGTTTATTCCCTCCAAAAGATCTATAATTACAAATGTCTCACGACTCAACAATAGTTAACTGTATTTGTTAAGGTAGTATTTTTTTTTAACCTTTTAAGTTGATGTTGCAGCCAAAATGTGGAGATCTTTTTTAATGAATTATTTTTTTAGGTCTGGGAGGTGTAAGGGGGTTACTTCGAAGTTCGTCTTAAACTGTTGTTACACAGACAATTGTTGAATAAAAAAGTGCTTATCAATAATTTTGAATATGATGAGAAATTAAAAGAAGTCAAGTATTTGGGAATTTAAACTTTTTTATATATGTGAAACGAATAATACCAAGAAAAGCGAAAATAAAAACTTTACAAATAACCGCCCAACGTTTCCTAATTTCAACAATGCTCTTTCAACTACTTTCAAAACTTTTTTGGGAGGTTTAATATTATTTAATTCTATTGTTTGTATTTCATATTACTCGTTTATTAAGCACCCCCATTGTTCCAGTTTTTAACGAATTATTATTTACAGTAGAACGATGGAATTGATTACACGATGAAAGTGTGGCATTCATTTGAAGAATAAATGTAGTAATTTCTGGAAGCGAAATCCGGAGGCGAATCGGATATGAACTCCCTTGCATGAATTCACATAGTCGGTGCGATTTTTAAGTTTCTGGGCAATATATAATACAAAGTTCTACTAGATTTGTTGGCAAAAAAAAGAACAAGAATTTAAATTACTTACAGCAGTCTTGTTCGTCGTAAACCTCTCATTTTTTAAGTTCTGGTTTGGCGATTTCTTTGTAGACTGTCATTCAGTGCTCCCTCCCCACCGGAAACGGTTGTACAGAACCGCGACAAAAGTCGTACGAGAAATTTTGCCTATGTTTATTTTTTTTTTGTTTCTTTTAGTGAAACTCAGACTTTATACAAAAGAGAAACAATGAATCCTTATTTAATTTAATAATAACAATATTTCTTGGGAGCAGAAAAAGTCCCAGAAAGTCCCCAGAAAGTCCCCAGAAAGTCCCCAGAAAGTCCCCAGAAAGTCCCTCGGGTAATTTAATTAAGCCACAAAGCCAAGCCATTAAAGAAAACGTTATTTCTTGATTAGTTTCAACTTTGATAAAATGATAATAATCACTGTTTTAAAAAAGTATTGGAATGTAGAATTAGCCTGTGAAGCTCCCGCCTCATGAGCTTGGATAAAAAAGTTTGTTCTTAAAATAATATAAACTTCTCAACATATCAAGTCTTCCGGGAATTGCTTCCGATGAAAGTTATTCTTTTAGCCTCTTAAAAACTCCAGAAGGTTCACAACCATTTTTACCATAATACCATAATACAATAGTATTTTATTCAGTAATTATTCACTTATAATTTTTTTTGTACATTATGCATAGAAGAGAATTCATATGTCCAAACTCAATTCCAAGACTTTATCCATTTAAGGAAAGATGCGAAAAAAAAAACAAAAAACGGGGATCTTTCTAGAATCCTTTTGTAAATTATTCATAGTTTTACGAATTTCGATTGAGTGATATTTTTTTATATCCCTCAAACAACAAACATATTTTTTAAATACCGATTCAATTTAAAGGCGGAATAATGTTGTTATGCATAGTTATGGAGCCAAGAATAAAGAAATGACTGATTTCTTTTTTTCCCTTTTTTCTGGTATGTTTGATTTACTTGACTGCAAAAAAAAAAAAAATGCTAGCGACACAAACAAACCAGATAAACGTTTTATTCATCAATCATGCATTGTATAACTTCATTTGTAATTCTTTCAAATATTTTACTACTATCTTCTGCCACCAATGAATCAAGTCTTATTCAAGAGTTACAAACAATATCTAATAATTCCAACAATACATTTGCAAATTATTCATATGTACTTCCAACAGAACAAAATGTAACGGCTCTTGATTGTGGAGATGATTCCAACTCCTCCGGTTCTGAGGATGATTCAGATACCACTGACTTTGAAATAGAAGATAATGAAGATTGTGATGGTGATACCGATGATGAATCAAGTGACGATGATATTATCTATGAGATTATTGTAGATGATATGCCAAGATTTCAACAAATGAAAGATAACGAAGAATCCGAGAATAAGATTGAAGAAGCAGAGTTGATTCAGGATAAAAGTGATGCTAATGAGGAAGATTCTGATTCTTTTTTAAAAATCGAGAGAAATTTTCAAACAGTTTACAACTTTAGTGGAATCCAACTGAATCCTTGGGAACTGATTTTGGATAATAAGGTAGAAACTACTGTTAATGTTCATAAATTAAAAGATTTAAAAGAAGAAAAGGTCAAAGAAGTGCAAATTAGTAGTTCTATAAGAATTATTCCCATGAATGCTTCATTTACATTGTCATCCATTAAAACTTTCCCATCACCTACTAAACCAGTTGAAACCGATCAGGATGGGCATCTCAGGGCCACCATTACTGAAGTAACTCTGATTATACCATCAACATCAACTTCCCAAGTGAAATTACATTATTTCAATCACATTGAAAAGGAAGGACATTTCCTTATTGGCCATCCCTATGCTCTTATTAATAGAACAACCACGTTAACCTCTTTTATTACAATTAAAGAAACTTCAACCCAATTTATTCACAAACCGCCACGTTCAGGAATATTAACTATTCTTCCTATTGGACCTCCTTCTACCATGATTCAACCAGAACATTCAACGCCATTTCAAATTAGTCTTACATCAAGTGCTATAGAAACAGAAGAAGCAAAAATAATGACAAAGTTACACACTACAACTGTAGCTATAACTGTTGGTACTACTGTTACCAATAAGGTCACCACTACACTTGTGGCAACTTCGCCAATCCAACATATGAGTACTAAAACTATACATGTTCAAAGTACTGAGACTTCAAGTTCTACAGCTACTGAATCCCCTGGGTTAACAACTTCTTTGAAAGTAACTAATCCAGTGTCTAAAGTATTTTCATCAGGAATGGATAATGAGTTTCATCCACTGCACATATCATCCATTCTTCATAAGTCACAGACTGAAATACCTTCGCAAACGATAACCAGGGAACTGGAAAGTATTCCAACAGAAACAAATTCATCCAAGTCAGATGAAACTATTCCAGTTACCACCAAAGATTCAGAAGTGAAACCAGGAACAACATCAGAACTGTCAACTTCCAGTACTGTACCCAATGAAGAAAAGCATTCCCAAGACGAGAAGGGCGTAGTCATAACTGAATTTGAAAGTAAAACTGAAGAATCTTTGCGTGATTCCAGTACTTCAAATGACAGGGCCATTTCTACTATAGTTCAAGTTGCTAATCCGTTCACAGGGGTTGTTGTTCCAGAAAGGCAGTTTGTATTAAAATCTTGGTCTACTCTGGCTGAAACATCAAGTACACTTGGTGTTATGGTTTTAATGCTGTTTATGTTCTTGATTTTATAGCATTTCTATAGTTAAAAAAATAGCTTGTTCTTTAAATTGTGTTTTTCTTGTACACTTTACTTTCAACTATCAACAACACAACACAACACAACACAACAATGTCCTCCATATCATCATTACTATCATCATGGAGACAATTCCAATTGTTTGATTTTACTCCTATACGCGATCCCAACTATCAATCAACTGACGCTCTTTATTCAGATCCCACATTAAGTGCAATTAATGCCACTACCAACAATTATTTGATAATTGCCATCAACAATTCTACATTGAAAATAATCAATCCAAAAGACTTCACTACATTAGGATCATTCATGGCCTATGATGTTGACTATAGAATAACATTTCTTGCTCCACTTCAAAATTCTGACAATTTGGTTGTTTCATTAGCTGAAAAACAAGGGTCACCAAGTATAATTAAATTATGGGATATTACAAAACTATTAAACATTCAAGGAGATACCGATGATTCTGAATTACAATTTAAATTCCAAACTCAAGTATTTGTAAGCAATGGCGACAATTCCTTTCCTATAAGTTGTTTTACATTCAATTTTGATTTAACTTGTCTTGCAATTGGATATACAAATGGAAAAGTTATACTTATACGAGGAGACTTACTACGTGATAGAGGCTCTAAGCAGAGAATAATATATGAAAGCAATGATCCAATTACCGGTATCCAATTCAACGAGAAAGAAGCAGTGTTGTATATTACCACTACATCGAAAATATTAACTGTTGCTACAACAGGAAGAAATCATGGGAAACCAGCACGAGTTTTGTCTCTGAGAACAGGTGCAGACTTAAATTGTATTGACATAGAAAAATCTACTCAGAATTTAATTGTTGGCTTACCTGGATCTATCAGATATTATAATCATTTACAAAGTTTACTTTCAATAAATTTTGATATTGCCAAACTGAAAATTATTAGATTTGATTCGAGTGTTAAATCAAGTTCAAAATCATCATATTTACTTATAGTAAGTCCTCAACATGAAGATACAACAACTACAAAAACATTAATGACGAGAATAATAATTCTAGATTTGATTAATAAACATATTTCATTCAATATAATTATACCCAATAGTCTTGTGAAATATGCATTTATTAGTTCTGGAGATTTATTTTTACTATCTGGAGATGGAGTATTATATAAATTACATGAAAAACCAATAAATCAACAAATTGAATTAGTTTTACAAAGAGAATTATTCCAAGTTGCATTTAACTTAGCTAAACAACTGAATTTACCATCTAAAGTATTGTTACGTATTCAAAGATTACATGGAGATTATTTATATGAATCTCAAAGATTTGATGATTCAATTGATACATATATTGATTGTCTTGAATTATTTGAAAAAACCGAACCTAAACAAAAGGAAAAAGAAGAAGACCAAGAAGAGGATTTGGATGATTTTATTATGAATATAATTACTAAATTCAAAGAGGCAACCAATATTTCTAATCTAACTCGATTTTTGATGAAATTATATGAAAAATCGATTGCCAATATTGATCATATTACTTTACTTCTTTGTTGTTTTTGTAAATTAAAAAAAGTAGAAAGTTTAGATGAATTTATTGAAGGATTAGTTATTACCACGACAAATTTACAAGATTTAAATTTTGAATTAATTATTAATCTTTTTAAAGAATGTGGATATTTTCACCAAGTGATTAAACTTTTATATAAATTAGATCAACCTAATTTAATTGTTGATATTCAATTGAATGATTTGAAAAAACCAAAATTAGCCTTGAGTTATATGAAATCATTAGCTATTGACGAATTATTGTTGATTTTAATTGATCATTCTAAGAAATTATTAGATTCATGTCCTATTGAAACAACTGAACTTTTGATTAATGTGTTTACAGGTAAGTATAAGCCACAGAAAAATGAAGAAGCGCCAATTCAATTAGATAAAGATGAGGAAAAGGAACTAGTCGAAGGTTCAACTACGTTAACCAATTATCAAGCATTTGTTAATTATTTATCAAGAGTTGGTGGCGATGAAGAACAACAAGATGAGTTGTCTGATGAACCAACATATTTACCTCCACGACCAAACTTGATATATTCCAGTTTTATGAATCATCCTAATGATTTTTTAATCTTTCTTGAAGCTTGTATTGAAGCTTTTGATAAGTTTCAAGGAAATGAAGTTGACAAGAAGGAAACACTATTGACATTATTAGAAATGTATTTATCAATTTATGAAACTACAAAATCAGATGAATGGATTAATAAGGCAGAATCCTTGACTACTCAATACTCTAGTTTACTCGATAAGAAATCGTTATTGTTAATAAGTCATATATACAATTTTAAACAAGGAGAAATTATAGCCAAGGAAGATGCAGGTATGGAAGAAAGTTTATTTACAAATTATCAAATTGCCGAAGACATACAAGGTTGTTTTGAACTTTTGAGCAAATATGGTTCAACCAAACCAGAACTCTACAAATTAATGTTGAAATTTATTGTTTCTAAAAAATCAATCTTTGAACGAGTTAATGAAAAAGATTTTCAATACATTCTTGAAAGAATCAAACATTATAAGCTAATAAATTCTCTTGAAGTATTGCAAATAATTACTGAACAACCAGAAAATGATTTTATAACCCTTGGAGTTATGAAACAATATTTAATTGAATATTTCAAAGAGAAAAACAAAGAAATCTCAATTAATGAAACTTTAATTGAAAAATATGAACAGGAATCAACTAAAAATTCATTTAAATTATCTGAATTAACTAAACCTTTTGTAATCCAAAATAACAAATGTTCAATGTGTGAACTAAAATTAGATTTCCCTGTGATACATTTCAAATGTCGCCATTCATTTCATCAAAAATGTTTATCTACAAATTTAGTTGCAAATAATGATGATCCTGTAATTGATGGGAAAAGTGATATTCCTCAGTGCCCAATTTGTATTAGTCATACCAACGAAATTAAGGCAATTAAAGCTAGTCATTTCCGAGCCAAGGATAATTATGAAGCTTTTGAAAGTACTTTACATGATAGTAATGACAAATTTAAATTTATTACTGATTATTTTGGTAAAGGAGTAATGGAAAATGAATCAATAACTATGGTTGAATAGTCAGCGCTACCAGACAAAGAAAATTGCAACACGGGAAAAAATAAAAAATAAAATAAAAAATAAGCTTTTTTATCGTGTGTTTTTCGCAGTCTAAAAATCTGAAACAAACATTTACATATGAAACTAATGTGGGACCAATCGTAAACGGTTATAAATAAACATTCAAATGACCGTCAATACTCTATTGTCTTGCAATTAGATAATATAGGTAATCCAAGAAAAAAACGACTTTTCCACATTCAGCATTTTACATCCCGTTATGAAACTTTGTATATTTTCTTTAGTTAATAGTACAAAGAAATAAAAAATACGAGAGTTGTTTAATATTATTCTTGATTCCTCTTATTCGTTTTTTTCCCTTTCTTTTAATCGTATTTTAAACAGTTACTTCTTGGAAAAGGACAGCTAATATGTTACAAGCAAACTGTATGAATACTGTTATACAAAAACATAGAAATATTCTGCCTGAAGAAGATGATATCCATTGTCCAACTTGGTTAAAAGGAACAAATTTACCAACATTACCATACGCACCTCAACCACCTTTAGATTTTCTGAAAGGCATTGATAGTCCTACATCTATTTATTCTGATTTAGATAATTCTTTGGATACCCCACAAAATAACACTCAACCAGAACAACAACTGAGATCAAAACTTAGCTACGACAATAAAAAACCAAGTGATTTAGTTTTACCCCAGTCGAGAGGTTGTGGTAAATTGAGCGGGCCTTCAATTAACCGTCATAATATTTTTAAATATAGATTAAAAGATAGCATAGTTGAGTTGTTGAAGTATTTGACCAAGAATTATAATGAAGTTAGAGGGTCTATTTCAAGATATCAAGAGTTTTGGGAATCAAATGGATATAATAGACTTTGTTTGGAGAATATTCTAAGGGTTGTTAAAGCATACAAACATCTTATTATTGGTATCTTGAAACCATTAACTATAAAAAGTAGTTCTGATAATAGTAGCAAAAATTTGGATAAAATAGGTGATGATGAATTACTAGATTATAAGATTTTTAAACTTAATTATGATTGTGATTTTAGCAAAGTGAGATTTGCTGCTTTATTTGATGAGATTTTATTTAGTGAATCTTTCAAATTTAATATTTTAAGTTATTTTTATAAATCGAACTTTATAATTGATAATGTTAAAAGTCAAAGAACGTGGTTGAAATTACCTTTGGATATGTGGTTTGCATTACCTTCATTTGTGAAAAATATCAATGATAATATGATGAAATATAACGGGAATCAAGAGTTAGGAGCAATATTATTGAAATTGAACTCATTTTCTAAACAATTCTCCATAGTTGATGAACTAAAGAGGAGATATCCCATTATTCACTGGTATGAAACAATCAAAGCAGATGAAGTTATCCGAGAGAGATTTTTCCCAAGTCATAAAATGCCCCGACGGGGTAGCATGTATTCTGAGTATGTTGATTGTCCAATGTTAAGCTCTCAGGATATGGAATTAGGACCTGTTGGCATGGGAAAGGATAGGGATCGGAAATTACCCAAGAGCAATTCAATTAAGGGGTCATTTTCTAAAATGATGAAGAGAAGTAAAACGCTCCAGGAAGAGGAAAGAAATATTGACAAATCTCAAATGATTCAAGTTAATCGACAGAAACATCATCTGGAGCAAATACAGTTATCCCGGGAAATTTCCCATCCATATTCGAATGATCAAACAAACAAATTTAGAATAAATACTTATCCTGGAGACACGATAATTGGTAAAAAAGGTTCTCCCAAACTACTGTTTAATCAAACTGGTTCCAACAATCAGCTGAGCCCTTCCCTCATTCTGAACCCTTCTATGATCCATACAAGCAATTCCAACATTCCACATAAACTTACTAAACAACGGAGCCAACCGGAGATAGGTTCTCGTTCAAGTAAACTAGCAAGCAATTTTGGAGAATTTCCTAATCGACAAGAATCGCTTAGTCTAACTGACAAATACCCTCAACTTGAAACGGTTCTTTTAATCAAAAAGAATTTGGGTAAATTATGCACCGAATTAGTTCATTTTTCAAATTTACAATTAAGACATTGTAAATCTTGGCAATCACTTCTTGACTCAAATCATCACTTATATTTTAATGATTATGACGAATTAAAATATGAATGTAAAATATTTTATGACAAACTACTATTTTTAAGAAATTTTTTAAATACCACACTTATGCAACATATCTCGGAAAACTTGATTCTTCCAATAGATAAATATCTTCGAAAATGTGAAAAAGGTGAGGAAAGGCCAGAAAATATTGATTTATTTACAGAATTAATTGCTGAAAGATATCATAAATTATATCGCGAAAATCTAGAGCAAATAATTGGTTTTGAAACCACACGGGAGTATCAAAAGTTATCTAAATTGATATCGCTCAATAATACTGGTGAAATAACTGAGTTTTATCATCAATTAACAAAATTGAAAGATTTAGCAGTGGTGTAAATACTAAGTTTGGATATGACAATTATTGTCTTGTGCGTTTTAATATTACTTTACTGTATTAGGCAATTAACTTTGTTAGTGAAAAATTGTAAAAAAAAATTGAGACCCTTACAAAGTACATAGATTCCTCTCTATAGTTAGACAGCAAATAGTAACTCATAAGCATAAGAAAATAATATATATATATTACTAAATCCAAATCTTGCTAGCAACTACCCCACATCAGTAAATTTGGCGTTATTTCTTACAATGTAATTGTCGTATATTGTAAATCCCTGTGAATTTTTTTCTTCTCTCTTTTTTCATGTTAATTGTGACATTTGACTGATTTAGTTATGCTAATCATTTTTTTTTTTGTTTGCCCCTTGATTAACAATGGGTGTGGTGACGACGACAAAAAAAAATTGCCATAGTACCACTGTCTAACTGCCAACACAGAATTTTAATCAATTCTTCTTACTTCTTTTTCAATCTATCACATTAATTCAACTTAAGTCGTGCATTGAAAAAAAACCCAACACTAATACATCAAACCAATAATGTCATCTCACGCTACTTCAACTTCTGGTTCTTGTCCAATTAGTAACGCTTGTCCTTGTGATTTACTCACTTGGAAGAATCCTATCAAAACTGGGAAAGTATTGGTATCAATTATTGTTGCCTTAGCAGTATTTAAAACTGTTAATTTGATTAATTTATTCTTCCATTTTTCATTTGTTGCTTTATTGGTATCTGCTTCTGTTGAATATATCAGTAAAATTGTCACTGGTAAGGGGCTCATTACTACTTATAAACCATCAGCCAGTAAATCTTGTGCTAAAAAATTTAACGAACAAGTTTTACCTCACTTGTCTACTGTTAGTGTCAATTTAGAAGAACAATTCCGTAAGATTGTTTATGCTCAAGATATCGAATCTACTTTAAAGGCTGCTGGTGTTTCATACATTGGTTATAAATTAACTTCTTGGATTCCTATCTTTACCTTAGTTTCAATTTCTGTTGGTTTAGCATTCACAGTTCCATTTATTTACACTACTTACAAGAAGGAAATTGATGCAGTTGTTGCTGACATTTCTAAATGTGCTAAGGAAAAATCTTCTGAAGTATTTGACCAAATCCACAAGGCTATTGGTCCTCAACTTGAAACTTTAGTCAAGAAAACTGGACCACTTGGTGACTTTATTCAAGCTAAGTTGCATACAAGAACTGCTGGTTCTACTGTTAAGGACTCTAACGACAGTGTTTTTGGAACTACTTCTACTACTGCTGGTGAATCTGTAGGTGTTGCTACTGGTTCATCCAAATTCCCCGAAATTCCAAGTGACAAATTGAACAAATCTACTGTTGAAGATGTTATTGATCAAGCTGATGACACCTTTGCTGATGCTAAGAAGACAAATGAATTTTAAATTTCTTCTCACAAGTATAGAGTAGGGTTTTGTTAAATAATTGGTTTCCCTCTTTTTATTATTTGATATATTTTTGTCTTTACTTGGAGTTATGTTTCATATGGTTATTTTTTTATGTTTTTTTAACCTCTAAGTATATTTATAATTTTGTACTGGCAGTATATATATTTATCGTTATCCTTGAAACTACAAATATCTTTCTATTAACTTTTATACACATTCCTCAGGATTAGGTAATCGTTTATAACAAGCCACCCATTTAGAACCTTTATTACGAGTAACCTTTTGTCCTTCTTCAGTTGAATTATACATAAGTTCGACACATTTATCTTGATCTTCCCATTCTTTACTTAATCTTTCAAATAAAGGATGTTCATCCAAATGTTGAACCATCCAATTATGTAAATCTTCAACATCAGTGATTGTATATATAACCCCACCTTCTTTAAGAACATAAGCATATTCTGACAAAAGGGTATTGGTAATGATTCTTGCCTTATGTTTTCTTTGTTTAAAATGAGGGTCAGGAAAACAAAAGAACATTTTCGACAATTGTGATTTATAAAAGAAATTCGGTAAGAACTTCATGGCATTTCCTCTAATCACAGAAATATTATTATATTTATATTCATCTTGAACATATTTGTTTCGAAGAGCAATAATTCTATCTTCTACATATTGGGTAACTTGAACTCTAATTTCCATTCCTAAAACCAAAGATTCAGGGAACAGGGGTCCTAATTGAGTTAATAATCCACCATATCCACATCCAATATCAGCAATTTCAACTTTAGATGTCATTTTTCCTAATTCTGAATCAAAAAAACTTGGATATAATTTTGACCAATCCATAGCATCAGGAGAAGTTGGATATTCTAATCTATGATCTGAAAAAGGATTGGAATGGGCTCGTTGACGATAAAATCTCTTTCTAGGCAAATCAACTGGACTAAGATCAGTTGGTTCTTCAAATCTAGCATGTTTAACTTTTTTTCTTGTATTTTGTTTATTTTCTCTATATACTCTTCGCTTAGTTTCTGCTTCTTGTTGTTCACGTAGTTGAGTTTCCCTATCCTTAGTACAAGGCGGTTGTGGAGGTTTGGGCATTTTTTGATGTATCAGTTGTTAGAGAAGAACTGAAAAATTTTGAGATGTGATTTTCTTTTTCTGTACCCAGTATCTACATACAAAAACACACACACACATATTATACAACACATTACATGTTAAATGACTATATTTTGTCTATTTACAAAATGTGGCTATTACTATTTACACTAATTAAGCCGATTCTTCCTTGTCAGCATCTGGATCAAGATCTTTAGCTCTTTGTTGAACAGTCAAATACAACATATTACGTGGAGATTCTAAAGTTCTTACTAATCCAGCACCACCAAGTACAGTCAATAAACCAGCCAATTGTTCTTGTAATTGTTTCTTGTTTGGTAAATCCTTCAAACTAATCACTTCTTCTGCACTCATAGATTGTGTTTCTACTTTAGCACCAACCAAAAATACCTTTTCCTTATGTTTATTAATAATTTTCAAAAGTGCAGCAATTACATTTGGTTCAACAGTAGGAATTGTAAAGACTGCAGTTGGACCAGAAAATAATGGTAATAATGGATGTTGTACATTTCTATTCTTATCAGTCATTCCTTCAGCAGCTGGATCAACTTCATGAGCAGATTTTAAGTATAATCGATACATAGATCCCTTAACAATATGCATTCTAGCTCCAGAAGCAGCAACTTCTCTTCTTAAATTGATTGCTTCAGAGTGTCCCAAGTTATTATGATGAACAACTAAAAGAACTTCATTGGTATCATTCAAATGCTTATACAAATCAAGTAAGTATGTCTTTCTGGAAAAAAGTGGCTTTTCAGTTTTCCTGGCCAAGAATGCATCATTGAAAACACTTACAATGAATGGCTCTGTATTAGTATTTGATTGTGATACTTGTTGTTTGAATTTAAAACTAGTCGTGGAAAATGATGAAAATGCCAAAATGGAAGGACTACGAAGTGTGAATGAAGCCAGAAGTATGGCTGCTCGTGATATACCACAGACTGACAACATTATGATATTATACTATTGAGTTTCTAATGAGTCCTTAATTTCGAATCAAACTTATGTTTCCCAATAATTGTAAATAAATTTTTCGCTATATCGGTCAGCACACGACCAATCACAAAAAGGTCGTGCATACACTCAATTATTTAACAACCCCAACATCTGATACGATTGTGATAAAGTTTTATACGGTTTTCCCATTGGTTGTAAAACTTCACTAAAATAGATTATGCTGGTTTAATTCCAGTTATTTTAAGTATTAAACTGGAGGTTGACAGTAGTATAAATCGCGTGTCAAAAGAAAATCTGCATCCTGCTCCAATCTTCCACAGTTGATTGATTATTCATGTCTTTTGCTGTACGGACATCTTCAAGTGGTTTTAGGACTATGAATCGGTTTTTAAAATCAAGGATCCCCTCAGATTCAGTTGTTAAGTTTGTAAAACGATATTTGACCATTCCAACATCAGGAAGAAATGTAAATATACAAGTGTCTATCCGTGGTGAACATGTAGATATTACTATCAACTCAAATAAGAAAAGGGTTGTTCTGGAAACTGACGCAAATAATACAGTGAATAGTAGCTTGATGGATTTACTGAATTTAGAAAATGCCAGCAATTCTTTGCAAACAGGTACAGAGTCAGTTTTATTATCCGAAAGTTCAGATCAGTTGAAGGAGGATAGTTTCATTAAAAATGTTTCCAAATCGACGGAATTAAAAGATTATCACCACAATACAGAAAATATTCCAGAGAAAGAACCCTCGAGGCCAACAAATAATGAAATAACCTCTACAAGAATTGATAGTTGGTTGCCACCTTTACCAGAAATTAAAGACCCTGCATTATATGAACGTGTATTCACCGACAAGAGTTACCGCCTGCGAAATGCACCTATCGGTTTCAAGCTTCGAAACAAGTTTCACAATGGAAAATTATCATTCATTGGTGATTCAATATTGTCTTCATTGGTCACTATGATTATCTATGACAAATTTCCAGATGCTACAACAGGTCATCTATATTATATCAGAAGCAATTTGATCAATAACAGAACTTTGGCCCGAATATCCTTTCAATATGGACTCGATAAAAAATTGCGCTCCAGAGTAAAAAAGTTAAATTTAGAGTTTGTTGAACAAAAGGAAATTGCGGATGTATTTGAAGCATATATAGGAGCCTTAGTTATTGAACGTGGATTGAACTTATCTGAAGTAAAGAATTGGTTATTTGAATTGTACCAAGAAAGATTGAAGAGGCTAGAGTCACATATAGTAGGCGATATTAACACAAATGCTGTAAATGAGTTGAATTTCAAGATTGCCAATGGAAACGTATTTCCTGAGTATGCACAAATTCAACAGGGTGATGGTGTAAAAGTTAATTGGATTGTCCATTGTACTATGAAAGGAGAAGTTATTGGTATGGGAAAAGGACTAGACATGAAAGAAGCAAGTTTAAGAGCTGCAATGGATGCTTTGAAGAATAAAGAACAACTTGAAAAATATAAGTTGCGACCCAAAATGGAAGTTCCACCAGTAAAACAGAGCCTAGATGAAAGTGCAAATGAAGAGGAGGAATTAACTCCCACTGAATTGGATTCAGACATAAGTTCTTCTATTGACATGTCCTTTTTCCCAATTAAGGCTGGAACCAAAGGAGCAGTCAGGCAAAAATCCATTACTACAAGACTCCTGAAAGAAGTTCTTGATAGGACAGGGACCATGCCCGAGTATATAACTAATAAGGTCATTGACAATAAGTATATTGTGACTTTAAAGATCAGAGGTATAGAGGTTGCAGTTGCTTCTGATGCCAGTGAACCAAGTGCAATGCGCAGAGCTGCCAAGGCTCTTTTAGATAATAAAGAGGCGTTGGAAGAAATATGCAAACAAATTTGAACAGTAAGGTTTAATACAAATGCCATAATCTGGTGTTTGTATGGTTATAGTTAAAAATAGTTATTAGACAATTATGATTATGCTCCTGTAGTAGTTTCGTTTAAGATGAATGGGAAACAATATTAATTCATTTTTTGCAGTAAAAGAGCCTTCTCATTTCTGTTGAGTATATAACAGTATTCAGAAAAACATTATACCCTTTAAAGAAAAATTATTAAGGAGGAAAGCCTCCTTTTGTAATTGAATTTCCTCTAAATTCAGCATTTATGTCTTATATTTTGGTGGCTTAGATTTACAATTTAACTCTATGACATTTGGGGGTAATTTGAAGTAACCACAGAGGCTCAAAATTAGATAGAATGTACATATATTCGAATCATAAACAATTTCATGTTTGTAAAAACGAATTACTGATTGAATAAATCAATTTGAGATATAGGCTATACATATCGTAATTATTGACTTTTTCTTGTGGTGATAAAACTTTCAACAAAGTAAACTACTAAAGCCTCAAAGAAAAGAACTGTACAAAAGCAATAATAAATCTCCTCAGTTTATATGTGTAATGTCGGTATTTGTCCACCCTTAACCCTTGTAGATCCTGTATTTAGGCTGAATTATTTGCGGCCACGTCTTTTTGTTGATAGATGAGGATCAGCCAACTATTGAATGGATTGGTTGATCAATAGTCGGTTACCGTGTCGTTTAAAGTACAAAAGCGAATAAAATATTCTCTTTATGTCGACACTATCTTGATTCAAAAGTGTGTAAACAATTAATATCCTATTTATTAATTCATTTTTTATGAAGATAAAAACGGAATAAATCTCGGAGATTAAATGAACTTGTTTGTGGATTTGGAAAATGTTGCGAAAATTTGCAATATTAAGGCTCTGAATTTTCCTTTCAAGAATTTAAATTTACTTCACTTTCTTTTTCTTTTCTTTACAAATTAAATCAATCAGATTCAATAATTAGCCATCGGTCACTTAATAGTAAGTAATATCAACTTGATTATATTAATAAATTTATTACTAACATCTAGGTCCAATTCTAATGTTGCTTTATTCTTCAATTTTAAATTATTGCTAATTATGTTCACAAATTCAAAGCGCTTAACCAAAGTGACCTTCAATCCATAAACAATTTTACAATTAATAAATGATTTATCATGAGTGTCAATTCCAATCTTTATTTACCTGTTTATATCCAGTACAGTCTCAATTGTTCACTTCATATTTGCTTTTGTAATAATTGGTTTATTTGTCGATTTTTTGGTCTATTGGTTTTGAAGAATACTAGGATAATAATTCCGGCAACCAATCCGCCCTTGATAAGGTAATTATGTTGATTTAATTCAAATTAACATGACTCATCTTACCAGAATCAAATTTAAATGAAAATATTCATTATGCTTAACAGTAATGTTTCCTATATTTTAATTATTCTAAATCTCTAATAGGATAATTGTCATGTAGAAAAAGAGAATCTGTAAATCTTCTTTACTAAATAGCAGTAAACCGATCTATGAATTTGACATTCAACATAACTTCAGAGTTCTAAATATACTCAATTAGATACTTTTTCTATAGATCAAAGCTTTATGAAGCTTTATTTCAATTTATGTCAAAATCACTAATTTATTTGTCTGAAATTATTTGCTTTAATATTATATCCAACTAAAGGGTAGAAAAGCTTTTCAATACTTGTAGTTTAATTGTATCTTAAATACTATATAGCGATTTCGTTAATATACATGATTAATCCAGTATTTAAAACCATTAATTAGAAGAACGTCACTAAATCTCAAGTATAATTAACTTTACTCCTGAAAGGTTTCTGAATGAATTTATTGTGACGGGTACTTCATTCTGCGAGATTACATCAAGAGAATAAATTCTGGTATATACTTAAGTAATAGTGCGCAACTAAACTTAAAAGTAGTTTAAATTATCATCGTCTATTATGAATATTTGAGGTTCAACAGTTTCTTTTTTTACTTGTAATACAGTCAATAGTGTTTTAAAATGTCACTGTCTGATGATGAAATTCAATCACTATCAAGGGCCCCAGTGCATCCCGACCCTATAACTACAAAGAATTCAAGTTCTAGCCGTGAGTCATTATCGAGAGTACGAACTAACCAATCAGAACTTTATAGAATTATAAGCGCTATTAAAGATGATCATCAACTAGATGAAGCTGAAAAAGAAAAATATCGAGAAAGAGGAGAATCAGAATATATATTGGTAAGTCAGTTGGATGGGGAAAGCATTCATACTGAAGTAGACATTGATTTGGAATTAGGAAAGAAGAAATCCTTAGAATATAATAAACAAGAGATAGATCAAGGACCCCCTTTAGATAAAGGTATTGCATGGTTAATGGCATTTTGTGGTATGTTGGCTGTGTTCTCAACTTGGGGTGCTAGTGCTGGTTTTGGTGTATTTTTGAATTTTTATCTCTCGCATAATACGTTTCCTGGAACTTCTAAATATGATTTTGCGTTAGTTGGTGGTACAGTTATATGTATAACAACGATATTATCTCCCTTTGGTGCATTATTGTATAAAATGTTAGGGTTC
>KI547139.1:161522-242078 GCA_000497715.1 Spathaspora arborariae UFMG-19.1A
AGATTATGTCTTCTTGCGTTATGGTTCGCCATTGCCTTTACTGGATATACGTTAATGTTATTTTCGTTATCTTCATTTGCTACTCTGATTGGGTTGACTGCTTCACAAGGTTCTATATTAACTGCAGTGATGAATGCTGCTCAAACAGTAGGACGTCCATGTATGGGTGTTTTAGCTGATCGATTTGGCCGAGCAAACTTTACTGGGTTATTATGTTTACTTAATAGTATTTTACTTTATGCATTTTGGATAAATGCTACGAGTTATGGTGCATTGATCGCATTCAGTACTATTATTGGGCTTATTATTGGTGTAGGTTCCTCGATGGCACAACCTTTGCTTGCAGATATTTTAGAAGATAATCTTGAAAAACTTCCCGGTGCATGGTCGTGTTTGAACATTTTTATCTCTCCGTTTTGTCTCGTAGCTGCAGTTATTGCTTTGGCATTGGTAACAAAGGGTGATCAGCCATATTTCCATACCCAAATTTTTGCAGGTACATGTTTCATGACATGTTTCTTGTTGATATTATTAATAAGAGAGTTCCTTATCAGGGGACATTTAACGAAAAGATTAGTTGCATCAGAAACAAGATTGAATATGATTAAGAATTCTAGTGAAAGCTTGAAATCAGAGCCACTTCTTGAAACACTAGACAAATTAGATGGAACAGAAGATGAAATTTTGGAAGATAGAATTGCTAGGTATAATCAATTATTACAAGGAACACCAACGGGATTTTTCTTGAGATTGGTATATCCAATAAGAATATAGCATTTTTACTAGACTAACATGTTACTTGCGTGTATTTATTTATTTATTGATTTATTTAACTTAGATTTTATCACTTTGTATATTTATTATAACTTTACAAAATATTGTCACGTAGAAAATAAAAACCTGCTTATTCCTGTTGAGCGTGTGGCGGCTTCTATGTTATTAATGACACATTTAACTTGACTTCAGCTCAACTTTGAGTATATCGTTACTTATAAAATATAGATTTCAAAGTTTTCGCATGTAATCCCAAGACTTTATAAATATATGCCCAAATCACTATTTATTAACTAATTTATCTTGTTTATACTATAAAAAAAGCTTACAGTTTTCTAGTTCGAATTATACCACCTATTTTTATATTCTTGGAATCGGAAAAACTTATTTAAAAGCCAAGCAAAACCTAAGATTACCAAGTTTTGCTTGTATATCATTTTACATTTCTATTGAATGCAATCTATTCAATAGATGTCGTGTCGTTTAAGGCGTTAAAGTGAATAAAATATTCTCTTTATCTCGACACTAGTTTGGTTCAAAAATATGTAAACAATTGACATTACAATGGAGTTTATTTTTACATCTCGGGAATTTAATAAATGTATTTGTGGTTTGTTTATGCTGCGAAAAAACTACAATATAAAAGGGTCAGAAAATTCACCTTTCAAAAATAAAACCTATACTTTCTTTTTCTTCTTTCTTAAGATCAATCAATTCTAAATTATTTAACAAATATAAATTATGTAATACTTACCTAATTACATTAATACCAATCAAGAGTACTAACATTACAGTTATAGTTTTGAAATTGTTGAAATATAGTAGTTATCAAAATTGAAATTATTCCCAGTGGTTAATCAAATTACACTTCAATTTTAATTTGCTAAATATAAAGAACACATCTTGCTTAAATTATTATTTGCTACAATCATTTTGCTTCTTTATTTGCTACTTAATTCTCATATTGCTTTATAATCTTAGGATGCGTCTAGTTTTGTGATCGACAGGCCGAGAGAATACATTCCGTATTATCTAGCGATGAAGTTGGGAAGATTAACTTTGGAATCCTGAAATAATCTTGAGAAGACTTATAAGATCACCTCAAATTATTATTTGAGTTTATATAGATTTAGATTTATATTATAATATTATATTTTGTTGTATAAAATCTTTATCGTACTTTGTAGACGAATCCGATCTATTATAGGAATGAGAACAATTATTATATTTCCATAGGTAACACAAACATATCTCATATTGATATACATGTATAGTAATGTAAAACAAGTTTATTAAAAGAAGATTCACTCTTTGTCTTTACTATACAATAGAACTGACTCTAGATAAACTTAAATTGTACAAACAAAGTATCCTTAACTACTGATAACAATACTATCAATCCGACATATCAGAGTAAATAATCATATTATAGACCTACATTCTTTTTTTAAATATTTCAAGATAGAGCCAATTACAAATGTCATTAGTTTATCAACACACTCTGTTGTAGAATATAAATAGAAACTATTTATATATCGATTGAAATATCGGGAAGATTCCCTCTAGTTCCTGATTTTGTTTCATGGTCATCGAGGGTTTTTTTTGTGGTTAATAAGTAACCATTTTTTTTTGGCTGTCTGGCAACATTTTCTACAAACCACCAGTAACTTTATCTTACACAGGGGGTTCATCATGGAAAATCTAGAGAATAATGCCCTGATGCATCAAAGTTCATCACGTAAGAAAAGAGCTCGTAGTCCAAGTGACTTAGAATTCAATAGACCTCCTGCCAAGGCTCCAACTTTTGACAGAGAAGTTCCTAAAAGTATTGCATTTGTTGATTTACAAAAATTAGAATATGCTACCAGAACTTTACAAAGGAATATCGAGACCGTATTAGAATTATCTCCTGATGTATTACAATTAAAGAACTTGTTAGATTCAAAAAATCTTAGTCAAGGGATTAAAATAGAATTAAAACAAAATGAATTGATTGAAATGGCATCTAAATTACAATCAAGGTATAAAATTGGAAAATTACCTATTTTGGATGAGATAACTCTGGGTAAGATTCATTTCAATGATAAAGATATGAAGAGATTAAAAGAATTTCATCCTAATACAGAAAACATCGAAATTGAAGTACCTGTGAAACCAATGACTGATGAAATTGCTCCTACAGGAATTGATAGTTCTTTACCTCCATTACCTGCTATTAGAGATCCTGCATTATATGAACGAGTGTTCATTCATAAATCCTATGTTAATAGTAAATCATATTTGAATTCTGAGAAATTAATCAATAGTCATAATGAAAGGTTAGAATTCCTTGGTGATGCAATTTTGAATACATTAGCCACTTTGATCATCTACAAGGAATTCCCTAATGCTACTGAAGGTCAATTATCTCAAATTAGATCTGATTTGGTTAACAATAAAACATTGTGTCAATTCTCGCTCCAATATGGACTTGATAAAAAGTTACGTGCTCGAATTGAAGATTCTGTGTTGAAATCAGGAGATCAAAAGATTTATGCTGATATTTTTGAAGCTTATATAGGTGCTGTTGCTACTGAGCGCGGATTGGACTTGTCGGAAGTAAAAGATTGGTTATTTAAATTGTATCAAGAAAGATTGAGAAAACTTAAAGTTTTGTATATAACTGAACCTATTAATAGAGAGGCTAAATCGAAATTGTATTCTACTATTGGAATGGCTGATGCTTTTCCCCAATATGAAACAATACAACAGGGGGATGGTGTGAAAATTGATTGTATTGTTCATTGCATAATGAAGGGAGAAATTATTGGTGTGGGACAAGCACCAAGTGCTAAGGATGCCAGTTTAAGAGCTGCTATGGATGCATTAAGAAATCGAGGAAAACTTGAAAAATATGTTATTCAACGTAAAATGACTGATCGTCCAGTGAAACGCAAAGATCAAACGAAAGAGTCAACACCTGACAAGGGAAACACAGAGTTAACGACTTCTTCTATTGACATGTCATATTTCCCGGTTAAAGCGGACGAGTCAGAACCAATTGACACAACTGCTACTAATAGATTATATGCCGAAATTGGCCAGAAAACCGGAACTCATCCTGAATATATTTTCACTCAAGGTAATGACAACAGACAAGTTGTGACTTTGAGTATTGCAGGAATAGAAGTTGCTATTGCCTCGGATGTAAATAAAAAGAAAGCCATGCGTAGAGCTGCCAAGGCTCTTTTAGATAACCAAAATGCGTTAGATGAAATATATAAAGCTCTTTAGAGTATACAGAAAAATAAAAGCCATATACGCATAAAAAAATGTAATCATAAATATACATTGTGGAGTTACCTAACAATACCATGCTTTAAAAAATATATAAATAAAAGAGAATATGAAGAACTAAACGGAGAAAGCTTTTTTTTTTAAATTGGCACTTTCATTTATACCTTAGAAGGATAAGTATTGTTGAAAGCATTCCAGCCGAAAAGCCATTGTTGGAAATCTCTGTCAGACCATTGATCAGGGTTGTGACCATCTCTAGCCTTCATAAGAGCATCTCTTTCTTCTTGTTCTTCACCATCTGGTAAATGCCAGATGTCACCATTCTTTCTAGCACCAGCTTGAATAATTTCTGGTCTTCTCTTTCTTAATTTTTGATAACTGTTAAGAGCAGAAGGAATTTCAGAAACACTGGTAATTTTATCTAATTCTTCAGCTAAAGTAGCACCATCTTCAATAGCTTGAGCAGCACCTTGTGCCAAGTATGGTAACATAGCATGAGCAGCATCACCAATTAAGACAACTTTACCACTTTTAGAAACCCATCTTGGTAATTTTGGCAAGTCAGCCAAAACCCATTTCAAAACGGTTTTAACATGAGTTAATAATTGACGAACAACAGGGTCAAAGTTTTTGTAATGGTTTCTCATTTCATTGACATCTCCTGGTTCATTCCATTTACCTACAGAAGCTTGACCTGGATGAGACATGACAATGTTGTACATTTCTCCATTTCTAATTGGGTAAGCCATAACATGTCTTCTGTAACCAATCCAACAATTTGAGTTGATATCAGTCATTAAATGAGCAATAACTGGATCAGAAAGCATTTCTTCTCTTGGAACAGTTGCTCTGAAGGCACAGTTAGAAGATGGTAATGGAGAAACAACTTCTTCAGTAACAACAGCAGTATCTCTAACTCTAGATCTAATACCATCAGCACCAACAACAAGATCACCGGTATATTTTTCTCCATTTTCTAAATAGACAGTGGCAGTTTCAGGATCAACTTCCTTAACTCTACAACCAGTCTTGTATTCAATATCTAATTCAGTAGCAGCTTCAAGTAAGAATCTTTGATAATCAGCACGATGAATTAATAAGTATGGATTACCATAAGTTTCTGTCATGTCTGGATCTAAAGGAGTAGTAGAAAGAGGAGCACCAGTATCATATCTTCTTAAGATAATATTTTTTGGTCTAGTGACAAGTTTTTCAAATTTATCAAAAATACCATATTCTTTAAGAATTTTAACTGAATTTGGAGGAACTTGAATACCAGCACCAACTTCACTTAAAGTTGAAGAAGATTCGAGAACAGTGACATTATGTCCCTTTCTCTTTAAACCAATGGCACAGGCAAGACCACCTAAACCACCACCACAAATAATAACGTTGAATGAAACCATGACCATAATATTTAGAAAAGCTTTTTAGTAACTTGTTAAAAAGAAAACTTGATGAAGATGAAGAAAGAACAGACGAAAATAGAGGGAATTGTTTGAATTATATATTAGACAACGGAAATACAGAACTCCATTTTGGTAAATTTTGAAGAAGATTTTTCACAAATCTGGGGTTAGTGTACCAATGAAGTCGGTTGTAATAACAAATCCGTGTGGGAATTTTAGTTTGAAATCGGCATTATTGATGGTGGAAATATGGTATTGAGTTCCGAAATTAGAATAAATCTTCGGAATGACAATCCGTAATCGTTGGAGAAACGGAATCAATTCCGAAATTATACCAAGAACAAAATTAATAATGAATTAACGGAACAGAGTGGGGCACACGAAGTGGGGCAAGTGAGGGGTAAAGATAGTTATTTTTTAAAAGGTGGATGCAAAGAAAAAGAAGAAGAAAAAAAAGGATTTCGCAACGGGTTATGGTTCCGAACGCATTTTTTTCTGTCAAAACTTGATACCGGTGGTAGATCCCGAGAGAATTATTATACCAATAATAACTATTCGGACAGGAATCCGGAAGTCTCTCCTCCTTTTTTTTTAGATCTTTTAATGCATTTCGTTAGAGCTCGGTTTGATGATTTTTACGAGTGGCATAAGAGTTTTGTTTATGGTGAGATTCTAAGCATTGATTTTACTGCCGCTTTTGTATAAGATTGAAAGCAATTCCTGGTCAATGACATTGTTGAACTATACTCTATAAACTATGGTTTAAGATTGACGTTTATTTTTTATTTGGTGCTTTTTTGCATTATTATTTTTAGCTCCAAGGACCTTCATTCCACCTTGGCATTTCCCTGGTTTCTCACTTTAAAACTTCAAGAGTGGGACACACTTTAACAAAAAAAAATAATCCCCATATCCGCAAAACTTATCTACTAGTCACTATTTCTCCACATTCAAATGAGGAGGAAAATAACCAACAAAAAGGGCAATTATAATCGAGATTTAGATCTCCGAAACTATCACAGGAACACCATTCCGTAAAATATCCCGGCAAATAGTATTCCTTTTCTTTTTTTCTACCCAAATTTTCTTTTTGTAAATATTTTTTAACTGCAATTTTTGTTCCAAGTTATTTTTAATCTGGGAATGTGGGGACTTGTACATTCAGTTGAACACTCCGAAAAACACAAAGATAATAAAAAAATTTTTATGCATAATTCCTTTATTTTCTAGCAGTGTCAGACATTAATGATTGTTCTCTTTGATGTGGGCCAGATTTAAATATAAATAGATCAATGATGTCTTGTTGAAATTTTTTCATTTTTTTGCAATCTCATTAACAAACAAACAGTTATTTGTTAAATATGTCTACTCCTTCTATTGCTAGCGATATGGAAAAAGGTTCTCCATCACATGTTGAGAACACTCCAATTGGTATTACTGCTGATATTGATCCTGAACATGAACACTATCTTATTCTGAGACACGGTTCAGTTCAATTAGATCCTCTTCCATCGGCTGATCCTCAAGATCCTCTTAATTGGCCTGATTGGAAGAAAAACTATGAAATTTTGTTGATTGCTTTTGGTACTTTTTCTTCTACTTTCATGGCTGCGGGTTTAACTCCAGCTTTTGAAACCATGGCGGAAGAATATGGAGTTCCATTGGAAACTGCTGCTTATTTTACATCTGCTCAAATTGCTGTATTTGGTGTTTTGCCATTATTTTGGGTTCCTTTGATGAATACTTATGGTAGAAAATTCTTTTTAACATTTGGTGCTTTTGCTTGTGGTGTTTTAAATATTGGTGGTGCTCTTTCCAAGACTTTTGATCAACAAATGGCTACTAGAGTTTTAGTGGGTGTTTTTGTTTCCACTGCTACTGCTGCTGGTTCTTCAGTTGTTGGTGACTTGGCTTTTTCTCATGAAAGAGGTAAGAAAAATGGTTGGTGGTCTCTTGCTTTAGTTATTGGTACTCCCTCAGGACCATTTTTCACCGGATTTATTCAACAACATGCTGGTACTAAATGGATTTTCTATGTGTTTGCTATTATGAACTTTGTTCAATTTGTCTTATGGATTTTCGCTACTGAAACTGTTTATACTAGATCTAATCCAGAATATCATCAAAGTAAAACTCTTAAATTTTTGGGTATTAGAAAATCTGAACATAGAAAATTTTCTTGGAAAATGTTCTTTAGACCATTGAAACAAGCTGCTAATTTTAATATTTCAATTGCCGTTCTTGCTGCTTCAGTTACTTTCTGTTATGCCAATATTGTTTTGGTTGTTGAAATGCCTCAAGTTATGATTCCATATTTCCATCTTTCTCCTCAACAATTATCTTTACAATATATTTCTATCATTATTGGGTCAATTATTGGTGAAGTTCTCGCTGGTCCACTTTCTGATTGGTGGATGAAGAGAAGTATGACTAAGAGAAATGGTAAAAGAGTTATTGTTGATAGATTATGGATTTCTTATAATGGTTATCTCTTGGTTATTGTTGGTTTAATTATTTGGGGTGTTTTCTTATACAAGGCTAAACCAGGACATTGGAATATTAGACCATTAATTGGTGCTGCTATTGCTGCTGCCGGTAATAATATTGTTGCTACAGTTATTACTACATTTGCTATTGATAGTAATCCAGCTAAAGCAGGTGATATTGGATTATATATTAACTTTGTTAGATCACTTTATGGGTTCTTAGGTCCTTTCTATTTCCCTTATATGTTTAACAATTTGAATTTTGCTGGTTCTGCAGGTTTAATGTCTGCTCTTGTTGCCGTATTTGCTTGGGCACCAAGTATTTTGGCTCATATTGTTGGTTTAAGACGTGCTACTAAAGACTTGTGAAATATTTATTTTAATCGTTAGTAATAATTATGGGGCTCTGGTTAGCCTAGAGAATATACACAAACTTGAATCTTTAAAATTAATTGTAGTTTTCTTTATCTGTCATACGAGGTTTTTGTGTCATTACGGAGTCACACTCCGAAATTAGTCATTTGTCGGAGAAAGAGGGGGAGAACGTGATGGGTGCGAAATACACAAAAACGGATATCTTGAAGTAGTGACCAATGAGTAGTATTTTTTTTTCAGGCGTAGGTGGTACATGCTTCCGAGGGAATAAAAATGACGAATGAATCTCTTTGTCGGAGAATATTAACAATGGGAAACGGAAGGATTGTGATGTAATTAGTCCAAATCTTGTTATTGCGATTAGAATTGTGATATCCAATAGGGGAAGATATCTAGTGTTGTTGTAATTTGTGAACGGCATTTTAAGATTTACTAATTTAAATAAAACGGTAGGTACTACCGAGTACTTTTTCTTTGTAACTTGAATAAACCGTTGGTCACTTTGTTGAGCAATCGTATTGTTGGGCTTTTCTGGGCTACTCTACTAATGTGTGAGAACTCCTGTGTTTTTGATGGTATGTCTTAAAGATTATCTCTATATAGTCAAGACTACTGTTACTAACTTTTATACTAAACTTCTCTTGGTTTTAGTACTCGAGTTGTTCATTCAAACTTGAAGATATCGCGTTTAGTCATTTGACTACTTGCTCTGACCCCAAATTTTTTATATATACTCAATAGACTACCCTTTAATTCCATGGACGCAATAAAAACACCCTAACTCTGCTTAGAGAAACTACAACTAAATGAATTCATAAAACAATATACTCTTGTCATATCATAACCTATAAATAAAAATAATTTCACAACTAAACATAAAAAAAAGAAGAGAAACACAAGAAATAAAAACCATATACCACTTAATTAGCGGATCTGTAAATATTTAAATTCTTTAATAATGTAGAATCATTGAAACTGAAAAGATAAGCAGTTTCATTACCTTGATTAACATGTCTAAATTTCTTCCATGCTGGAACACAGAAAGTATCTTTACCTTCCCATTGTAAAACAGTTTCTTCTCCATTTTCTTCTTGAATAATAGTTTGACCTTGACCTTGATAAATATGGAATACAAATGAGGCATTTTCTTGACGCCATTCATTAGATTTTCCAGCATTAAGTCTTTCAGCTTGAGCAGTAAGGATAGTAGATAATGGTTTCTTATCTTTACCTTGAGTATAATCATAAATAGCATAATCACCTTCAACATTATCAAGATAATCTTGAGTAATTTTCCAAGGGAATTTAATTGCTGATTCTTCTACAGTTTCAGCTGGATATCTTTCTTCGTGATAATGTT
Organism: Spathaspora arborariae UFMG-19.1A; assembly: GCA_000497715.1. Lineage (NCBI taxonomy): Eukaryota > Fungi > Ascomycota > Pichiomycetes > Serinales > Debaryomycetaceae > Spathaspora > Spathaspora arborariae. Next base: position 171,203 of record KI547139.1, read on the forward strand.
CTGCGAAATTAACAGGAATAGCTTGAAACATAGGTAAATCTAATCCATCTAACCAAATCATAGGACCATTACCTTCTTTACCATGATCATGCCATTCCCAACGAGGAGTTAAAATAACATCACCACGTTCCATATAAATTCTTTGACCTTCAACCGCGGTAAATCCACCATCACCTTCAATAATAAATCTTAAAGCAAATGCAGAATGTCTATGAGCAGGAGCAACTTCCCCAGGATTAATATATTGTAAACCAGCATATAAAGTATCTGTAGTTTGTGGAGCTTTTAAAGCAGGATTAATAAGCATTAATACACGTCTTTCTGATTCTTCAGGTGGGACTAAACGACCAGATTCTTCTAATAATGGACGAAGTTTCTTATAGTTCCATAATGTAGGGACAGCTTTAGGTTTTGGAACTGGTGGAACCATAGCGGACATGACTGTCCATAATGGTTCAACATTTTCTGGTTTTAAACTTTTAAGAAAGTTGACTTTTTCAGTGTTTGTTGATTCTACAGGAGACATATTGTTAGAAGATAAGATTGATAGTTAAAAGAGAGAAAGAGGGTTGAAAAAAAAAGAGAGATTGAATAGATATCTATATATATATATCAGTTTAAATAAATACCGATGAAGAATCAGCTGATTAAATCTGGAGTAACTCCGTGAGTTTGTGAATATCGGAACATGGATCCTTCAAATGCATATTCCGCAGAGTAAGACGGAGATGCAAGTTGTCGGTTGGAGTAATTTTCTGTCTAAAATAATAATTACAACCCCACATTGGAAAAATAAAATTTTAGGGTTTTTTTTTCTTTTGTTTTTGACAGATTTTAATCTCGGGAAGATATTCCGTTCCCCACTTTTTTTATTATTTCAGAATGATATTTCGACCATGCTAAAACCGGATAATCAAGACAACAAAAGAAAAAAAAAGAAAATGGCGGAATGAAGTGCCGATACTTCCATCTCCGGAATCAGTTTCCGAAAAAGTTGAAACAAACTTGGTGTGCAATTTTAGATATCCGTTACACGAAGATGTCGGTGAAATCAAGTTTAATTGCCGGAAATTACTTGTTTTCTCTTATTCGGATAAATCTGTGGAGGTGTGAAAAAATTCCAAATAAATACTTCCAAGAATCCTTTAAAATTTTCAAAGTTTATTCTTCTTTCTTCATTATCATAAAGATATATTAAATAAAATACTACTATAATGACTGTTGCTTGGAAAAGATTAATTAGATTCGTTGCTAATGATGGTAAGATCTATCGTGGTGAACCAATTGTTACTGATGCTGAATATGATGTTGGTAAACAATTTCTTGCTGGTAAAACTATCAAAGCAAAAGTTATCAAGGGAGACAATATTTTTGAAGATGCTATTGTTACTGATGAAGTTTTAGAAGTTAAAACTTTATTAGGTCCATTAACTGAAGATCAAGTTCCAATTATCAAATGTGTTGGATTAAATTATATGAAACATATTCAAGAAGGTGGTAGAACTCCTCCTCCATACCCTTCAATTTTTTATAAACCAAGATTTAGTGTTGCTGATTTTGGTGAACCTATTCCAATTCCAAGAATTGCTCAAGAAGATCAATGTGATTATGAAGGTGAATTATGTGTTGTTATTGGAAAAACTGGTAAAAACATTAAGGAAGAAGACGCTTTGAAATACGTTGCTGGTTACGTTTCTGGTAATGATGTTTCTGCAAGAACTTGGCAAAGAAATCCTAAATATGCTGGTGGTGTTCCACAATGGGGATTTTCCAAGTCCTTTGACAAATACGCTCCATTAGGTCCTCAATTAGTTTCTACTAATGTTATTGCCAATCCAGGTACTTTACAATTAACTACTAGAGTTAATGGTGAAGTTCGTCAAGATACAAATACTGATGATCTTTTATTTAATGTTCCAAAAATCATTGCTTTTATTTCTCAAGAAACTACTTTAGAACAAGGTACTGTTATTATGACTGGTACTCCAAGTGGTGTTGCTATGGGTATGAAAGAACCAAAATATTTGAAACATGGTGATGAAGTTGAAGTTGAAATTAGTCAAATTGGTACTCTTTCTAACAAGATGGACTTCATTTAATTAGGTTAATAGATATAAACATGGATTAGTATTTTTTTAAAGTTTTAAGTGTAGATAATGTATCTTAAACAACTTGTTGAAAGGAAATTACTAACTTGAAGTAAAGGTAGATACACTATTACTGTAAAAAGAATCCACGTTTAACTTTAACAGGAACGAACAAGTTCTACTTATCTAGACAAAGTCTTGTAGGAAGAGTAAATAAACTACATGATATTACACTTGCAAGCAAAATATTTATTCTAGACATCTAATAAAACTCACTTTTAATCCCTGTAGTAAATCTTTCCTTTTCATCATTAAAAATAGAAGCTTGAGGAACATGTTTGTCAAACGCATCATCTAACAATGCTTGTCTCATCATGGAAACCTCACCATTATATTTACCAGGCAATGTGCGAATAGTACAACCACATCCAGAACAAAATTGTTTCTTCTTAGGAGTACCACTCTTGGTCTTTTCAACTACATATTCACCCATTTTGGAATTTGGATCGTGAATTTCAACATTGATTGTATCATATACAGTAATGAATTGTCCGAGAGAACCAGAACCTTTACGACAGTCCGTACAGTAACATGTCATGGTTCTTGATGGTTCACCAGTGAGTTTATAAGTAATTTCTCCACAGAGACAGGATCCAGTATATGCCATGATTTGTTAGTTAACTATTGGCTATTCTTGAAAAGAAAAGTATTAAAAGAATTAAAATGACATTGATATAGTTGCTAGTGGAAATTTCTCGGGACATTGATCCCGTGCTGGTGGGTTACTAATGAGTTGTGGGGGCGGGTGGAGGGGGGGGGTCTGGTCAGGGGACAGGGATGTTAGATTTCCGTTACGGAATCACCATCCGAAAAATCTACCAAACAAAATTGGAAAATGTGTCACAGAAAGTAAAAGACAAAAAATAATTATATTTCCAGTGGGGGTAGATCAAGTCGGTTTCAAGTTCCGGTCTTCAGTAATATCCTGGTTACTATACCCGGGGGACAATCTACATAAAAGTTAAATGGCTTACTTTATATTATACTATTTTAAACCTAATACATTGGGGTCATCTGAATAATGGAAGGGCCCACCAAAAGGTCCAGCAGTATCATAAAGTAGAGAATATAATACATCAGTAGGTACTTCTGAACTTGTAGAACTTGGACTATAATTATGCATTGGATAGACCGAAGCAGCAGCGGCGGCAGCAGCAACAGGTAAATGATGATCTAATTCTAAATTAGGCATCGGAGTATTTCTCTGAGTGGCTAATCTTTGCGATGAAATATTTACTTTATTTCCCATCATTTCCAAAACTTTTAAACAACGAGATGCCGATTCGGAATGATGTGTATATGATCCTAAGATCTCTAAACTATGATTCCATGCATTTTCAAATGTTGACAAGTCTAAATCTCGATGAAGACTAATTTGTAATTTTGCCGCTAGTAAAACAGTTGCTGCAGTATATATGTAGAAAACGTTATACCAATGTGCAGGTAAATATATTATATCACCAGCACGATATTTCCCAATTAAATTAATCATTTCTACGGCTAATTTAACACACAGGATAGCCACTGATTTTTGAGTTGACATATATAATTCTGAAGTATTTATATGATTTCTAAATGCTTTGGGGAATAAAGTTGATCTATAAAGCATGATTTTCATATGTAAGAATCTAATGTGTAATACAATACTTTGTCTTTCAAATGGCATCATTTTAGTTAAATCAGTTTTATATTGTAAATGTTCAGGTAAATTTGCTTTAAATTCATTTAATCGATTCTCAAATTTAAAGATATTTAAAAGTAATTGCATAACATCATTCAGCTTTTCGTTAGGATAAACCAGTTTTAAAATATCAGCAAGAATATTGTATAATTTAATTGTTTGAATAAAAAAGCCTAGTTTGGAAGGAGTTTTCATTGATAAGATAACATCATCTTTAATATATTCGTCGTCAACACATAAGGGCAATTCACTCAGTTCATGGTCTTGAGTGACCATTAACGGTCTACCCATAGTCATAGAAACAATTCTATCCATAAGTAAACAACCTTGCCATAATCGTTTCCTAATTTCTCGATCAATTAAACTTTTTGCGCTAGCGTAATTTTGATCCAGATGTAATCCTAACCCCTGAGCAATTCTTATTGATAATCCAACAATATTCCAACATCCTGCCAGTCCTGTACTTGCTTGTAAGAATTGACCAGTTAGCAATAATGCTTGTACAAGAAGAACAGAACCAGTATCCATTAAATGAAACCTTAACAATTCTTGAGATCTTTCAAAATATAATTCTGAATTGTCTTCAGTTTTCTCAGGTTCGGGAGTTAATTGGCATCCAAATGCAAATATAATATTAACTATTGAATAGAACAATTCATCTATGTCATCTTCGTCCTCGTTGTTTGTCCATATTGTTTCATATGTTGTCATAAATGTTGGTTGATGCACAAAAGGATATAAAGTATATGCATATTCAAAATAATTCTTGACATATTTGTCAGCTATTGGTTTTGGAGGTATGACAATCTCGGTAGATCTTTGTTGTACACCGGCATCATTTCTTGACATTCTATATAAATTAGCTCGTTCTGAATCACGTTCATCATCAGTATTTGTACTACTTCCAATTTCTGACTTATATGACCCATCAATGACATTTGAAATATCTTTCATAAATGAAATAGCAGCTGAAGATCCATAATAATCGCGATCTTTACCTCTATGTTGCTTAGCCATGGATCCTGCACCCATAGCATCAGTAGATTCTTCTCGCTTTTGTCTTAATGAAGGTGTTGTTGTTGAATTATTACTTCGAATAGAATTTGAAGGAGTTATACTTGTAGCAAAATGATTGTCACTTTCACTGGTTGTATGCACTATTGAGAATGAATTTCTATGAAATGGTCTCTCTGGAGGTTGTGGTAGAGCACTTGGTTGAAGTAATTCACTATTGCTTGAAACCATATTGCTGATAGTAGGAGCTTTGTATGTCATAGGTGAAACTTGTTGTTGCTGTTGCTGTTGTTGTTGTTGTTGTTGTTGCTGTTGTTGTTGTTGCTGTTGTTGTTGTTGTATAGCAGAAGTAACATCCTCTTTGCTTGGATTAGCTATACCTAACTTCTCTTCTAATTGCCGAACATATTCCACAGTAACATGAGCTCGATTATACTTCACACCATAAGAGCATTCAACTTGTTTCTTTTGACATCCACCACAAATTGGTTGTTGACCATCACATTTAGTTTTCCGTTGTCGACATCTATTACATGCTAAAACAACTCTGGGACGTTTACTATTCTTATCTTCCTTTGAGACTTTACCGTTCATATGTTTAAAGGTATCAGGTTAAGAACTTTTTTTTTGTTCTTTCGGAGATTTGCGTATGTTTAAATAAAACCCGAAAATCTTTGAGTGAAATTTATACCCAAGAAATTACTAACAAGAAACAAGTAATGTACAAGCTTTAAAGATGAGACAGGAACTGTGAGGGGATTAAGAGGAGGAGAGGAGATATTAGCCACACCTAGACATATATTCACAGTTTCTACGAACACTTGAGGTCCATACAACGTTGTCTAAAGTTACCTCTTTCTTAAGGAACTACCTTTGTTTAACGGTTATTCAGTACATTGTATAAAACATCCTGACTCAGACTTAATTTTAAAACTCTCATATTATTACTATTACTGCTATTACTACTATTACTACTATTACTACTATTACTACTATCATTTTAGTATTTTAATACCGCTAATTATTGGTGGATGTACCCCACTTGATTAATTTCGGGGTAATTTATTTTTTTTTGAAAAATATAATTAACTTCCGACTTTGTGTACCATCTCAACTGGTTAAAAATATTGTTTCTTTTGCAGTGTTAGGTGCCGTAATTCACCGATGTGTAATACATCACCCGAGAGAAAGAAAGCTATTCACATAACCTAGATGTTAAGACTTGTAATAAGGATAGTTTGAAATTCAAATTCCGTACGAGAGAATATTACCCTTTTTCGTAAAATTACCTTGTTTAAAAATGCAAATCAATTCAAGGAGTTTGTTTCTTTTTTTTTTTCAATTTGTAAAACAACTGCGAAAAATTTTTCATTGACTTGTAGATCTTTACTTTATTCAAACAACCCTACAAATTAGCATAGTAATTTCAAAGACATAGTATCATCAGGTTAACACTGGATGAAGTAAGCAACCAAGATATTCCCCTGAACCATCTTATCCAAAAAATAAAAAAAAACAGAATTTGTGAAACATTTAGTTACAGAAACAAAAAAAATATGGTCCCTAGCAGGATCGAACTGCTGATCTTGGCGTTATTAGCACCACGCCTTAACCAACTGGGCCAAGGGACCGTAATTTTACGTAGCGCGAGTTCGAGTCAGATAAAAATCACGGGATTAATCGGATTTAGAAAAGGTTATTTATTAAGTATTTGATTGAATATTCAATTAGGAGAATGTATCACAACTTGTAGTGACTTACATTTGTAATGAAAGAAAAGGTGATCAGTACATTTTGGTTGGTGAAGAACAAACAACTCGAAGAACCTTTTCTCTAGTAAAAGTTCAGTTTTCTCTTTTATTAAACATATACCATATAAATAAAAGTTCTTAGTATAGAGATATATTACTATAAACAAATATACTGGTCAAACTAGGTAAGGTTTTTCAATCGGGACAAAAGATTGCTTCTATATCGTTGCACAGCTTTCCAATCCATTGCTGGATCTGGTGAAAATAGCAACAAACCGCAAAAGCCGCACAAGCCTTGTCAAAATCTATTTCACATAGAAAAACAAACAATAAGGAAAAGGATACACTTTTGTTTACACTCAAACAATCATGACATCTTCACCTAAACCCACTTCCCTTGACATACTTGACAACTCCTCTCTCAAACAACAGGAACAACACAAACAACACAAACATTCCCTACTGCCTCCAGAACATCTTTCTGAATTCATCACCATCATGAATCAAAACAATACCACACAAACAACATCACGACAAACTTCCCTTAATACATTCACATCATTCTCACCTTCTGTATTAGATATGAGTAATAATGATATAATCACAACTTCAGATTTCCAACATATTTTATCTATGTATGAAAAATTATTCGCTACAGCTACAAATTTACAAAATGCTTTGAATGCAGTGAGTGATGCTTCTAATGAATTCGGTCAAGCTTTAGAACGATGTATTAGTGATTGTCCCAAGGTTAACAATAGTGGCGTGGTAGAAGATGGTGTGGCTAATGCTGCAGGATTACAATATATTATTGCTAGTAATCATCAAATCTTAGCTAGAATGATTCAAAATAGTTTCACGGATCCATTAACTGAAGAATTAACTAAAATAAGATTGGAATATAATCAAAATCATTCATATTATCAACAAGAAATTAAATCAAAATCGAAACTATTAAAAGAATTTGAATTAGAGAATTTAAAATTACGGAAAAAGAAAACAAGAAATTTAAATAAATATAAACATAATTTATTAAGTTTAACTAGTCAATTAGATGAAATTGATCGAGTGAAATATGAGTATTATCATGAAATAAACGCTTTGGTTGTTGGATATAATCGAAATCATTTATTAACAAGAACTGGAGGATTAATAAGAGCGGAATTAGAAATTAGCGAATCAATAGCTAAGAAAGGGTGGAATGGTGGGGGGTTAGATCAATTGTTATCTATATCTCCTGATTTATTCGATAGTGAGTTAAATGGGGATATTGAAGACAGAATTGACGATGATACAATTGAATTGACAATAAGAGAGGACGACGAGAGACAAGAAGATGGTGAGGGTACACCCATCACAGTAAAGGAACCAGACGAACCATTTTCTTTGCCTATAGTGAGTACCACAAATACATTATTACGAAAGATACATAAAGACAATAATATAGTAAGTTTTTAGAGACAATAAAACTATTGACTCTTTCTAAAACTCTTCATTGGACGTAACCCCCATTTTTCCAACATGGCAATATCTTCATCCCAACCATTACACATAGTAGTTAACATCTTTTCCCCAGTAAATATAGCATTACAACCACAAAGAAAGCACAAGAATTGTTCGTGCTCTTTCATGGTATATCTACCAGCAGCCAATCTAATTATTGAATCAGGCATAATCAATCTTGCTGTGGCAATAGTTCTTAAAATTTGATCAAATTTTAATTTCCTCTCCTTTGGTAAACTACGTAATTCCTTTTCCATAGGTGTACCTACAATAGGAACTAACCTATTAATAGGTAATGATTCAGGATGAGGGTTCAAATTTGATAGAGTATATAAAAAGGAAACATGATCCTCGGGAGTTTCTCCAAGTCCCAAAATCCCTCCAGTACATGCACTAATCCCTGCCTGTTGAACATTTTTAATTGTTTCTAATCGATCATCGTAAGTACGTGTAGTAATCACATTAGGATAATGTTCTCTTGAAGTATCAACATTATGATTATACGCAGTCAATCCTTTTTCCTTTAACATCAAAGCTTGTTCTTGTGAAATCATCCCTAATGTAACACAAGTTTCCATACCCATTGCATTTATCTTTTCTACCATTTCACCAATTTTCCGTAATCCTGATTTTCTTCCATGCATGTCACGCCAAGCAGCACCCATACAGAATCTAGTTGAACCATTCTCTTTAGAAATCCTTGCTTTTTCCAACACAGACTCAACCGAGATTAATTTCTCAGCTTTCAATCCAGTATTATGTCTTGATGATTGAGCACAATAACTACAATCTTCAGTACATCCTCCAGTTTTTATCGAGAGTAAAGTACAAAGTTGAACTTCTGCTGGATCATGATATTGTCTATGTTGTAAACTTGCTTGATGAATAAGTTCAAGTAATGGAGTATTATAAATTTCATGAATTTGAAATTTTGTCCAATTTGATGTTGGGCGAGATTCACGGGCTAATTGAATTGCTGAAGTGAGCAATCTTGCAGATGTGAATAATGATCGTTTGAACATACTTTAGCTAATACTAAAGAAAAAGAAAAAGATAAGAGAAATAATTTGAAAGAGGAGGCATTTTATTGGACGAATTTCAATCAGATTAGTTGCAAAATTATTCTTTTGTTGAGCGATACTCTTTTTTGACTACGAGTCACATCTTTTTAGAGATACGATGGGTAGATGGAATGACTCAAGTAGTGATTCATTTAGGGCATGAGACCTAAACATTACATTTTGCACGTGATTCAGAAAAATCAATCTGAAAAACTTTGCGTGTATTAACCAAAAACTTTTTTTTTCTCACTTTCTCTCTTTTCCCAGATATCACTTTTAGTTTGTCACTTTTGAAAAATTTCCAACCATTACTTTTCCTCTTTCTTCATCTAATTAAGAAACATATTTAAAATGGCTCCAATTGTATGTATACTCAACTAACCTATATTAATAGTTTATTTGAAATAGATTTATTGAAAGTATAACTTTTCCCAAAAGTGTTATACGGGTGTTTAGTTTTTCATTTTTTTTTCTAAACATATAACTTAAAAAAACCTATACCCGTATAGGGGGAAGGCTTTGCTGTCAACAAAATGTTCTTATTTCTTGTAACTACTAAAGATAGGGAACATTTTTAATATGTGCGGTAGGCTAACCTTAACATTATAGACCTCCAAGAAATCCAAAGCTGCTAAGAAGTTTGTCGTTGATACTTCTGCTCCAGTTGAAAATGGTGTTTTCGACCAAGAAGGTTATGTTAAATATTTAGTTGAACATATCAAGGTTGAAGGTATTGTTGGTAACTTGGGTGATGAAATTTCTGTCACCACTGAAGGTAACAAAGTTATTGTTGTTTCAAACACCAAATTCTCTGGTAAATATTTGAAGTATTTGACTAAGAGATACTTGAAGAAGAATCAAATTAGAGATTGGATTAGATTTGTTGCTGTTAAACAAAACCAATATCAATTACAATTCTACTCTGTCGCTGAAGATGAAGAAGAAGAAGACGAAGAATAAGCTAATTAGCAAATGTTCTTTGGTTTATCTTCTTTAATTCTAAGGTCATTCTGTTTATTTCGGGTTAATAGGTTTTTTTTAAATATATATCAATATTGCAAGATATAAACAAGAGATTTTTTTGAAAATATATTAATTTTGTATTTTTTATAGTTTCATCCGCATGTGAAAGTGCAAAGATGTGCTACGCGTTGAAGTGTTTTCAAGTACTACATTTTAAACCAATTAATTTAATTTATTATTTTATCTATGTATAGAAAAATCAAACCAAAAAGATGCGGAATTAAACAAAAAATGCAGGGGAGGAAACTGGTAACTAATTTATATTCTTGTATACTTGATTCTTTAATGAGTATACAATTATATTATAATTGTAAACACAATTGGTTAAAAACTCTTTAGCAGTATTCACTGATGATTTTGTAAACATCACCCCATCAATAGTATATTGTATTGTAGTATCAACCATTCCTTGAACATGACCTAGTATACCCATTCCTGAATGGTACATTTCTTTTAATAAGCCCAACATCTTTTAGGAATTGAAATATATAATCTATAAAGTTTAATATTTTGAAGAATCCTTAGACTATTTATATTTATACCATGAAATTCCAGAGTTGTTACCCGACTTTATTCATTTCATATGAAACGAAAACAAAGCTTTAAATTCTTCTATTCCAAGGAGTACATAACAATGCATCACGCCTCTTTTTTTTTTTAGTTAGGAGATTGTGTGGGGCAACTAACTCGTCAACAGTGTAGTAATTAAGTTAAAACTAGAAATTTTAGAACGACATACATTAGTCCGGGGCTAATAGCATTAAAAAGTTTATTCAACCCAACAAAAGAAAAAAAAGTAACGTTGATGGGATTACTATGCAACGGCTTGTTTTCTGGGCATATGGATCAAGCAGAAGAAAGAAAGAAAGAAAGAAAAAAAAAGTAAAGATTCAGAAATGTTTTAGCCGTGTGCTAAGAGACTTATATTCTATACTGTAATGCAATAAATAGTATTTGCTACCTACTTGGACAACTCCGCCTTAACCCAACCTTCTAATCCCCCTTTAACGATAATATCTTGTAAATTAGTACCTAATTCACCAACTTTTTGCAGTAATACAATTTCACCAGAAGAATCAACCACATTAACTTGAGCAGTAGTGACATCCCAAGTTAAAGTCCAACCAGTTCTAATTGTTAATTCATCACTTCCGCTATATTTTTCTCGTAACATATCAATTAATTTGGGGATTTCTAAAGTCAATAATGCATTGTTGATTGAATTCCTACTAAAGATATTTCCAAATGATCCCGCAACGACTAATTGAATTCCACGAGCTAATATACATGTAGCTGCTTGTTCTCTTGATGAACCAGTACCGAAATTATAACCAGATATAATAATATCTCCTGGTTTGGTTTTGGAATGGAATTGAGAATCATAATTCTCCATACATACTTCAGCCATTTTAGAACGTGGGATATCATCTTGATATGTATATTTACCAGGATAAATCCCATCAGTATTGATATTATCTGCATTACAAAGGATCAATTCTCCTGAAATGGACTTAGGGAATCCAGGAAGAACTTCAACTGCAGTACCAGTGTCAGCAACAGTTTCGGAAGTTGTTTTTTCTGAGATAGATTTAACAATCGCATTCACAGGTTTCAACAGTTCATCTTGTAATTCTTCAACACCACCGATTCTCCCCAAAACAGCCGAAGCAGCAACAACTTCAGGACTAGCTAAATAAGCTAGAGCATCTCTTGAACCCATTCTCCCTTTGAAATTTCTATTAGTTGCTGAAATACCAACTTCACCATCTTTTAATAATCCCGCACCTAACCCAATACATGGGCCACAACCTGCAGGTAATGGTTTTGCCCCAGCATCAATTAATTTTTGCCAAGCACCAATTTGTTCTGCATCATGTTGGACTAATGAACTTGCAGCAGCAACATAAAATTCCACATCAGGGTGGACTTTATGATTACTGATAACATCGGCTGCTGCTTGAATATCAGAAAGTCGAGAATTTGTACATGATACAAGATATGCCTTGTTAATTTTAATATTTTCTTGAGCAAGTTGATTTAAACTTGTGGAAATTTTTACAGAATTTGGTCCTGAAACTGAAGGTGACAATGATGCAAGATCAATTATTAAATGTTTAGCATACACAGCATCATTATCGGAAGTCATAGGGTTTGATAATTGATTTATTGTAGTTTCATTTATTCTTGGATGGTTTGGTCCAATTTTAGCTAATCTTTTCTTGTAAAATTCAACAAGAGTTTCATCAACAGGGAATAATCCTGAAAGTGCTCCCCATTCAGTAGTCATATTAGCAATAGTTAATCTATAATCAATTGATAATTTACTTACACCATCACCTACAAACTCAATTGCATGATTTAATACTTCATCATTATTGAATTCACCACATAATGCTACAATAATATCCTTACCTGTAACACCCTTAGGTAGTTCCCCTCGTAATTCAACTTTTGCCACTGGAGGGATTTGCCACCATGTTTGTCCTGTGGCCCAAATACTTGCAGCATCAGTTCTAACAATTGGAGTACCTAAACTACCTACCCCACCATAAGTATTTGAATGAGAATCAGAAGCGACAGTTAAATTAAGAGGGAAAGTATATCCTTCTTCAATCATGATTTGATGACCAATCCCACGTCCAGCAGGATAAAAATCAATACCATGTTCTTTAGCAAATTTTTCAATATTATGATATTTTTCCAAATTTTTTTCCAGTTTATTTTGAACATCATGATCAAGTGTACATACAACTTGACGATTATTATGAATTTTTGTTGCACCTAATCCCATAAATTTCGTAGCTACAGGCCAGGAATTATCATGAGACATACAATGTGCTGGTGAAATTGTGACATAATCTCCACTAAATACTTTTTTACCTGGTGTAACACCTATAGCATACTTTTGGACGATTTTTTCAGTAAGATTTTGACCAAGTAAAAGTTTGGCAGTTGTTGAAAAGGATCTATAACGAAGCATCTGTAAAGAGTGAAAGACCTTGATGTTAAAAGGAGTAGTTTTTTTTCGTTTTTTTGTTTCTTCTTTGTTCTTTTTTATTTTTGGAAATTTTCAATTATGATTTTAAATTTTTCAGTGGAGAAGATAAGCCGCGAATGAGTCAGATTATTTCGAATTAAATTAATTGGACCTAACTACAGTACGATAACCCAGTGCGAACGAGAAAACATGAACGCGAATACGGCCCTGGAACGGCGAGACTTTAATATTCAGTCCTACCTCTCTCGCACGATATTCTTGTTTTTCTTTTTTTTTCTGGCCAAACAACAAACAATGTAGGCGTTATAACTTACCACTAATGTTTCTACTTACTCTTGCAATTGCTTTCCTGTATTTTATAGTAATATATCTTAATCCACCAAAGGATTTACCTAGTGATCGAAATGATTTACGTGTGATTAAATTTAGATTTACACGAATAACTCAATTATGTTTGTTGCTTTTAATTGCAGCTCCATATGTTGTTCAAGGTAATTATTTTGATAATATTAGAACTCTTGGACTCTTTCCTGGATTTACAAACACTCACAATATAGTTACTGACTTGAAAAGTATATTTCAAGCTATAATTGTGATTCTCACAATTTACTCCTCATCAATCTACCAATACTTTATTGGTGACGTTGAGTTCATTGACCAAGAAGCACATATACTACATCATATACGAGATTATTTATTTGCTCCAATAACTGAAGAATTCATTTATCGTGGAATAATTAATTTAGTTGTTCAAGATACTCACGCGAAATATACCCCCTATTTATTTGGTATTGCCCATTTACATCATGCATTTCATTTATATAATCTTGGATACCCTATAGATCAAGTATTAATAACAAGTATATTCCAATTACTATATACTTCTATATTTGGGGTTTTGGCTAATTTAATTTATTTGGCAACAAGTAATAACTTGGTATGTGTTGTTGTGATACATGCAGGATGTAACGTATTTGGGATACCTCAATTAATTATAAATGGGACTAAATTACAAAGATTTTTGTATAGTATGTTAGTATTAGGTAGTATTATTGGAACCTATATAGAAATTACTTGGTGGTATTGGTAACTATTTGGTAACTATTGTTACGTAGTTAATAGACGGAAGCTGGGCAGCCAAATCAGGAAATTTAAGAAATAAAGTAAGAATTAACGTGTCTTTTTTTTTTGTTTTAGATTTTTTTTTTATTTACGTTTTTTTTTTGTTAAGGCTTATTGTCAGACAACCAAAAACTTTTTCCATATTTTTTCTTTTAAGGGCGAGGACAGTGTGAAAGGGTGACAAATATAGACACACCGTTTGAGTTGGTTGTAAATAACATTCCCCTACTAATATACTACTAATACGCGTTCGTTAATACCATTTTTCTATATCTTTACTTAAATCTATACACTAGCAAAATATCAGATCTGAATAACTCCACTTTTCAACCCTCGTTAATATTCGTTAATATTTGTTAATATTCGTTAATATTTGTTAATATTCGTTAATATATATGCAACATAGATAATGTCGTCATCTACAAGTCAAAATGACTATACCACGGCTGTTGCTGAACTTGAATCAGAAAAGAAGATCGTGGCAGCACTTAAACGACTTTCTATAGGTAATACCATGATGGAATATGATCCTGATTTACCACCACCTACAACAGACGATATTGATCCCTTTGCTTCAAGATTTGAAGATACAAATTCCCACACGGATATTCCTGATGAAGAAGATATTTGGGTTCCAGCAAACGTTCATCCTCAAGTCAATCCTGAATCTTTTAAATCTTTAATTCGAAATCAAGTGGTTGACGATTTATTGGATAGAAGTAATTCATTATCAAGAAAATCTTCCTTATCAAGAAAATCTTCATTAAGTAGAGAATCTTCAACTTCATCAAAGACATCAAATAGCTCACCTAGGAAATCTCCACCAAAGGAAGGTTCCTCTTCTACATCTCCTCTGAAACGAGATTCTTGGAGATATCTGAATCCAAGTTTACGGGAATTAACTGATGAACTTGAACAATTGACGAGAAAAGCTGGGTTGGAAAAAAATGATGCAGTAACTATTGCCAGGTCATTTTCATTGACTGCAGGGAGTAATGGTGCTATTGAAGAAGAATCCAGTAGTGAGGAGACTCGAGAACATACAACCACGTTTGAACTTCAACAACGACTTCAACAACAATTCCAGCAATCACAATTGAAAGCGGAGTTACAAGCACAAGCACAGGCACAGGCTGAAACACAAGCACAAGCATGGGCTGAAGCACAAGCACAAGCACAAGCACGGGCACAGGCACTTGAGAAGCAGTTTGAGCAGCAGCAAGGAGCGCAAATTCAAGCTCAAGCTCAAGCTCAACGTGAACAACATCGCCAACCACAATCACTTTCATCTCCTGCGATTACCACTAGAGAAATTCCCCGAGACACACCAATTACCCATTCTTCTGAATTTGCCTTACGTCGAGCAAGAAGAACAGATTATCGTAAGGATACATCTACACATACCCCTCTAAAGCCAATCCCCAAACAAAATTCTCAAAGAAAATATAGTTCAAGAAATCTGCAATTATTATTTAATTATAAGAAACCAGCAAATACTCCAAAACAAAAGATTGAATTAATTAATGATGGTCCCTATGCTATGACGAGAAAGAATGAAGCAAGAAATAATAAACCTAATGATCCATATTTCACAACAAATTTAAATGAAGGGTTAGATATGTTAAGGCTGGAAATTAATGAATTTATAGGAGAACCAGAAAGAAGTAGACATCATCATCATCATCACCATCATCATCATCAAGAACCATTACGTGATCGAAATGGACGTCCTCATAAATCTCATGAACATGGAGAGCATCATCATTCACATAGGGAACATAGACATAAGCAACAACAACAATCACCACGACAATCACCGCAACAATCACCACAACCACAACAATCACCACAACCACAACAATCACCACAACCACAACAATCATTACAACCACAACAATCACCACAATTACGTAATGAACATAGACGTAGTCCTGCTGAACGGAATGATGATATGCTTAGACAACTTAATGGACATGATAATAATTATATCACATTTGAATCTGGATATAGAGGGAATTATACTCGTAATGAACGACCTTATAACGGAAGAATTACTGGGAATCATCATAGAAATGAATTTAATGAACATGAACATGAGCATGAGCATGAGCATGTAAAGAAACATGATGAGTCAAGACACGCGAAACAGAGTGAACATGTTGGAGAAATACAACCCGTGCAACCTGTACAGCATGTGCAATTGGCACAACAACCCGTTCAACCTGTACAATCTGTAAAACCTGTACAACCTGTACAATTGGCTCATCCAGTACAAAAACAAGAAATTCGTAAACCAGACAATTTTAAATCAGTGTCTACTGATAAAGAATTACCAGACTTAAACCCAGGAAATCTTAGTTTTGATGTAACTGCCGATCTTTCCCTCGATGAAGACCCACTTGGATTTGATATCACTCAACAAGTACTCACTGATAATATTGATGAAATTCAATTTGATTCATCTGATGAAGAAGAATCCATTGATGCTAATGAAACCATGCTTGATTATCAAGATTCAAAATTCACCCAAAAGAAAGAAACTAAAGTTAAAACCAAAATGTTTAATCATGATCCTAACTTAGAAATCATTGATTCTGATAGTATAAAAGAAGAACAACCCACAACTATAATTAGTTCATCTCCTCCTAAAGTTAAAAAGAAGAAATCTTGGGGTTGGTTAAGAGATAGAAGTGTTTCTATAGATACTAATAATTTACCCCCGTTACCTAAGGAGAAAGTACCTGTTAGATCTTTCTCAACACCAAATACTCCAACATTAAAAACTGTTGAGAAAACAAGAATTAGTCTTGATGAAACAAGAACATCCCAAAATCACAAAACTAATGTAATTTCCCTGTTTTTCAAAAAGAAGAAACCTAAGAATACTATTGAACCCGTGAAATCTCGGGAATCTCATGCTAGTATTGAAAGTGATAAAACAATAAAGAAGAAATCAAGTAGGTTATTATTTGGTAAGAAATCAAAAGGTAAATTAGTTAAAGATGTCAAGAAACAAGAGGTGGTTATTTTGCATCCTGAATTAGATAAAGAGAATTTATCATTTAGAGATAATATAACTCAAGACAAATTTGTTAAAACATCACCTCCACAGCCAAAAGCTGAAGAACTGAAAAATTTAGTTGTTCCGGAAAGAACCATTGATGAAGATTCATTATCTGATGCAGAACCATTATTACTGCAAATTCCACCACAACCCGAATCTGAAGATGAAGATGAATATGAACCTGAACCTAAACCTAAACCTAAAATCAAACCTAAAACTAAAACTAAAACTAAAACTAAAACTAAAACTAAAACTAAAACTAAAACTAAACCCAAAACTAAAACTAAACCTAAACCTAAATCTGAATCTGAAACGAACCTCGAAACGAACCCCGAAATCAAACCTCAGTCTGACTCTGAGTCTGATTCCGAATTAGAAATTGAACTTGTACAGCCAGGTATATCAGTATCTACTGACATAGACATTGACGAACACCCTCAACCAAATTCAGAATCAGTTACACCTGTCATTGATCAAGATAAAATTGATATTCAAGAAAAACTTAAAAACAAATTAAACGTACATCAAGAGCCAACCAACCTATTGAATTCACTGACTCAGCATTTGGATTCCCTTTACCTCCACCATCACCTTCCACGTTGGTTATGCTTGATTATAGATTCCCTGTGCATGTTGAGAGAGCAATTTATCGATTATCTCATTTAAAATTAGCTAATCCTAAGAGATCACTTCGTGAACAAGTATTGTTATCTAATTTTATGTATGCATATCTTAATTTAGTCGATCATACTTTACATTTAGAACAACATCAACAGGAACTTGAAATTGAAGCAGGGAATTCAAATGAAGAAGAAGAGATTAACTTTGAGAATAATATCCTTGTTGATGATGATGATATGATAGATTTGGAAACGAGTGGAACTACACCTGGATCTATCTCAGTCTAAACCATATACATAGTAAATAGAAAAAATATATATCGGGTTATATATAGTTTAAAATATAATGAAAGGTTAAATCTTTTATAGACTAAATGTAACGCAATCCCGGATCTACCAATATAACTCAGTTTACTACCGATTCTCAGTATTGTGAAACGCGTGGTTTTTTTAACTTTTTTTGGTATAGCATTTTTCATATTCCGTTATACGAACAATGCAATACCCCTCGGACGGAAATCAAGAAAACAAGAAAAAAAAAAATAGAACCATCTTAAAAATCTGCCAAAGTTACAAAAAGTAAACCCACCGAATCAAACAAGTTCTATTTCACATAACAAACCCTAGCAAGAAACATGTCAAGAAGTTTACCACTTATTTCTGCTAGTGAAGTTGCTAAACATGATAAACCAACAGATATTTGGGTAACTCTTTATCAAAGAAAAATCTACAACATTTCCAATTTTGTAAATGAACATCCTGGTGGTGCTGATATCATATTTCCATATGCTGGGAAAGATGTTACTGAAATTATGAAAGATTTATCATCACATGAACATTCAGAATCAGCTTATGAAATGTTAGATGAAGATATGTTGATTGGATATTTAGCCACTGTTAAAGAAGAAGAAGAATTAATTAATAATAAGAATAAAACACCTGTGGAAGTTACTTTGAATGGGAATAAAGAAAATTTTGATATGTATGAATTTCATGATCATTTACCTGCTTTAGAGATATTAGAAATCAAGACTGATTATAATGAAGATGTTAAAAAACACAAGTTTTTAGATTTAAATAAGCCATTATTGTTACAAGTTTTGTTTGGAAATTTCACTAAAGAATTTTATTTAGATCAAGTTCATCGTCCAAGACATTATGGTAAAGGTTCGGCGCCAATTTTTGGGAATTTCTTAGAACCACTTTCACTTACACCTTGGTGGGTTGTACCAATAATATGGATTCCTCCAAATATGTATATCTTTTATGTTGGATTAACTAATCAACATCCTGTTTCTGCATTAAGTATTTGGGCCATGGGATTATTTGTTTGGACCTTGGTAGAATATTTCTTACATAGATGTATTTTCCATATTGATGAATATTTACCTGATCATTCTGTGTTTTTCACTTTACATTTTTTGCTTCATGGAGTTCATCATTATTTACCTATGGATGAATATCGTCTTGTTTTACCTCCTGCTTTATTTATTGTGTTGGCTTTCCCATTTTATAAATTGGTTTTTTCACTTTTACCCTTTTATATGGCATGTTCAGGATTTGCTGGTGGTACATTAGGATATATTATGTATGATGTTACACATTATATGTTACATCATGCAAATTTGCCACCATTTTTGCAAGAATTGAAAACTTATCATTTAGAACATCATTATAAGAATTATCAATTAGGATTTGGAGTAACTTCAAGATTTTGGGATGTGGTTTTTGGTAGTGAAATTACAACTACTTTCGATAAGAGAGTGTAAGGTGTATATATATATTGTTGTTGTTGTTTTTCTTTTATATGTTTTCTAGAGTATATGTGTCTTTATTAATTCCATTGTTTCCATATGCAAGAATACTAGCTCGCATTTGTTCAAGATTACTTAAATCTGGTGACAAGTTGATTCTTGTACTGGGACCTTTCCCTTGAGACCAACTAACTTTGTGATATTTCTTTTCAATTTCTAATTTATTGAAGTAATTTAGTTTAAATTGTTGTCGTGATTGACATTTCTCGTGGTATTTGTTCATGTAACTCTTTGCTAATTCAGCATATGATATTTGTCCCAGAGCAGAAGAACAATCTTTTAAAGATTTCAAATATTCTAAAACATTAAAACCTTCATCAGTGATAACTCCCTCAGGTGGTAACATATCATCTTCAAATTCATAATTGTATTTGACATTTTCAAAAAGTGATTCACATCGATTATATGCTTTTTCATATTGTCCAATATCAAATTTCTCATATGGTGTAGATTCAGTTTCAAGACCAGCTTGAAGAACATGAGTCCAATCCATAGGGTTATTCTTGGAAAGCAATAGATTATTTAACATTCTATCGAATTTATTAGCAATTTGTGTAGTTAGATGAATCATATTTGGATGAGACATTATATCAGGAGTTGTATCAGTGTTTAGTTTTGTGCGTATTGTTCTATGGATAACTGTAGCTATTTCGTTTATAAGGGCTGATTTTGCATTTGGTACTTGTTCAGATGTTGTTATTTCAACAATTTGTTTAGATTCTGATGCATCTTCCTCTGATTCCTCTTCGTCTTCACTCGCTTCACTTGCATCACTCTCTTCACTTGCTTCCTCTTCTTCAACTACTTCGCTTGCTACAGTGTCCTCGCTTGTTACCTTCCTCTTTTTGCGCCTTCTCGCTTCTATATTCTCCTTTACTCTCATTTCAAACACCACTTGATTCAATTCTACATCATCATCAAATTCATCAACTAAATTATCTTCAACTTGTTTGAATGCTTGAGGTATAGGCACTTCATTAAACAGCTTAGGCCAATTTGCCCATTTTGATTTTGGAAAAATTGGATTAATTCTATGAAGTAAAAAAGTTGAATAAAGATGAATCAGAAGATCTTGTAAATATTCTTCTTCTAGAGTATCTAATATTTGTTTACGATCTTGTTTAGTAGTCATTTGAATTGTTCCCTTTTAGAAGAGAGTCCACATCGCTAAAAAAAAAGGTCCTACATATAATCTCATAGAAAACACACTAAAAAAAAGCTGAACCTATTGAGCAGTATAACCACCGTCAACTAATAAGGAATGTCCAGTAATAAATGATGCATTATCAGAAAGTAAAAATGCAATAGCATCAGCAATTTCTTCTGGTTCACCCAATCTACCAATTGGATGTCTAAGAACCAATTCATCATAAACTTTTCTTTCTAAAACATCCAATAATGGTGTCTTAATATAAGCAGGATTAACTGAATTTACTCTAATACCTTTCTTACCATATTCAATAGCAAGAGTTTGTGTTAATAATTTCAATCCACCCTTTGATGAACAATAATTGGCTAATCCTGGATTACCAACAAAACTTAAAATTGAACCTACATTAACAATACTACCTGGTTTTTGAAATTCTTCCCAATAATTAATTGCCAATTTATTTAAAGCGAAAACACCATTAAGGTTGACGTCAATTACTCGTTTAAATTCTTCCCAAGTTTGATCAGCACCAGGCTTTGTTGAACTAATCATACCAGCATTAGCTACAACAAAATCCAAGCCTTTAAATTCGTCCAAAGTTAAATCAACTAATTCTCTATTTGCATCAAATGATGCAACATCAGTATGTAAATATCTAATGTCATGACTTTGAGGTGATGCTTTTTTAATTGTATTTAAAATCAGATCAACTTTATTCTCGGCAGTTATATCCCCAATAACAACTTTAGCACCTAATTGAAGAAGTTTAATTGTTGTAGAAAGACCAATTCCTGAAAGTCCTCCAGTAACAATTGCGATTTTATTAGCAAAGTTGTATGACATTTTTACTTAAAGTTAGACAAAGAATAAATCTAGTTGAAGTACAAAACCAGAAGAAGAAAAGAACAGAAATCTAATCCCCTATTTATAGTAGTTCAAAAAAACATACAAGAATTTCAATAAGGGGGTGACCTCAATTCCAAGTTGAGATATTCTCTCTTACTAAAGCCGTAGTTTTTCCATATTTTTATTCCTGCCCCAAGCCGCATAGGGAATTGTATTTCCCCTTTGGTAATTGACCAATAGACTTTTAACTCTCCACATTTCGCATGTTCATTTTCACCCCTGAAATTTAAAAAGTAACCAAATTTGAAAGTTCCTGTTTTTTTTTGTTTTATCAGCTGATGTTACAGTTTTTGATCATAGTTTTTATTGTTAA
Organism: Spathaspora arborariae UFMG-19.1A; assembly: GCA_000497715.1. Lineage (NCBI taxonomy): Eukaryota > Fungi > Ascomycota > Pichiomycetes > Serinales > Debaryomycetaceae > Spathaspora > Spathaspora arborariae. The sequence continues at coordinate 193,370 of KI547139.1, forward strand.
AACTAAACATAAATAGTAGCAGATGGGGTGATGTAATACGTGAATTAATAACTCTTTTAACTCTTTTAATAGATGAATTTATTTTTCGTTTTTTGTTTTTGCCAAGGGAAGTGTATTCGAAAGTATTCGAAAATATTCGAGTTTTAGTTAGTCTTTTTACTAAATGGTTATGTCACAAGGGATATTTATGCAACCCAAGTTAAAGTACACGTGTTATTCTTTGTGTAAGCTTTTTTTGCTAGTTGTCGTATATCTGAGTTTTTGCAACCACATATCGTCTTTGCCAATACAGATAATATTTTTAACTTACACATAACCAAATGAGGCGGGGGAGGGATCTGCAATAATAATTTGATATCTCACTTTGTTTAAGCCGACTCAATTTATCTTCAAAGTTGATCTTTCTTGATAAATCTGCCAAGTATTACTACATGCAAAAGCTAGTTATAAATATATTAAATTGCCCATCTATTAACTAAACCGACTGTTTCCATCACTTACTTCATACATCTCCATACCAACATCCTCCCTTTTAGATTCCAAATCGTCTTTCCCTTTCTTTGCTTGTCCTACAACATCTAAAGTCTTGATAATAAACTCGTCAGCAACTTCTCCATCCAATCTTGCCAATTCTTCCCTTGGAATAAACAATGGCCATACCCATTTAGCACAAAATGCAAAAAATAACAAAACTCCTGGAAACCCCACCGCACCTCTAGTCAATGTTATTCCAAACTCGATTAACCCAGCTGCTGCTTCTAATACCGTATATATATAGAACCATTTCTTTGTAGGTAATACATGAATATCTTTCCATACTTTAGGACAATTAGGATCATTGGCAATATATGACTCTTCAAGAAAACAATATCTGATTCGATTAGTCACAATATTCTGATGTAATCCCATTATTGCCATAATGAAAAACAATCCTGAAAGAACTGCTTGTGGAATGAGTCCAAGTACGACCAAAAATGGTGGTGTCATTAATACAAATGTTAATGCACCTTGTACAGTATTAGTAACCCGTTGTTCAACTACACTGAGTCTTTTCCCCTTGTTATCATGTACAACTAGAGAATCCGTATGTAATGGAGCTTGAGGAATAAGTCCATTTGGTGCAGGAACTCCAATAATCCCTGCAAGTCCTGTGGTTAACCCAAGTAGAAGAAAATCCCAATGGAATGATGCCGGTTTTTTTAAAGGATATTCTTTCAGTTGACACATCAACAGAGATACATTATGATCGAAATAAAACAAAAAAGTTAATAAAATCGCAAATGGAATAGCAAGAAAAACATCTCCAACACTAATATGTGTTCCTGGCCAAAAATGAATAAACCAACCATGACTTCTATCACTTCCATTATAAGTAGGGGCAAATGAAGTTGTTGTAGGTAATGTTGCAAGAGTAGTTTCATCTAAATGTCCACCAAAATGAATAAATCCAGTAAAGAAAATAACCAGAAGGACAACTCCATAATCAACAAATATTCTTCGTATCCAAGGTTTAAAATAATGTAAATAATCTCCAAATAATATTGAGCCCACTCCACATATAATCATAAGTAATGAAATCATCACAGAACAATATCCACTAGCCAAATCCACTTTAAATTGATTATTCAATATTTGAATCCCCTTTTGAATATATACGAAATTAATAAAGAATCCAAATACATCACAAGAAAACAAACTGATAATTCTTAAAAATGAAACATAATTCCCCACAGCTATTATTATATGAAAAACCATAGACCATAAATATATCCAACACATAAATGGGAAATATGGTGTGCCTCTAGGCTCTATCAATTCATATACAGTATAACTAAAAATGGAAATAGGTCCAGTTACACCTACAATACATAATGGTTGACCAGAAAACAAACCAAATACAACACCAGCAAGAGCTGACAGCATAAGAACTTCATTTACACCATAGGCATGATCAGTCTTGTCAAACATGTCTTGAGCAAAAGCAATAGCTGGTAATAAATTAGTAAAGAATATAAATATTGTCAGGGGAATAACTCGATAATTGAATGCATCATAAAAATCAGATTTATAATAGGGAAGTCGAGTACGGATATCATTATAGATCCCATACCCTATATAATTGAATGATTTGAATGATATTCGCATTGGAATACTCTTGGTAGTATTAAATAATTTGTCTATATTGATATGAATAGGAGGATGTTAGAAGTAGCAAATAAATCACAGTTAATTTTTAATTATTTTTTTTTAAATTTCTTTTTTTTTTTTGCTTGGAATATAAACTGGGGGAGGTGTTTATGATTAAAGTTATAACGACAAATTTATTCAAAGCAATTGAATAGACGAATATATAAAAGCTTCATCGACAACCTAAAAGCCGGAATTACTTCTGCGCAAGCCAAAGAATAGGAATCTTTTATATTAAAAATATTTAAAACTTTTATCGTTAAGGTATATTGGTTTTAGAAGGGGAAACTGCAAAAAAAAAAACGTGTCGTGGAACCTTGGAAATCAGAATTTAGCGTGACTATATACCTCGTGGCACAACAATGATTTGAAAGCTAGCAATCATATTAATCTAGTATTTGTTTCGATAAGTTTCCTTGGGTTTAGTTTGTAAGTTTAATTGTAGTACACGATTTATCATTAAGGTTTTCATGTGTGTCGGCTTAATTTTTTACTTTAACGAGATTGAGAAGAAACCTAATAAAAAGCATGACCATTGGAGTTGTTTTCCTATGTACAAACCTGGCCAAAGGTTTAATTCTTGAACAAGCTTCTAGAAAGTCTCTGACTCGTTTGAAATCATCAAAAAATTGTTCGCTTCTTTGTAATAAGAAGAGAAAAAAAGATGACACGGACAGGACTCGAACCTGCAACCGTTGGATTTGGAATCCAAAACTCTACCAATTGAGCCACCGCATCCCAATTCTTCTGAAAAACATTACCCTGTAACTACCAACAATACAAATCCACGTGATTGCCTTGGTTTTAAATAGTTGTTAAAGTTAAAATTCTCTATAATACCATTTATTTCAAGTACTTTTAATCAATCCTTCTCATATTCGTCATTATTTTAATAGCTATTTTATTCAGTTTGATTGACATCTTAATTCCGGAGGATTTGAATTACGGTCAATTCACGTGCATCGGACTTGTGTATCTGAGCGTTTTGTAATATTGTTGCAATATCTGGTCATAAACTCTATGTTAAATTAGAAAAATGAAAAGTATAGTTTATCAAGTTGAGATTATTAAGAAAAGTAAATTGATTATGTTCATCATATTGGAATTGTTATTACAGTTTTTGAGAAAATTTGTAGAATAATCTACAAAAATTGTTTCATCAAAGCTTAAGAAACGTTTCTAAAGAAAAGAAAGTGCCTTATATCTTTAAATCGAAATGAACACCTCCAAAAGTTTTATATATTGACAATTCATCATTTTACCCTTCATATTCCAATCAAACCTAGATTTAACTATGTAAACAATTGGTAGCAACTCGAAATAAATAAGTCTTGTTTACGGTTCACACAATCAAAAATTTCTGTATTCGGTGCAAATGAATGAATATCTTGGTAGTACATCTAGGAGCAGGTAATCATAATCCTATATCCTCCACTAAATATAAGAAACTTCTTAAATATGCTCTTAAACAAGACCATATAATTCCGGCATCTAAAATATTGGAAAAATCAAAATTGACTAACACTGGATATGGTTCGTCCCTTAATTTACTAGGATCTGTTGAATGTGATGCCAGTTTTATTGAAGCGAAGCACGAAGTTCGATTAGGTAGTTTGGTTGGTGTTGATTGTGAGTATCCTATAAAAGAAACCTTTCGAACATTTGACCACGTGAAGGAAATATATGATAAAGACAAACATGATTTAACATCCCCTGTTATGTTGAATTATCCGAGTATTAAAGGCATGATACCCAGAAATCAGGATGAATTGAATGCAGAGCAGTTAATTTCCAAACGTCAACAAAAGATTTATGATCTTTATAAAAATAAAGTATTAGGAGGACAAATTGATGAATTGAAACATGAAATTACTGATACAATTGGATTAATACATATAACCGAGGACATGACTACATTGGCTAGTTCTTCAGGAGGTAATTTCTTTAAACTTCCTGGTAGAATAGGATGTGCTGGTATAATTGGAGCTGCAATTGATTTCAAACGATTCAATGATGTTGAAATAAGTTGTATGTGTTCGGGAAATGGGGAACATATAATTATGTCGAAATTGGCATGGGGAATAGTTAATAATATACTGCATGTGCCAGAACACGAGTATATAAAATATTTCAAGAGTGTAACAGAATTTACATACTGTGGTTTCATAGTCATTATCAAGACAAACACAACCAGTCATCTCTTATACGGACACACTACTGAATCATTTCATTTTGGTTTTAGAGTTGGAGAGAATACTAGAGTCGTTCTAAGTCACTCTGAAAAACAAGGTGATTTCATCTTTGGCGAATACAAACTTTTATAGTGATTACGTTTGATTTATATATATTGAAACATATATAAACATTTTGTTAAGTTTCACTCTTCCTATTGATTTCATATTTAAAATAAACCCACACTTTATAAATGTACATTAAATTAAAAAAACACGGTTAAATATTATATAATAGTCTTCAAAACTTAACGGGAGGTGGCGTGAACCTTTTGGAAAGCACCCTTGGCTTGTTGCTTAGAAAGAACAGAAGCACCAGAAGCAGCTAATTTGGCCTTTTCAGCCTTTCTAGCAACCTTAGCAGCCTTCTTAGCTTCTTTGTCCTTAACTAACTTGGCTTCTCTAGCAGCCTTTCTATCAGCTGGCTTTTGGGATCTTCTTTCTTTAATTAATTCTAAAGAAGCACCAACAATAGCTCTTTGGTGCTTAACGGTCTTTCTGGACTTCTTCTTGGCAGCTTCTTCAGAAATACCTTTCTTGTGATGTCTTCTGTATAAAACAGTCCAAGAGATTCTTCTTGGGTTCTTTCTTTGGTGGAATAAAGAAGCAGATTTAGAGGATTGGAATCTGAAAATCTTGGAGTCACCTCTAACGAATAAAGTACCTCTACCTGGGTAGATCTTGGAACCTGAAAAGGAGTCAATTTCAATCTTCATTTTTAACTAGAAATATGTTAGTATGGGTTTGCCGTACGTTGAGAAGGATCCCATGTCCACATGTGTTACGAGTCGTAGAAATTGGGGATGTTAGGTATAAAATTTGCTTGTATATTTGTAGTTGGTTCAAGTTTAAACTTGCTCTTTCATTTTGCTGAATAGGTCGTCTCACGTTCACAATCTATTAGTAAACTGTAGTAACCATTCGTTGTAATCTGTGGTAAGGTCTCCTCTTCTTATATTGGTATATAACATCGTTCACATACCTATTATTGGTTAGACACTGAAGCTTTCAAAAGGGCAGAAATTGAAAGAAATTTGAAGTTTTTTTTTCTTTCACTATGTGTGAGAGTATGGTTTGAGAGTTTGTTAGTGTGAAAAATCAAAAACTTTTTTTTTCGTATAATATGCAGGATACAATGTTAACTATGGTGTTTTTCTATTAGTGAGTGTTTCTTAGTAATTTATTTTGTTTTTCAATAAACTTAATATCTTGTTAGGAAAATACCGCCCACGTGATAAAAGTGACTGTTATTTTTCAAAGATAATTTGACCATCCTGCATGGTAGTAATTTTTTATTCTCTGTGAGTAAGTCTCTTCACACAAACATAAAATTTTCATACAACCTTATAACTACTACTGTTTTTTGTTTCTTCTTCTTTATTCACAAGACCGGAGTGTACACATATACATAACGCAGAGATGGTCAGTATCATTTTCATCAGTTAATCTTGCTCTAAACATCATTGTTATTTACAAACATGTTTTTACTTGCAATGTATGTGGGAAAAAGAGTAATGCTATGACTTAAGTTCTTTATACTAACATAACTTCAGGCCCCAAAATCTAATAAGAACCAAGAAAACATTAACGCCAAGTTAGCTTTAACCATTAAATCTGGTAAATATACCTTAGGTTACAAGTCCGTTATCAAGTCCTTGAGAAACGGTAAGGCTAAGTTAGTTATCATTGCTGCTAACACCCCAGTCTTGAGAAAGTCTGAATTGGAATATTACGCTATGTTATCCAAGACCACTGTTTACTACTTCCAAGGTGGTAACAATGAATTGGGTACCGTTTGTGGTAAATTATTCAGAGTTGGTACTTTATCTATTTTAGATGCTGGTGACTCTGATATCCTTACTTTTGTTTAAGTTGATTAGAAAAATTTACATTTGTATATTAAAATGTCTTTATATATATTAATTTAATAGTAGGATAATCCAAAAAAAAAAAACAAAAAAAACACAACATTTTGTTCATTGTAAGCCTATAACGAATGTGCAATAAAACCCAGTTTATCTAGGTTTGGTAAGTCGTGCTTCCAACTCTCGTATTTCCTCTTGTTGCATCTGTATAAATGCATCAAGAGCACGATCTTCCTCCCATTTATCATGTACATTTCCTAAACCTTCAATTCTATTAACTAATTCTTTATCCCTATTTATTTCTTGTTCTAACACGATAATACTATTTCTTCTCTCAATATATTCTTGTTCATATTCTACAAATTCTTGAATATGTTTATGGGAACTCAAAAGTGAGGGAAATTTTTCAAGAACCTGCTTGTTCCACTGTATCAAGTATTCTAAGTCATTTGATTCACTATCCAATGGAATGATTGGTTCTTCAAGATGTCTCAGAAATGGTGCCGATTGAGGCACTCTAACTAAAGGTGTATCAGGATCGTCTGAGAAATCAAAATAATTCTGTTCTTTGAGTAGTCTTCCACCATCACGTCGTTGTAATAGTGTTGTTCCACTGATTAATTCTCCTGGTTGTTTTTGCCGAACTCTAGAAATATAGAGTAGTGCTTCCTCCTGAGATGCATCTTTAAGAAGTGTCATTATATCTTGTGGATCAATTACAGCATTTGTGAACATGCCATATTTTGGAAATTTATACTCTTGAATTTTATTGGACAGTTCATCAATTCGATCTAGCAAATGTTCTAAAGTCATTCTTATAGTGTAAGTAGTTATGTAAATAAGAACTTGTCTGTGTTTGTTTACATTTCAATTTTGGTAAATGATTTTCGCAATGGTTCTAGATTTTTTTTTTCTTTCTTGTGGTAAGCCAAAATTTCTTGCATCTCATTCTCTGTAGTAATATTAAAGCAATAACAAGCACCACTATGACAGTTGATTTAGATAAATATCTTAAACCAGGAAAAGACCATTATATAGCTCTTGGGCTTGAAGGATCCGCCAATAAACTAGGAGTAGGTGTAATTCGTCATAATAAAGGTCAACTCACCTCTTCCAATCGTGCGCAAGTTCTTTCAAATATTAGAGATACTTATATTGCCCCACCAGGAGAAGGATTTCTTCCTAGAGATACAGCCAGACATCATAGAAATTGGGTAGTCCGCGTAATTAAACGAGCTCTTGCTGTGGCAAAAATTAAGGGTTCAGATATAGATGTTATTTGTTTTACCCAAGGGCCAGGAATGGGAGGTCCTTTACAAAGTGTTGTAATTGCTGCTAGAACTTTAGCTCAATTATGGAAAATCCCATTAATGGGAGTAAATCACTGTGTTGGACATATTGAAATGGGGAGAGAGATTACTGGTGCTGATAATCCTGTAGTTTTATATGTAAGTGGAGGGAATACTCAAGTTATTGCTTATTCTAAACAACGATATCGTATCTTTGGAGAAACTTTAGATATTGCCATTGGGAATTGTTTAGATAGGTTTGCTCGTACTTTAAAAATCACAAATGAACCTGCTCCAGGGTATAATATTGAACAAATGGCGAAAAGGGGGAAACATCTTGTAAATTTACCTTATACTGTTAAAGGTATGGATTTATCAATGTCAGGAATATTAGCGTATATTGATGGAATAGCCAAGGATATGTTTGGCAAACAAAACAAACAATTGATTGATGAAGAAACAGGAGAACCTATAACTGCTGAAGATTTATGTTTTTCATTGCAAGAAATTTTATTTAGTATGTTGGTAGAAATTACTGAACGTGCTTTAGCTCATGTGAATAGTAATCAGGTCTTAATTGTTGGTGGTGTAGGTTCAAATCAAAGATTACAAGAAATGATGAAATTAATGATTCAAGATCGTAAAAATGGACAGATATATGCTACCGATGAAAGATTTTGTATTGATAATGGAATAATGATTGCTCATGCTGGATTGTTGAGTTATCGTATGGGACAAGTGACTGATTTAGAACATACTGTATGTACACAACGATTTAGAACTGACGAAGTCTTTGTCGAGTGGAGAGATGATTAAAATAAATGCATAGCACGTAAATTAAGTGTAGATATTTTCGATTAAAGTGAGTTAGGATGTTTGGCAGGTGTCAAATTGTCTATTCACAATAATTGATCGTATATTAATTGGAAATTTTTGAAAAGACAAGTCTATAACATTATATATTCTTGTCAGATACGGATTTCACATGTCTTGTAAGATATTCTTTTAAAATATCATTCACTTGAGGATTATTAGTATAGTCATCTTCTTTCGCTTCAGCAAACGAACATCCTCGAAGTAAACTTGCTAATTTTCTAACTTTTGTTCCATCCCATTTTGATGCTGATTCTTTATAATTGTGATTACATGCAGCATTAGCATCCTTAGAATATAGATAACAAATAAGAGCATAACCGTATCTGTCATCATGATTTAGCATTGCTACCGACTCTATAGGTCCAAATATACTCATAATTTCTTCAATTACATGTTTATCTATCAAATCATGGAGATTCTCTCGATATGAATATTTCAATCGAACTGTAGTGAAACCACCAAGATTATACTGAATAATATTGTCTAAAGGTAAATCATATATTGAACCAGATTTGGTTGTGTTAATATCTGTAGTATGCAACTTTTGTTCCATAATTCTTCTCCTTTTCAAGCCATCTTCTTTTAATTGTTCTATACTAAAACTCCATTTTCGTTTCTTGTTTACACTAGCTTTTTCTTCACTTGCCAATAATTCATTTTGAAATTGTTTATATAATTCAGATACTTTTTCTCGATCAATCTCTCGTTGTAATTTAGCTGAACGGAATTGATCATATTTCTGTCTTAATGCTTCATTTGAAAGAATTTCATAACATTTAAGTAAAAGTGTGAATTTAGAATCATCGCCATTTTGTTTATCGGGATGATATATTAATGCATGTTGACGATATGATTTTCGTATTTCTGCAGGAGTTGCCGTATCAGGGATGTCTAAGTATTTATAAAGATCAACATTGTCTTGTATTTGATTAGATATTTCGTCCATTTGAAAGTGCAGTTCTTCTTGGGTGATGTGTAAATAGTTTGGTTGCAAGAAAAAGTGCGAGATTTAAAAGAAGAGAAGACCCAATTCTGGAAATAGCTTGAACTGACCAACAATTCTGTAATATGTACTAGAGAATAACATACTAGAGAATAACATACCAGAGAACAGCATACCAGAGAACAACATACTAACTACAATTTCATTTTTACAAATTATTTTATTTATTAGTTAAAAAAGTAAAATAGAAATGAAACCAATCTTTTAAAGAATATAAAGACAATGTCAATGTCTATGATAATATCATAGTTCTCCTACAAATTAAAAATTCACAATAACAGTAATATTCGTAACAAAGACACGTCTAATAAATTATGTACTGAAGTGACTTCTTCTATCAAAAATACATCAAACAAGGAACTAAAAACATGCATCAAATCTCAGACTATTCAATTTGAATTATTCACAACACTCAACTTCCTCCCCAACAAAGAATACATAAATAAGTTTATCCAAAAATTTAAGCCTTAACAGTTCTCAATCCGTGAGTAGATCTAAAGATTGCATCACCTTCGGAATATCCTCTACCTAATCCAAATCCAATTCCTAACCATACTGGGAAAGATCTTCTTTTGAATAATAAAATAGATGCCAATACACCACCACCGAATCCTAATCCAGTTTTAATTAAAGCGTTAGACAAGACAACATCCCATTTTTCATTTAACAAATTTTGTGATGGAGTAACAATTTGTTGTTGTTGTTGTTGTTGTTGGTCAGACATTCTTAAGTTGTTAGTATTGTTTGAAATAAGTTATAACCTAAGGATTTTTCCTCGAAAATATACTGAGTATTCGTCAAAGTAAAATCACTTGGTATAAATTCAATTTAGACATACTTATGTAGCAATTATATGTGTTTAAATGGTACTATTTAATCCAAAGTTAAACTGCAATTTTTTTTTTCAATTCATAATTGTCCACAGTCAATTTTTTAAGATTCAATTTGGTTGGACAAAAAACTGTCACGTGAAGATACTAACAATAAGTGGTAGCGCGAAAGAGAATTAAACATTAAGGGAGAGTTATTTTACAAAGATATTTGAACTCAAATAAATATAATATTAATTACAGAGTATATATGCTATTAGTTTTAATGATTATTTAAAATCCTTCTAACATCACTTCTTCTACTTCCAGGAATAAAACCATTTTCGTGTTCAAATTGAGTTTCACCAAAACTCATACTTGGACTTTGAGGAATTGAGGAACCTGCAGGTTTGAAAGTTCTTGATTTAGTTATTTCAGTAGCGGGATCCATCATCACTACGGAATTTCTTGCTGCTTGGGTAGCAGAAGGTATTGGACCTGGTGCTTGTTGTTGTGGGGGTAATGTTGGTGAATAATATCCACTTTCATTCATTTCACTTTCAAGGGGAATATAATGTCTAATTGGTGGTGATGTGACTTTTGGTTTGTAATTGGTATATGTTTCGAGTGTGGATTTTCTAATATCAGATGCATTTGGTATTGGTTTTAATGGGGGTAATCTTGGTTGTGGTCTGTTGCTGGGGTATTCCCTATATGATTGATAATGATGGTGTGCTAAATCAGGGGGATTATCATATACTGAGGATGTGGTACTGAATCTAGAATTATCGTAGTCACGAGGTTGCAATTGAGGTAATGGCGGTATTTCATGTTCGTTGCCTGATACATCTGGGTCAAAGTATACATTATAAACTGACTTCATTCGTTTAATATTCTCTTGTTCTTGGTCCAGTGCAACTTCGCTAGTATTTTCACTTTCCATGTTAGTTACTGGAGGTTTAATTATTTCATAACTATCATCCACTATTCTATCTGATTGAGAAAAGTCAAAAGTATCTTCAGTACCATGTTCCTTAGGGAAATTCATTACATGATTTGCTCCTTCAAAGGGGGAAGTAGTTCTTGATTCAACTTCTTTAACCATTTCTTTCTCTCCCAATTCCGAATCGGTGTCAAATGGAGAGGAACTACGATCAGGTTGAGAATCATTATTTGATTCAAGCTTTTTCAAGTCATCTTCATCTTGAACTATAATTTGTGGAATCGATTCCTTTGTCTCAGGTTGTTTTTCAAAATTTAATGATGACATACTACATGAATCATCTTGAATATTTGGAATAATCATAGGAGTGTCTTCTGATGATAGATTATAGATTTGTTTTGCCTGTTTGTTCTTGGTTGGACTTACTGGATCTGAAGGAGTACGCGAATGTTCAATATAAAGATTTGATCGACGAGGTGGAGTAGAAGTCGGCATATTAAATTTTCCATGAATGTTCGAAGAAACATCAAAGTTCATTGGATTTGTATTGTATCCTTGAGAATCACCTAAACTTCTCGCATAATCATCTAAGGATACTTTTGAACCAGTTTGATGTTGATAAGGCAAGACAAAAGTGTAGGGATCTTGGAATTGTTGTTTCTCATGTGAATATTGAGAATAAATATCATATTGTTGTTGTTGTTGTGGTGGTGGTGGTGGTTGTTGTTGATATTGTGGGGTTCTAAATTGATGATCCATAGGATATCTTGCATTATTATTGAATGGATTTTGATTAGGATATGCTTTAAGTTCAGGGAAATCAGGTAATGCAGTAGCTTCACCATTTTCATCAAAATCAGGATCATGTTCCATACTTTCCTTTTTATCCTTTCTATAATTTCTATAAAGGAAATAGCCTAAAACACAAGCAATAGCAAATACTGGTAACAAAATAGACAATAATATTGTTAAAACATTGTCATTTACTGGTTTTTGACATAGATCAGAATTCTTATGAGTTTTACAAAAATCTGACGATGTCGCTGAGGATCCCTCAGATGTTTTCGAGGATCTTGTGTCTAAAGTAGGTGTAGGAGTGTACATTTTAACTGAGGAGGATATGGGTAATAATACAAGGACAATAATGGCATAAAACGGACAACTAACTTAAAACTAGGACAATAGAAAGATAGCACTTGAGTTTAGTAGTTTTATGAAAAACAATATGGATGTAAAACGAATGACTGATAACGAATTTCGAAACTTAAAAAAGAATGTATTTAATGAATGTATTTAATGAATATATTTCATCCAATTGTGTATCGTCACGTGTGAAATAGACGAATTTGTTTTTTTGAACTGGCAATATTGAAGAACAAAGGGGAATCCTTTTTGAATTTTTAATTATTTCTAGTGATTTATTCAAAAAGATTCACTTTAGTATTTCAAAAACAAGGTAAGTTAAAGTAAAAATGACAAGAGTTTTATTTTCCTGAATGTTTTTCCCAATATTGAAGATCTTGAATGATCCCTAAAGGCGGATCAAGATTTTTTTTTTTTTAAAAAAAAAATCTTTTTGGGTAAAAAAACAAAAAACAAAAAACAACACAAAACAAAAACAAAACGGAAAATCAAAAAAAGGTTCAAATTTGGTGAAAATGGAAATAAACCAAACAAGAGTAAATTTATTTTCTATTGTATAAAAATAGTATATCTGTTGAGGTGTAAGTTTTCCACATTAAGTGTCACAATCTAGACTTTCAAATTCTGGTTCTATTTTGGATTTTTTGTACCTTTTGATCCTTATTCTATTGATCCTATTAAAAATAAAATTCTTACACGATATTTTCAAGTTTATTGTATGTATATATTGTTTACATACTCATCTTAAACTGTGCATTTATATTGTGAAACTCTAGAAAATGAAATTAAAAAGGAAATTACACAGATTATTATTCACAGTTAATACTAATCAAGGTGGATAGATTGGTAATTACCAAGTTAACTTGGATCAGGATTCTTTTCTACATCTACCGTCTAGTACTTTATTTTCAACATATTAGACTTCACGCGTCAAAGATCGTAATATTTTTTTTAAAAAAATCTTGTTTTAAGTATCACCAACTTTACATAGGATTAATTATACATCAATACAAGAACTTCACTATCTCTCAATATAAAGCTACCTTGGCAAGACTACTAGTTGCATGTAAAACAGAACGATCTTTCCTAGGCTAATTTAAGAAAAAATTTCTTAACTATCAAATAACTGCACAGTTTCTAATTGACAACTGAGAGAACATATGCATCCACACTCTTTCTTTTTTTTTTTTGGTTTTTCTCGGCTATAGGGAAGTAACACAAGTTAAGTAATCAGTCTTCTGTAGTAATGTAATTATCCTGCACAAAGTAGATGTAACAATGATTAGGGGTAACTCTTAAACTATAAATTACATCGTGTTTGTGCACGTATGTTATATATATTGGGCCGACTCGCTGGTCTTAGCATTCCATTATTAACGCGTTCCACTCAAATAATCTTTTCTTTTTTCAGAAATCTGTATCAAGTTATATATGTTAAATTTGAAAGTACTCAAGGAGAATCAAAAAGACAAGAGACAAGACTGAATTAGAAAGTTTATACAGAGATTCACAAAATGTTATATATATTCCACCCAAGCCACTTATTCTATTACAATATCCTCTTCTGATACACTATTTTCTTATTTCACCCAAGCCACTTATTCTATTATAATACCCCATTTTCTTATTTCACCCAACTACACAACTATCCCATAAACAACTCTACAAATCTTTCTAAACGTATTCATACATATATTTTCTTAAAAAAATCTATCTACAAGAATCATGAACAATTATTTTTAACCCATTGTGGCCTTGGCCTCACCTACAACAGGAATAGCAGTTGCAGCCAACTCATCATCAGTATAATTAGCCTTAAAAAAGGAGTAATGTAACACAATATCATCAACATTTCTCATGGTTGGATCCTTGGCAAAATCAGGATCAATAAAGAAAAACACTGGCATATCTACTTCTTCACCAGCACTTAATCTTTGTTCTTCAAAACAAAAACATTGAATCTTGTTGAAATAAGGTGCCGCGATATCTGGAGTGATTGAATAAACCGCCATACCAATTATATCTTCTTTAGAAACATTTTTCGCACGATAAAATGCTAATGCAGTTTCACCAGGAACAACATAAACTTCACGTTGTAATGGAGTAAATTTCCAAGGTAAAACACCAGAAGATTGACAAGTAAATTGAACACGAATTCGCTTATTGGTATCTACTGGAATCAACTTATCATTAGTGAATTTCGAAGAATCAGTGATAGGAACACCTCCAAACCCAGTACGTTGACAAATAGCACGATATAATGGTACAGCAGCAAACGCAAGGGCAAGGAATACTACCGCAACTGATGCAGCATAATATGAAGCAGTTTGGTTTTTAAAATTTTGGCGAGCTTCTCTTCCAGCTTGTAATTTATTGATTCTATCTCTTTCAGCTTGTAATGCAGCTTCACTTTGACTGAGTTGTTCTTGCTCTTGTGATTGTTGAAAATTGAATCCTGTTAAGTGGAATAAACGAATATTGGCTTTTACCAAAGGGGTTACTCTAGGAAGGAATTTTCCAACAACATTAGGTCGAGTAATAATACGAGCATTCCTTACGGATGCTTTCAAACCAATCATTAGCATTGTTGTTATGTCAAGCTTTTACCAATTTAAAATAATGAAAAAAACTTCAAATATTGTATGTTTTTTTTTCCATACTCCTTGATTCAATTTCCGCATTTTTTGAGATTTCCTCAGATCATCAAATGATAAATCACGAGTTGAACATTAGCCAAGTTGCAGTCAATTCCAAGACCTAGTATATATATCATGATGAATAGAATACTATCAAAAAGACCATTTTCCTTCAGTCGTCCAATAAGAAACTATTCTGTGCGAATCCCACAACAAGATCTGATTCCTCAGAACAAACCCCGACTCTCACAATTTACTACGGCGATGGCTCATACTTTTTTATTTGCAGGAATAGCATATATGGGTCTTCATACAATTTGGCTACACTTAGAATATGAACAAACAGAACGTGACTTAATCAATAAATCAAAATTATTAGAAGAAAAGATTCAACTGATTGTTGATTCTAAAAAGGAAGAATTGATTCAAGTGTCAAAGAAAAAGCATTGGTATCAATTTTGGTAGTATATATATAGTGTAATAAATAAAATAAACAAAATAGACAAGGTTTAGACATTTATATGTTGTAAATAGTACAGTTGGAGGTGTACAGGAAACCCATTAGTATAGCCATTATAACAAAGATTAGCTATTTTTTGACTAGTAGTAATTCTACTTTCAAGCATTTCTGGTGTTGAAGTGATATACTCTTTCTCTTCAGGGATTACATAAAACAACGAAGTTGTCTTAAACTGCCTGGTGGTGAAACTTCGATAAATTCCTTCCATGACCACCAATTCATTATCTTCGGTTAAAAATACCAAGGGTAAAAAGTTTCTTGGCTCTGGTTTCCAAGTATCATCTATTATGGCATGGGAATCTTTGACAAACTGGTCAATAATTTCAAAATAGTTTGTAAATGTTGAATCATCACTCTCAACATGAAGATGATTATATTGAGTAAGACAAGAGAAATGATCTCTAAGTAGGACAAACAAGACAAAGACGTGATATTGAATACCACCATGCAACAAAATACACAACACAATCTTGTCATAAATCTCAGGTAATTGTGGATCATCTTCTTGCATCTTAACAACACCTTTAATATAGTTTAAAATTGCTTCTTCTAGATGCAAAGATAGATGTTGTTTACCTAATTGAAAATTACGGGGTTTTAATATGGCAATTGGATTTGCTTCCTTGGCAGCAATTTCTTCATGACATTTTGCCAAAGAGAAACATATTTTAAAGTATGATTGAGGACCAATTAATTCCAAGGCTTCAGTTAGTTTATCAACGGGATTACTTATCACAACTAACTTACATTCAATTAACAAATATCTAACTTTGTCACATATTGGATCATCTAAAGGATCTAAAATCTCAATAATCTTGGAAAATGCTGGAATAGCCCTGGAGTAATCATTTTTCAACATATAAAGGAAACCATGTACAAGTTTCCGTTGAGCAATTTTAATTTCCACATGTTCTGACCTTTTCTTGAATAATGAAATCTTTGGTTGAGTTGGTTGACCAATAGCTTCAATGTGTTCTTGAATCAAAGGTTCTATATCCAACATGGATTGGTAAATTTCTTGAGGTCCAAGAATAAGTATTGCTTTCAGTAATAAACTAATAACATTGCTTGTTGATTGGTCTACTCTTTTCTTGTTATTTTTCCAATTTTTCAACAAATCATTTACATCACTGATAATGTCTACTATTTGAAAACAATCATTTGCAAATGTACCAGTTTTAAATGTTTTATTAGCTTTTTTAAATTGAACTATTTGGTTTTCTAAACTAGGAAAATTAGGTATAACCCTATTTTCAGTTAGTAAAAAATTCAATACCACAAATACTTTATATAATACATACTCCTCTGAAGAGTCAAATTTCATTATTTCGTCTAGAAAAAGAGTAACCGTTTTCTTTAAATCATTAAAATCTTTACCTAAACTCCTTTCATAATCAATACAATAACCTAGAAAGGTCATTGCTTCATTAATCTTTCCCAAATTAGCAAACATAACTCCAATCAACAGTATATAATCTCTTCTAATTTGCCTGTCACTTTCTGTTTCAATGGCAATACTAACTTCTTTGATTCCTTCAGTAGCAAACCCACTTCTAAATAAAGAAATACCAACAATCATATGAATAACTGGAGGAAAGAAATTTATTTCTTTTAAATTAGGAAGGAAATAGAGTATTTCTATCAATTGACCTTCATCATGAAACTGTCTTAATTGGCCAAACAATAGTTTCAGGTTGGGTATACCTGCAGCGTCTTGAGCTAAGGATGAATCAAATTTGGTAGTTTCTCCTAAATTTAAGGGAAATTTCATTGTTGGTTTTTGGAAAAAGAGTTTGGCGGTTAATTATATTGAAATTTTTTGGTTGCAAATAAATGCGAGAAAAGATTTACAGATTTCTTTTTTTTCTTTTACAAACATGTAATATAGTCTAGAACTAAAATGTTTTAACTTTCCTTTTCCCTTCTTTTGAATCGTCCTGTAAATTGCGCCAATTTTGAGGCAGTATTTGTCGTAGTAGTAGTGGTGGTATCTACACTTCTTATCGAAATAGCATCATCGTCCAATGCACCATTATTACCATTTTTCATCTTGGCAATCAATGCTTGTCCAAATTCCAATTTGATTCGATCAAAACTACGCATTCTATAACCTGGGTTATTAAGAAATTCATCATAATTATCAGATTTTAATAAATCAATTGCTTGCCTTAATTCAGCAAATGTTGATTCTAAAGCTTGAGTATTCTCTTGTTCATGAAGTTTCGTCATAGATTCTTCTAAATGTCTTACATCCAAATCAAAATTATTAATAAATGTAAGATTATATACTTTTGCTCGTTTAAGGATATTAAGGAAATGTTCTGAAACAAAATCACAAGCTCTGAAAAGACCCAATGTTCTTAAACTTGTTGGAAGTTTTGAAAAAATTGAATTAAACATATTAATTAAGAAATTGGCAAAATCCTTGATGGAATAAGTAGCCTCGGTGTTTTGTTCTGTTGTGGTATAATCAAAATATTCCACCATATCCAATAATATCTTAATTTTAGAATCAACCATATTGAAAATGGCTTTTTCTGAATAATCCCTTAATTCTTTAAAAGTATCTACCGCCCGGAGAGTAAATGTATCATGAACATCAATATTATGAATCCCAATACCGGTACAAACTCGTAATCTTTCATTAAGCAATTTTCCAACTTCAATTAAACTATAGGAATAGTATTCCAAATTGGTATAAGTTTGTGCAACAATTTCATTGCTAGTGGCATTTCTTTTAACAAATTCTTCAATATCATAAGCTATACCAAACCCTTTCTTATTACTTAATGCCAATTCCACAATATCATTGACAATAATATTATTAATTTCGGCAATTTCATAATTATAATGATCTTGAATAAAAAAAATCACTGCTTCAATCAAATCATTGATTGCAAGACAAAAATGAATATAATCTTCACTAAAGGGGAACACTACAGGAACAGTAGTGAAATATTTAGGGGCAAACGGACTATCTTCTTTATACCATACCTTTTTCATGATTCGAAGATATTCTTCTTTGGTAACTACTTTACAAGGAGTATAATGATCTGATGTGATTGAAGCAATAAAATTTAATCGGAATTCTTGAATGGCAAGTGGAGCAAAGTAATCTCGAAATATTATCATTAAAACATCGTATAATTCAGTTATATCGTAAGAATAATCATCCATAACTTGTAAGAAATTACCAATTAAATCCTTGTAAATACTCAAATCATTAATATTATCAAATTGATTACGTTTTAAATTGTGTAAAAGAACTGGTTTTAATTTTGTAATATATGATAGCCATAATTCATCAGCTTGACTATTGGTACGTAATTGGAATTTTGTGATTAAGTTTAATTGTTTATCCATGATGAAAAAGGCACTAATTTTCTGTAAATATTCTTCTAATTGTAAATTAGTGAAATCAATATCTTTCTTTCTTTCTCGGATTTCTGAAGCTGGTGCTAATGGATAAATGACTCTACTATATTTAATCATCCATTCTTTATGATATATATCGATTAAAGTGTCCAATTCATGTAAAGTTTGATATACCAATATTGCATCATATATACCAGTCAAAGAAATTTTTAAAGTTTTGTCATCAAAGATATTATAATTTGATTGTGGATTACGTAAAGATAGTTCAACTGGAGAATTCAATTTATAAGGTAAAAAACTAGGATTTTTGTCTTTAATTTCTTTCCACTCTACTTGTAATTTACGAGCATTTATAAATATAGCTTGTCCCACAACAGGTAATTTCTGTTCTAAATTCAAACTTAACCATTTAGATATATTTTCAAAACATCTTTTTTTAATCATAGTAGTTAAATTAGGAATTGAATCAACAATTCTCTTTGCAAAACTAAAATCTTGAACTTTGGCAATATGAATATGTAATAATTCATCAAGTAATTTCAAAGCATTGAAATATCTTGATGCACCAATTGATTCCAAAATCATGTTTGTTAATTCCAAAACTTGAATACATTCAGCTAATACAATCTTAGTTTCATTGATACGTCCACATACAGTCTTATATTTGACAAACTTATTTTTCCGATTAATCAATTCAATGGTTGATTTATTTAAACTCTGGTTAACATCAGTAAATATATCTTTTAATCCCATAGATTCTTTATGTATAGAGTCAATTGTATTAATACATTGACTAATTTCGTCTGTCAGTTCTATAGAAGCTTGATTCAACTCTTCGTCTTTATCTTTAACAATCTCATTAAGTCGAGTTATTAAATTTGATAATCCGTTGGCTTTTATAGCGTCTTTTAAAATTGGGGCCAAAGATTCAAGATAATCTTCAGAATTAAGTGAAGTTTGGAAAATGTCTTCGTCCCGTAGAAGTAAGTTTTCAAGTTGAAGGCTATCAACAGCTATTGAAGATATATTGGTTGTGGTTGATTTGTTATTACCATTGCTCATTTTTGTTGATCCATTGAGATCTACTGTCATTATGGGAAATACCTGATGTATAACGAAAGTGTGTTAGGTTAGAATTTGAGTTGTTGATTTTTTTTTCTTTGCGGAACGAAAGGTGTTATTGGGGTCAACAAAGGAATAGATTCAATTTGTGTGTGTACAAGTTAAGAAAAATGATTCCAAATCATTTGTTAATATTGGGGTCACCAAATAGTGGTAAATTACGAATCGCGAAAACAATAGCAGAAGATTATCAGGGGAAAGAAGACATACAATATGAATCACATAGTGGAATAATTATAAAGACATCAGTAGTTTGTAAATATTATAAGATGAATTTAACAATCATGGTGGATGAATATTCAGATAAATCACATAGTACAGATGATTTGTATAAACTCTCAGAATTAACTAAATGGTATGAAGATTGGAAATCAGAAGAATGTCAAGAATTACGTGAAGTCATCGATGGAATAATCTTCACAATTAATACAGTTTCTGATTCAAGAGACTTTATTCACCTGGCAATGGATATTCTTGATAAAATTCGACAATCTTTGTGTGAAGATGATTGGAAGGGATTTATATGTGTAGCAGGGTCAACCCCTGGTAATGAACCAATTCAACAAGACATAGTAGAACAAATTGAAGATATTGTTATTACGTCTGGATTTGAATTTATTAATTTACAAGCTGATGGTGTAAATGAATATAAAGAGAAACAAGGAAAGAGTCGAATAAAAGAATTGATTGAATGTCATGAATGGTCTAATATGGATATGTTACCTGAGAAACCTGATCGATATGAAAAGAGTAAGTTGAATAAATTGGAATCAATGACTGTAGGATTATTAGATGAAGATAACAAGAATAATGATATAGGTTTACAGGAAATATTCAATAAACTTTCATTATCAAAAGAAATAATAGGTAATCTTCCTTTAGAAAAGAGACAAGATTATGCCAATAAAGTTCTTGAAGAGATTATAGATTTTATATAGATTTTATATAGATTTGATATAGAGTTTATATAGATTCTATATGGAGTTTATATAAAGTTTATATACATCTTATATACATCTTATGTACATCTTATATTTTAAAACTAATCTCAAAACCAGGGTTATAACCATACTCTTGAGTATCCTCTTCAGAAACTCCACTTTCATGTACCAAGACTGCAAAATCAATACTATGATCTAGAATCGCAACCATGGGTGCATGCCAAACCCCTACCCCATAAGTAACTGATTGATTACCACGACAAACAAATGCTTCTATATTAAGTAGATCTGGAATATCTGTCAAAGGATTAGTTTTAGCAACAATAACTAAATAACAAATGTCATTCACTTGGCCTAAGGGAAGGAAAGTTTGTGTAGTAAATGGATGTCGTTCAAGAATCTTGGCAGTATATTTCCAATTCTCTCCATTTTGAACTAATAAATGATCTGGACGTGAACAACGGAAGATATTCCAATTTGCTGTACCAGTACCACTATTACTATTCTTATAATTATTAACTATAGGTGCTACTTTTGAGACTTTAATTGCTGTTCCATAATTAGCATTTGATCTATTATCAGTATTTACTTGATGTTTAGGACTAATTACTCCTCCATACTCTGTAAAATTCTCAGGAGTTAATTCTTTCGCGGTAATTGCTGGTACTAAACTAGTATCAACTGTCATAAGAACCATATTACTATATAATTCTTACCATCAAATACCTTTCTTATCTATCCTTATCTATTCATCATATGTAGGTCTAATGTTTTTATTTTTGACCCTTGGAGTCACGTGATACCAACCTCGTTGCAAATCGGATTATTTTTCTTTTCAAAAAAAAAAATACAGAAAAAGTTGTGCCACCATTTACAAAGTTTACAGAATAAATAATGACAAACAAAGCTCAGCGGAAGCCAGAGAACATGAGTGATTTTCCCCATTTGCACAGACACAAGACTCAGAATTCAGACAAGGATCATGAAGATGGTGAAACTTCTACTTTGGTTGACGGGATTTCCGAACCTTCTCATTTGATGTATATTCCTGGAACCAATACTTTATCAGATAATCGAACATTAGTTGAAGGTCATGAAGGAAGTAGTAAGAGTAATGGACTTACTAGTAAACAAAAGAAACACGTGAATGCAAGTGTTCAACAATTACATTATAATGAAAACAAAATTAGTTTAGATCGATGTATCAACTCTACCATTGAATTATTATATGCTTTAAGTGAAGAAAATAAAGCTAGACCTGTTTTTTATCCTACTGAAATTGATGACGATAATTTAATATTGTTGAATTCTCCACGAGCACATTTAGCTTTGGTTAGACAAAATAGTAAATTTGACAAGGCCAAGATTAAATCAGATGAAGATGATGAACCACTACCTGAATTCAAAATATTACGATTAAACCTTAAAGCAGGACATTCTGATTTAGATGTGGTTTCCAATTTGGATAAAAAATCAATAGCTGCATTGTTGGAGAAAAAAATTCAACAACAAGTGAAATATTTACTTAATTTAAAAGATAGAGTTGATGATACAAGTTCAAAAGTATTTGTCACGGGAGATTTAAATTCTGGGAAATCTACATTTTGTAATGCGTTATTAAGAAGAAAGATTTTACCTGAGGACCAACAACCTTGTACTTCAGTTTTTTGTGAAGTTATTGATGCATCTAAGGAAAATAATAATTTAGAAGAAGTACACGCAATCCCTATTGGAGGGCCAGATTATAATATTCGTGATGAATCTACATATCAAGTATACCCTTTGAAAGATTTAGTTGATCTTGTATATGAATGTGATCGATACAGTCTTTTAAAAGTATATGTTTTGGATCATCGTTCTTTCCATGAAAGTCTTTTACATAATGGAATAATTGATATTAAATTGATTGATGCTCCGGGATTGAATATGGACCTGTATCAAACTACTCAAGTTTTTTCAAGACAAGAAGAAATTGATTTGATTGTGTTTGTAGTTAGCGCAGAAAACCATTTTACATTAAGTGCCAAGGAATTCATAGCTGCTGCTGCTAGTGAAAAACGATATGTGTTTATTGTTGTAAATCGTTTTGATAATATTAGAGATAAGGAAAAATGTAAGAATAGAATTTTAGACCAAATTAAAAATTTAAGTCCTGATACTTATAAGAATGCTCGTGAATTTGTTCATTTTGTAAGTGCCAGTGATATACCCTTGGATCATCCCGGTGACGATGGACCAGATGATGATGATAATGATTTGGGACATCCTGATTTTGATCTTCTTGAAGCATCTTTAAGAAAGTTTATCCTTGAGAAAAGGTCAATTTCAAAATTACTTCCAGCAAAGAGTTTCCTTATAAATATACTCAGAGACCTACAAACCTTATCTAATATCAATGAAAAGATATATCAACAGGAAAAGGCTGAGAAATTAAAAGAATTAAACAACAATGTTAATCCAAGATACAATGAGATTGTTAGTAAATCAGTCAAAATCCAAAATTCCATCAATACATTAATTGAAAATACTTGTACTGAGATATATAATGATACTGTTCGAGATATAACTGATGTAGTAGAAAATCTTGGTGAAAAACCAGTTGTGGTTTATGGAGGTTTACAATATTTATTTGAATATGCTAAGGAAACTCACAGTGCTTTATTTGATGTTGTTGTTGAATCCGTCACCAAATGTGAAAATAGTACTAAACAAATCACCGTGACCAAAGTTGATGAAATTATTAAATTTGGCCAAAATACCCTTGGAGAAGAATTCCTTAATAACAAAACATTCCAATCCCTGCTTATGTTTACCAGAAAGAAAGATAGTTTACTTAAACGTATAGATTATTCATTAGATCTTATGGATTTTGTTGATCCTTCACTTGAATCATGTCTTTTGTTTTTGGGTATTCCAGAAAAGATTGTCAATGGTATTCAACATCAAATTACATATTTCAACCCATTAACTATTTTAACTTCAGTGCCTACTAATGCTATAGCATTACGGGATCAAATACCTTCTCAAATTACATTACATACTTTATATTCATCAGGGAAGTTATTAACTACAGGAGCCTTGATTCATAAAGTATATCAGTTTTCAAGATATGTCACCCCAGGAATGCTTAAAAAAAGTGGCACTACCAGTAGTTGTTGGTCTTTCAGGAATTACCATATATTACTTGATAACTGATGTACCTCATGCTGTTGTTCGTAAACAAGCAAGAAAGATCAAACATCAAGTTAAAAAGGTGAATTATGCTCATTTAAATGCCATGAGAATATCAAATGAATGTAGAAATGTTTTGAATTATCCATGTAGACAAGTTATGAATAATTTCCAAACTAATATCGACAAGAGAATTGATGAGAAACAAAAATTGGAGAATAGTATACGTGATGCTGAATTAAGTTTTGGATATTTCCATGATTTGCTTAAGAAAGTCGAGTATCAACAAGTATTATTGAATGAAATTGATTTGGAAAGTGTTCATGAAGTGGATTAAGTTGTATATAGTTGTTTTTTATGAATTTTTTGAAATGAGTTTTATTTTTTTATTTACATTTACGTTCTACACTAATATATGAAAATATATAAAAAAAATTAATGTCTAATCCTGTGTTTCCACATCATAATACATGTAACAATAAAGGCAATGGTAGATAATACCATTCCAAGTTGGAATGCACCTTTATAACATCCATTTCCTTTGTAACAATGTCCCGTAAGTTGGTCGGAATTATTATCATAAATCCAACCAAAATACTTGTTAAGTATAAACAAAGTAATTACATAACCAGTACATATCAATCCCCAATTAGTCGAGAAAGATTTTGTGCCAAATTCATCAGCCATTACTGCGGGATAAGTTCCAAATACTAACCCATAGCATGATCCCATAATCGCCAGGGAAATACTGATTAAAATTTCATTGGATACATTTAGTACAAGGAGTAATTGACCAAGGAATTGAATAATTATAGTTATAATCACAATCCAAAGTCGTTGTAATTTTCGTCTATGAAGTATATCACTTACGAAACCTCCCACTAATCTTCCCAAGAAACTTGATATGGAAATGATTGCTACTTGTAAAGCTTGAAGTTTGACGGTTTCCAGATCTTTTCTATCTTGATTGTTCTTGTAAAAGTATTGAGCAGTTACAATAAATCCTATACTGTAAATATAATTCTGTCCAATACCTGTAGTAATAGCGACAATTAAATAATGAGCAAGGAATAATTTGTCAACTATGCGTTGTTTTATACCTTGTATTAAACCCATATTTTGTTTCTTTTTAGAATGTCTGGGTTTTGCTGGAGGAGGAGGATTCCGTTGTGATAAACTCGGTCCAGACTGATAACTTGTATTCTCTCCTTGCTCTAACAAACTTGAAGCTTCTGAAGTCTGCGGAGTTCGTTCACCAATCCCCCAAAATGAAAAAGATCCATATAATTCTTGTTGTTCACGAGGATGATCCAAAGATTGATCTTGAAATGATGTCAATTGTTCTTCACCTTCATCGTCATCCATATAAATCCTAATGAAAAATGAACCCAAAAAAGTAACACTACCACAAAAAATTGCTAGAAAACGAATTAATCCTCCAGTATTATCACCAAAGAATGTTGCTGAAACAATTGAAAAAATAGTTGCTGCAAATCCATAAGCACTCACAGGTAATGCCCCCGCTGCTCCTCGATTACTTGGGAAATTTGCTTGAGAAGCCTTTAATGTAGAAATATAACATGTTATTGATCCAAATCCTACAAACCCCATACATAAACAAATCACAAATAAATTATCATGTTGATCTAAAAAAATTCGATATACCAGATAATAACTTATTAAAATGAGAATTGATCCCAATCGAGTAGATAACATGGGACCATACTTATCAATAAGTAACCCTGCAGGAAGTCCACCTATTCCTGCTCCTATAGTCATTGAAAATGCTATTGTGGCTGAATCTGAAGTTGTGAGACCAACATGTTCAATAAATTGTGGGGAATATACTCCATATAAGTAAAGTGTACCTGATGCTAATGCTACTAATACTGAAATAAACAATGCAATTAACCTGTTGGTAAGATGATGACTATTACCAATAACCAAAGGAATAGAATCTACTGGGAATGTGTCTGGCATTATTCAATGGGGTTGTTTTGAATATAGATCTATGGATCTAATATTCGTAACCTCACAAGACATTTCTTTGTTATTTTATAGGCGAATATTTAAACCCGAAAAAAAAAAAACGGTTGGTTTGTAGAACTTGACAGTTCAACCAATTGTGCATTTTTAAGAAATATGGAGTGATTTGTTTTGAATTTTACATGATCTGATGAATATAGGAAGTTTGTATGTGAGAGGGGTTGGTATTTACAACTGTAAAAATGTCGTGATTATGTTTCTTAGATTATATTGTCTTGCACTTTTTGTTAGTATTACTTTGCACAGATTTAACTGAATAGAAAATAGAGGATTTCTTCATATGAACGGATATCTTTGTAATATATTTGCTTCTATAAAACCCAACCTCTTATTAGCAAATTGCTAGTAAGAAAATCAAGTTATTCGTGAACTGGACATTCCCCAGTATACAAAAAGCAAATTTTCATTTATTTGGATCTATACATTATTACTATATGTAATTGTTTACTATTACCACATTCCTCTCCCGCGTTAACAGAGTGGTTTTTAATCTTTAACATAAACAGTTATAGTTGCAAACTCCATATATTAATAACCTGCATATAATACTACACAAAAAAAGGAAACGAATTTGAATTTTCATTGACCTTTTTTGTTCAATATGATACTTCCATTTTGCAAGGATAACCCAACATAATATATAGACACACTTCAAAAAAATGACCAGGGTGGATAATTCGGAATTTATTAAAGAATTAACCAAAGTTTTAGCTTCCAATAACGGGAAAAAATCAGTATATTTCACTCAAAAACGATTATCACCTGCATTACCCTTAGATACCACGAACGAAACAACTTCAGATTTGTCTTCAAATGTCATTGAAACTGAAGGAATTAACAATACCAATACATATCCTGTTCTTATTCGAATTTCTATGAATGGTAAGGATAAAAATGATAAAAAGAATAAATTTAAGTTATCAACTGTTGTTGAACCGGAAGCTTTAGAACAGTTTTGGCATGATTATATTCCTATTTTAAGGGCAGGATTTATTGGATTAAAGAAAAAGGAAAAGAAGAAAAAGAAGGGAAAGGTAAACAAATAGTGTATGTGTGTGTGCATTATATAAGTATATAGAAAGTAATGGACTATATTTCTTCCACAATTAATAATCCACTAGGATATATTATATCTACATCTTGTATTTTAACATCTCTCATATCATTCAATGAAGTTCTAGGAGGTAATGGTGACGATAATTTAAATTTATATTCCATAGTGAATGATTTAAACTTATCACTAGCTTCTTGTTCTGTTAAAGTTGAAGTTAATTCTTTATCTTGTAAATATCCTCGAGTTACTAATTCAACATACATAAATATATCTTCAACATTCATATCTTTAGGGAAATACACAACATTTCTTGTTCCATCCATCATTTTAATTGCGATTTTAGCACAATTCTCTTGGGGTATAGTTAATCCATGATATTTAGACACATGGAATGCAAGATATAATTTAGTTAATTTCTCACGTTCTCGTTCAAGTTTCTTTAATCTATCCTTCTCTAATGACATTTGATAATTTAATTCTTGTTGTTTGATCAATACTTGATTCAAAAATTTCTCTTGTAATTCCATTCTGATTTGTTGTAACTCTCCATTATATTTATCCAATTTATTCCTAAATTTATTTCGAATCAATTCATCAATATTACAATCATTACGTAATCCACCTTGTATACGAGCCACTAAACTTATCTTTGCTGGGGTCTTTATTGGACCCGAAGGAGTCATCGTTGTAGTTCTAGTTAAACATAATAATCCCAAAAATGGGAATCGAGTTACATTTAAACTATTAGCTAATTGATATGCTTCAGGGTTAATTAAATCACCACCCCATATAATAACATCATCAGAAAACAATTCAAGAAATTTACGATTAATAATTATTTGTCGAAATACTTGACTTGAACTTTCATTATTTCCATTGGTTAAATATACGAAAAGAAATTTCCCTCTATGTGTGGCCATATATAATGCTTGTGTATAACTTCCTTGAAAGAAAGGAGGAAGTGTTTCAGATTCACCTGGTGTCATGTCATCTTCTAGATCACGTACAAATTTGTTAACTTTGGCAATAGGATCAATTGTAGGTGAAGTATAAGTGAATAATAAATTATAGATTTTGGAAACGATTCGAAATATAATTCGAATAATAAAGATGAAAGGTTGGAATATGAGAAAGTTTAACCAGGTATTAAAACTATTCATTCTTGTTGATGTAGGAGGTAAAAGGGATGTAGTATCTGATTCAGGAAATGTACCAGGCATGGTAGTAGGGTGAGAATTTGAGGATATATTTGTATCTAATGCTTCATAATCTGGTTGAGGATGGATATCGAATATCCGATGTATCCAGTTTCGACCAGTTGAGTTAGGTCTTGACATGATGTGAAGTGTGGTATGTGTTAGATTAAGCAATGATATATAATTCACTTGTTTTTCGCCTGTTTTGGTGGTTGTAAATTCGCCATCAAAATAACAAGCGAAATAAAGAACAATAAGAAGAACAATACACACAGTACAAATGGTTAATCCCAACTGTTTATGTTGTTATTAGAAGATAAATCTTATTAGTTTAAACAATTGGAAGTTGTTTCCTGGTTTTGTTCTTACAGGGTTGTTCTGCTTCTATTAGTTTAAACGATCAAACTACTACAATATGTAATCTACAAAACAATACATAATCAATGGTATCATCTAGGGTACATTGAATCCATTTTAACTCCTCCTATTATCATACTTTATATTCTTCCTTGTATTTGACAGCCATTTAAAACGAGAAGTGATGAAAGGTCGTGCATGCCACAATTTATGTCATATTTTATTAAGTATTATGAAAGGTATGGAAAGTTTGGATATACCTTGAATAATGACTAGAATATTAATTCAGCACCAAAAAACGTTTATATGATAATGAAATTAATATCAATTCCAAATATACCAAACCAATTTCATCGACTGCTTAAACAACTAAGTATTCCTCAGATTAGATTCAATTCTCAAACTACAGAAGTCCATACCACATCTATAGACGAATTTGAAGGATGGTTAGTAAAATATAATATCAAACAAACTTACAAAACTCGAAAAGTACAATCCATACTTTCACAAATAGATAAACAATTAACTCGACAAGATCGTAGAATTGAGAAAATTCGTAAAAATATATTACACAGAACTAGTTATTTACGAGCTATTCATACTAAATTGGGTTGGTTTATGATTCCATCTTTAATATTCAATTATCAAACATTAAGCCTAATACATGAATTGTTTGATCAAAGAGAGTTTTCTGAGGATACACCAAAGGAAGAAATTCAACTGTTTTTGAAAAGTTATTATGGATCAGAAAAAGGACAGATTTTAAAACAATCAAGAAAGAAGTTTAAGAGTGATCTGAGTTTACAAATAAGAGTGGGAAGGTATTTAATTCATGATGGTTGTAAAAGTAGAAGGTTTATATTTTGGAATCATTATCTATTTGCTAGATTGTCAGAAGTATCAAACAACCTTACATATACTGAGAAACTCCGGTTAATTTCAGATGAATGGATATCTATGTTTCAACAAAGGAGGAAAGTTTGGTTTAATTATTACTATAGCACCAATGAAACGGTACTTACTACTTCGAGTGAACTTAATTTGGCTGTACAAACAAGTAAATTCAAATTGCGGCCTGTTCCCAAAACAATTTCCAATGTAAAGTATAGGTTAGTTGATAACAAGATCATCCTTGAAAATCAAGTGACATTGCTGCATGCATGGAATTTCTATCGTTGTTTAAAACAACCACAATTACAATTGGTTAATCGTCCTGTATTACCTATACCTAGTAGTGAATTCAAAGAATTAATTGATAAATTATTAAGAGAAGGTTGGATTGGATTAAGTAACAAGGAAAAAGAAGGATATCGAATATATTATGAAAAATTATTATTATCACTGTTAAAATCTGAACATCCATTTACTAAAAAGGAGTTGAATCAATTTACAATTTTAGGACATGCTTGGAACACATTTGATTATTTTGTTATAGTGAGGGGTATTGGAATAAATAGACGAGATAAACTTTGGCAAATTGAAAATGAATGGAGATTCATGAGTTGTGAGAAACGACAGAGATACACGCAGGAATTTATACGATATTTATCAGAAGGTAAATGTGTTGGAAGAATAAAGTATAAATTAAGAAGGTTTGGAGTGACTTTTAGGTCTGTGTTTGAGTATCATCAGAGGCTGAAGCAGCAAACTGATGAAGATGAGCAAGATTATCAAAAATGGATTAGAGAATTATGAGAGAGATGGATGGGGGTAAGGGTACTTGTATATAGATTATTTAATAGAATTATGAAGTAAGGAAAGAAAGGCAGTATTGTAGGCACTCCAGTATTTGATATACTAGATTAGGGGATATATAAAAGTATATTCTTTCTTATTTATAAAATGTTTATATAATACTCATAAAATGTTTATAAAATGTTTATAAACATTTTTGCAACCTTTTTGACAAAAATCTATTGAAAACTAAAACTCCCCTCCTCCAAACAAAAAAAAACATTTACAAATATCTCCTTAAACAACCATATTTAGAACCATACCATTTCAAAATACTCTTTACTAAGAAATTTACTCAAGATTTCAACTATAAAACTCTTCAACATACTCACGTGACCCGGAAACGAACAAAAATAAAAATTCTCATAATTCTGCGGTTTTAGCTCAGTTGGGAGAGCGTCAGACTGAAGAGATTCAGTCACAGTTTGTAATCTGAAGGTCCTGTGTTCGATCCACAGAAATCGCATTATTTTTTTGTATATTTGTTCAACAACAATGAAATAACTGATATTTAAATGGGGTAAGTAAATAACAAGGATCAATTAAGGTTTTTTTTTCCTTAGTTGTTAATTACCTTCC
This sequence comes from Spathaspora arborariae UFMG-19.1A, assembly GCA_000497715.1. NCBI lineage: Eukaryota > Fungi > Ascomycota > Pichiomycetes > Serinales > Debaryomycetaceae > Spathaspora > Spathaspora arborariae. The sequence goes on from KI547139.1 coordinate 224,447, forward strand.
CCCCTCCCCTCCATTCCCCACTGTTGTTACCCATTTTAGCAGGTTTTATTTCTGGTGGAAACATCACACCATAAAAAAGCTAGTAATTTTTCAACCTTAAAATATACATTGCACAGTCAGCCCTTGTACTTTTACATACCTTAAAAATATAAAAATGGTCATCAACAATCAAGAAAAAGTTATATTTCTTTCAAAAATAGCTAGAAGAAATAAAAGATTAACTCCTGAAGTAATTGAAGATATGTTTACTGATAATAAAACCCTTATTTCTGACATTATTGAATCATATCCTGACAATACTTTCTTTCCAATTGATCCTCCAATTGAACTTGATCCTTATATTTCCCTAACTACTAAAGCTCAAGATGAAACTGAAAATGTTATTTTAACTCGTTTGAATGAAATTGGTTATGTTCATTTTGATTCTTGTCTCCATGAAAGGTATTTTATGAGTTCACTATATAGTAAATTACCCTCAGGGTATATTGTTCTTGATGCTAATCATACTTGGTTAATGTATTGGCTTGCTAATGGATTTAAATTAAGTATGAAGAAAGAATTGGATAAAGATACAGTTGAATTAATTAACGAAAAGATTGAACATTGTTTGGTTGAAAATGGATCAATTGCAGGAGGAACAAATCAATTAGGTCATGCTGCTCTGACTTATTCAGGTGTACTTGGATTGATTTTAACTAAGAATTATAAATTTCTTGAAGCTATCAAAGATAAGATTTATAGTTGGTTATTAAGCTTGAAAGTTGATAATGGATCATTTATAATGCATGAATTTGGTGAAGCTGATACAAGATCGACATATTGTGTATTGGTGATTGCTAGTTTATTAAATATTCTTACTCCCGAATTAACTGATGGTGTTGAAGATTGGTTAAATTTGTGTCAAACTTATGAAGGTGGATTTGCTGGTGTACCTAATACTGAAGCTCATGGAGGCTATACATTCTGTGCTGTAGCAAGTTATTTCATATTAAATAATAATACGAAATCTATTGCTAAGTCTATGAATTTGGAAAAATTGTTGAGATGGTGTGTAAATAGACAAATGTCAATTGAAGGTGGGTTCAATGGAAGAACAAATAAATTAGTTGATTCTTGTTATAGCTTTTGGATTGGGGCTGTGTTTCCCATGTTGGAAATATTAACTGGACAACAAGAATTGTTTAATCGAGAAGGTCTTAAACATTATATATTAAGATGTGCTCAATCTAATCATGGTGGATTTATGGATAAACCTGGAAAGGGGGCTGATTTTTATCATACAAATTATTCGTTATGCGGATTGAGTGTTGCTGAACATTTATACCAATTGAGTGATGTTGATGATGTTTTGGCATATAGAATTGAATCTACAAATTATGGAGATGTTCAATACACTATTCCTGTACATCCAATATTTGGAATACCAATTAAAGATGTTGAAGATGTGAGACAATATTTTAAGAATTAAACACATATATTAATCTATAAAATCATACTAGTACCTTTATTCTTTTTTTAAAAAAACCCTAAATGTCCTGAGATAGATAATATAAAAATAATTGATAACAAGCTATAAATTGGTCTAAATTTTGAACCATACTAATTCTTTGTCTACGTTCATGCATAATTAATCTAAATATTAAATCACTTTCTTCAAGAAGAATATCTTTCTTGTTGCTTATACATGCTTGAATTAATGAATCTATAGTGATGAAAACTCCTGTTCTTCCACATCCAGCTGAACAATGAACCAATACTTTATTTGAAAGTCCATATTTGATATACAAGTTGTTTTTTATATTAATTAATTCAAGTAAGGTGGAGAAATCAGGAATACCAAAATCAGGCCAGTTTAAATAATGTAAATGAAATATTTTGCTGTTAAGTTTTGTAATTGTATAAGAAGAAGTAGTTTCAATTGTTTCGCAAGAAGTTACTGTGTCATGATTGAAATAATTTGCTGGTTTATTTTCAAGATTAATTATTAATTCAACATTTTGCTGGGAAATTGTAGTCCAAAAATCATCAATTGTAGAATCCAAAGGGTTTTGTGTGGCAATATATTTGAACTGATTCTTAACTATTGGATTCACATCAATATAATTCCCATTGAAATAATCATCTGAATGATTATGAAGTTTAACTCGAGAATGTTCATAGGGAAATATATTATTATATCTATTTTTATAAGTATATTCTATTCCACGAGGTAATTTGAATGAAATTTCTCGACATGGAGAACAACATGGAGGAGATATTGGATCTTTCGAATTTTGAGTATGAGTTAATTTATTTAATCTTGTAGTTTCGAATGCTTCTATTTTAATGAACAAATCAATAAAATGTTGAAATAAAGAGTCTTGACGAGTAACGAATTTTAACCAGTTGGGATATTTCGCTGGTCGGGCAAGGACCAAGTTATATTTATGATATCTTGATGATAAATTAATATCTTTTTTGAAATGAAAACTTGATTTTATAGGCGAAGGTAATATTAACCCATTTAAACGATTGTTTGTATTAATACCAAGTCCAGATTCATCAAGTAATTCTTGACTTACTGCTTGAATTCCTCCATTTAATATAAACACATCAAATTTGTTAGAATAAGATTCAAATCGAAGACATGTTTGATAGAGTGCATATGAAACTTGATCGAATTTAGATCTCGAGTCATATATTAATACTTTGATTTTATTACCTGGTTCTTGATTTAATCTATGAAGAATTAAGTCTTTTGTATGTTTTGGAATATTGATAAAATTGTTTAATATTTCAATTAAATCAAGTGATTTCCGTTTTAATAATGTTGTAGGAATACATAAATTAACTGAATTTTGTAATCTTGTTTTTGAATATTGTTTAAATGAACGAACATCAAAGATTATTTCATATTCGGACAAGTTTAATTGCGGTGATTGTAAATGTATTGAATTCGGGAGATATTTAAATGTGGTTAATGTTTGAGATAAGCTTCGATTACATCCAGGAAATGGCATTCTTGCATTAGCAAGTGTTGAAGTTGTTGGATGCGACATATGATGCATATCTCTATAATAAACTTTAAATCTATATGCTTGAAGAAAAAAAACAAGAGAAAAAGAAGCAAATGTTTATGATTAAATATACTTTGCTAGGGTAAGCCTCATCTGCCCCACTTCGGATAAATCAAGAACAATGCATCAGACATATTTTTACTAAGTAGTGGTATTTCTAAATGACGTAAGAAAATAGCAAAAAAAAGAAGACATAGCGAAGAGTATTTTTTTTTAAAAAAATTTTGCACCACACCACTAAGTCATGAGATTTACACTTTAAACATTTTTTTTCCTTCAGATGTTACATAAACTATAACTTGAATTAGTTGAAATATATATAGTTCCATAAGAGGTCTTAGTTCATAAAGCTTAATCCCCTAATGGTCTGAGATTACATGGCTAACTGCAACATCATGCAAAAACCAAGATTTTGGTCATCTTCCCCTCTATTAACACAAAATCGAACTATCTTGTGGGGTGTATGAGTGAGTATGTGAGTGTGTGATACGCCTTGTCTGAGTCTTCTACTATTTTTAGAAACAAGAGCTTTCTAGCCACAACATTAGCATTATAAATACAAGGTGAATACAATAAGGTTTGTTCTTCTCCAACCCCGGCACATTGACTTAAATTTTATACAACAAGTGAATATGTTTTAGAAGTCTGCAACATAGCCACGTACGCGTAATTCATTTTTCCGGTTTTAGCGAGAGTTTTGAATTGCTTTTTTTTTTTTTCTTTGCGGGTCTGATGTGACTGTGATATCATAGTGAATGACTAGTGACACCATCATGACATCACAAATGTCACAAACATCATACAACTATATAATCTTGAAGTACATAAGAAGAACATTTGCATGATGATATCGGGTATACTTGTTTTTTTCAACTAAGGGGATATATCCGAGAGAAAAAGCACGACATGTTAAAATGATCCTTTCTTTAGATTGCATTAAGCAGGATTCCTTTTTTTTTCAACCCTAATATGGATTTGAAACTAAGTAGTTCGTTTCTATACAACCAGTGAGTTCAGTAATACAATTTTAACTGCTCCTTGTCGTTTATTCATACCCTTGCTGCCCCATTAGCAATTGATTATATATTAGCCCCTATATTACTTATATTACTTTATTTATATATATTGTTAGCAACATTATAGCGTTAACTCTAATATACTCCTAAATTCTATGACAATGAGTTTCTTAATAAATAATTAGTATCATCATCAAATTGTTGAAATTTATTTCCAATTGAAGATTTATTTAATAATGATTGAGTATTTGTCGGATTATAAGCATTAGATTGGATTGGTGGGGGTGGAGGCGGTGGAGGCGGTGGTGGGAGAGGTGATTGTAATAACTCATCTTCTGAATCGGTATCATCTATAACTTGACCTGTTGGATTTAATGAGAATATTTCAGATAGAGGTTCTGTATTAGATTTGAAATTGGGTTGTTCTTGACGAACATGTTGTTCTTGACGAACATGTTGTTCTGGTGTATGCTTTAGTTGTTGATGATGTTGTTGCTGTTGCTGTTGTTGCTGTTGTTGCTGTTGTTGCTGCTGTTGCTGTTCCAACTTCTGTTTAATTCTTTCATATTTTAAATTTAATTTATCATATTTTACTTTTGAATCAGCTAATTTCGTATCTAATCTATTTATAATTTGTTTAAATTGTTGATTCTCAATAGTTAAACTTGATACTGTATCATTAGATTGTGTTAATTGTTGTTTTAAATTTTGTAAATCATGATTATATTTTTGTTTTAATTCTTTAATTTGTTTGTTGTGATTTGATATTAGTTTAGTTTCATTTAATTGAAATTCTTCAATTAAATCCTTTCTTTCAGTTTGTTGCTGTTTTAATTTAGTTTTCAAATTGGTGATGGTTTGATTAAGTTCATTTATTTGATCAAGTAAGTTATGATCTTTACTACTAGTAGCAACAGGAGGTGGTGTAGGAGTAGACCTTTCAGGAATAGGTGATGTTGGTAACTTATACTCTTGACTGTTGATTCTATTCATAGTTTGTTTTAATTCAAACCACCGATCTTGTTTTGAAGTTAAATCTAAATTGATTAATTCATCTAAGGTATCATCATTATCCTGTTTCAATCTATTCTTTCTTTCTTGATCAATTGCTAGTTTTAATTTATTTCTAAGTATTTTGTTTTGGTTTTTCGTTTGATTTATTTGTGAATCTTTATTCATTTGGATTAACCATTCATATAGTTTTACTCACTTGGTTTTTCTTTTGTTTACACTTTTTTTTTACAACACCATTTGATCCACCCATTTATAGGTGTTTGTTTGTTTATTTGTTTGTTTGTTTTTTTGTGTTTTTTACAACAGACCTTATACCCTTTTTTACAAACAAGCTAAAATGTCCAAGAAGAAATTCATTCGTCGTCAACTGTTTATATCCAAACTTCAATCCTTCCCCTTTGATACATACTTATATATCAATGAAATAATATCATCAATAGATTGGAATAATACTCAATCAATTCATATTGCCAATATACTTGGCATATCACTAACCTTGATTGATTTGTTCATCACATCAATATTAAATTATTATCAATCAATCAATAGTAAATCCAATAATTTGTTATTTAACTCAAATTATTATGATTACCAATATTTAAAACGGAATTTATCTACTGCTCCTCAATATACTGGATATCATATAAGTTCATTCATTTGGTTATTGTCGTTGATATCTAATACAATTATATTTATCAATGTTCTTAATTTAATTATCTTGTTGAAATCATCAAGAAAATATGGATTGTTATATTTAACTGATACAAATAAATCGACATCGATTTATAAACATAGTTCATGGCTTGGATTTATTGATACCTTGTTTAACAAGTTTACTAAAGAACCACAACAAGAAGAAGTTACAGCAAATTCACTTGATGATGAGACTACGATTATTGAAGATGATATTTATTATATGAACACTTGGGATCCTAATAAGTTTACCCTTCATTTGTTTATTGGTTTCAATCCAATAAATATATGTATTACTCACATATCTTCAATCCTGATATCATTAACTATGATTATACTTGCTACAATACTATTTTGGATAATTATATCAAAGTTTAATCAGTTAATAATTGATAAACAAATTATATATCAAGAAATGTTTAAAGAATACAATAAAAAATTCGTTAATCCAAAATTAAACATTCTTAAAAAAGATGTAGTTATAGATGCTACTAATGGACCTTATGGAATCGTACTTACAGATAAACAACCATATTTATTATCAAAAACAAGAAAATTTGTAACACATGATGCCAAAGGAAATGAAATTATAGAAATTGGAGAATATATACCTAAATTTACATATGTTGATCATTCTACATTACCCACAATGGAAGATTTAAATTATCAAGAACCACCATGGTATAATTCTTCAACTCCATATCAACCTCGTATATCATCATCACCAAGAATAAAATCTCCTCTGATTACAGCATCTACTCCTAATCGATTATTATCTCCGCAACGGTTAAATATGAATAATAGAACAATGTTAGGGTATGATAATGAAAGATCAAGTCGACAGACTTTTACATCTCCATCTCCTGTAAGGTTAGGTATTCGATCAGGATCGCGATCAGGATCAGTATCTCCTATAAGAAGTGTGAGATATGATATGGATCGAGGAAGACCAAATTATGATCGAGACTTATATGAAAGAGATAGATATGAACAAAGACAAAGTTATGACAGACAATATGAACAAAGACAAAGTTATGACAGACAATATGAACGTAGACAAAGCTATGATAAATCTTTCGATAGAAGTTATTATTAAACAAAACAAAAAAATGAACTCTATATATTATTTATAAATCATGAAATCCAAATATATATTTTGAAATTGTACCTAACCAAGTTAATTTTTCTTTATTTGATTGTTTATTCTTTAAATTATCAATTCCTTCAGGAGTAATGAAAAATTGTTTACCTTCTTTAATATCAAGTTTAACATTGTAAGGATCGACACTGGTGGTAGTAGTAGCAGTAGTAGAAGGAGGAGGAGGTGTTGAAGCTACTTCTTTAGTTTCACTGTTCATACTCTCCAATTGAATATTTAAATTCATTTCTCCAATATCTTCACTTTTAATTAAACTTCTCTTTTGTAAATTCTCTAAAGCAGATTTATGATATGGTATAACCCCTAATAATACCCCATTGAAAACAGTACCATTTTCTTGTAAAGCTTCTAAAGCACTGGTGGGATTATCATAAGTAATTTTAACCCAATTTGGACCACTGAAAATTGGCACAATTTGTTTATTAGTTTGAGTAGAAGTATATAATAAATTCTTCTTAGTTTCATTTGTTTGAAAATCTTCTAAGATATCTCCAAATTGTTTAAATAATTGTATAACTTGACTAGATAAAGATTCTGGATACCCAAATACTAATATAGCTGATTCAGAATGAGATAATTGATTTGTTGGTTTTTCTTCTACAACAGTAGTTTCAATTTGTTCACCTTTATTAAATAAATTACCAAATTTTCTAGGATCTTTATTTATAAATGAATCGATTTGATCAATCGGTTTATTTACTTTTTCATTTAATTCGTATAATGATTTATTAGGAGGTAAATCGTCTTGATATACCAATAAACTATTGTTAGTTCCATCTTCAATATTATCAATAGTAGTGTCGTTATCTTCATCAAATATCATTCCTTGACTTATAGTTTTGGTTCGTTGAGGTTGGTTTCCAAAAGAAATCATATTAAATTGATGAGAGTCTCCAAGAATTATTCCACTTGAAGTACTTGGTTTATTTGATTTCTTTTTAATATTTGTTGATTCTGTAATGTGGAAACCGGGTTTCTTTTTGGGGATCAAATGATTAGGAATGGTTCTTTTCTTTTGATTTTGGGTATACCAAGAAGAAGAGTTGGGGATGACATTAGTTGATTGTTGTTGAGCTGTTTGTTGTTGTTGTTGTTGTTGTTGTTGTGGTTGTTGTTGCTGCTGTTGTTGTTGCTGCTGCTGTTGCTGTTGTTGCTGCTGCTGTTGCTGTTGGTATTGATGTTGATATTGTTGCTGAAGACTAGGGTTGATTGTTGGATTCAACGAGGTTGTCTGAGTAAAGAGAGACATGTTGCAAGAGTTGTTTGGTGATGATGTTTTGAATTCAAACTCAAACTTTTAAAAAAAACTTTTGTGAAAACGGGAAAAATAGTAATGACTGGTAGCGCAAATACAAGAATTTAGAATTCAAAAATGAAATTGAAGAAGATTTGATTTGCTTTAGGTTATGGGACATTGAAAGAAAATAGTACATATTGGAGGAATATTCAGTAAGTAGTTAGTAAATGTTTTTGTTTTCTTGTGTTTTTTTCTTTTTTTGAAATATATAATCAACCTTTGGAACAGCTTCGTCAACTTCGTCAACTTCATTGACACAAATAGGTATACTAATAAACTAATTAAAGAAGGAAAACAACAGAAATTAAGATGTATGTTTCTCTTTACAACAACTATGACCTATTAAAATTATTTATAAACAATATTCCTACTATATGTTTGCTTCATTCAACACTTACAAAATTTGCAGCAAAACCTTGACCAAGAAAAAAGAACCCATAACTAACACATCCATCGCACTTTAAACCAAGTAAAAAATTTACTAAAATATACGCTAGCTAGTACAACACTCCTCACAAATGACACTTTTATCACCAGCAGAGCGATCATATTTACGTGATTCTCTCAATTCTACTCCTATAATTCGTCCAGATTCCCGATCTCCTCATCAATTTCGACCTATTGAAGCTAAAACTTCATTCCTATCTTCATCAAATGGTTCAGCTAGAATTCGATTAATTGATGGAAGTGAATGTATTGTAAGCGTTAAGGCTAAAGTGGTTGATTTATCCTTAGTTCCTAATTTAATTGAAGTTGATATTGATGTTGATTCGTTTCGTGATGATTCAAATTTCGTCACAAATTTGAAATTTCATATTTTAAATTCATTAAGTAATTTCCCAACAAATGTATTAAAATTAACTACAAAATATGGTTATAAATTATTTATCGATGTTATTGTGACTAGTCATTCGTCATATCCTTTAACGTTAATTTCTTTTGCTACTTATCTTGCATTGAAAACAACAAAATTACCAAAATTAATTAGTGAAACTCATGATGAAGAAATTGCAGAACAACCTACATTCTCTGACGATTGGGCTCAAGCTATATTAATTGAAGAATTACTACAAAATACTTTTCAACCTCCAATTTTACTTACACTTGGTATAGTTAAGAATAATATAATATTTGATCCTTCAATTGAGGAAGAACAAATTATTGATAATTCTTTAGTATTTGGGTTTTATCAAGGTAAAGTTATAACTCCTATAAATACAATAAGCTTGAATGAAGCTAAGGGGGTTAATCTGATTGTATTGATAAAGTCTATTGAATTGGGTAACAAATATGGTGGTATGGTTGTAAAAGCTTTAGATACGTTAATTGAACAAGATATTGATGATGAAAATATATTTTAGTATATATAAGTGTGTATAAGTGTGTATACAGGTGTGTATAAGTGTGTATTAGTCGATAAACAAGTTTATAAACAAGTCTATATACAAGTTTATAAACAAGTCTATATACAAGTTTATAAACAAGTATATATACTTGTCTATTCACAGTTAGAGCAATCCCTTTCTTGATTCAAAAACTTAACTTATATAAAGTGAAATAGTCTCACTTGATAGTTTCAAAAACAAAGTTTGAGTATTCTAAATTGTATCTAATATACATATATCTATATAAGCTAATTAACAATGTTGACTAGAATATGCATGAACAATAATTGCAGTAGCAGTTTGAATATTCATCGATCTAATAACTCCAACTTGTTTAATTTCAATACATAAATCTAATTCAGCTAATAAATCACCAGGAATACCTTCACGTTCTCTTCCCAACAATATCAATGATTTACTGGGGAATTCAACTTTATTATTCAATTCAATTGATTCTGTAGTTTGTTCTAATCCAATAAGAGTATATCCTTGTTTCTTTTTATCAAGTAAATATTGTTTGATATCTTCTAATTTAACTTCAATCATAGGCATCCAATGATCAGCAGTAACTGCCACATTCTTAAATTGTGGATGATTAATCACAGTTAAGTCGTTAAGAGTTAATGTACCTACACCTAAAACATCACATAATCGACATATACCACCTAAATTTGGAGGTTTATCGACAAGCGAAGAAACAACAATCAAGTCACTTCTCACGATTTCTTGTCTTCCTTGATCATCTACATCCATAACGGTAGTCCATGCTCCTGATTTAGTTTGGAGTGGAGTACCAGTGATGGCTTTACTTATTTTCTTACCAATATGTTGCTTTTGTTGTTCCTCTTGGAAAAGTTCGCCAATTGGATAATTTAATCTGGTGATTTGTTGTTGGGATAAGTATTTAGTATATTGACAAGGTAAAATATAGTCAGTATCTTCTCGATTATACAAATTCAAGATTAAACCCCCTGATAAATTACACAATGTGAAATCTTGAACAATATCCCAAAGTAAAGCATCACCTGTTTTATGATCATTAATCAGTTCAGATTTCATAGTTGAGTTATATATATTATCAAGAATCTCTTGAGTTTCACTCGTAAGGACATTCATAATATTTGCATTATCATGAATTGACATAATCAAAGATAACGAGAAATGTCTTGTTAATGCTTTATTTGAAGTAGACCCTGGGATTATAATATTTAATAATCTGTTCAAATGAGCAAAGTTTGGTGATTGTTTAATTAAAAGGTAAAGAATCTTTTCATAAGATATGATAATGGTTGGTGTGAGTATCCCACTTGATAATTCACTAAATAGTTGATTAATAATCTCTTCATTGTTATTGGAGAATAGTTTATAAGACAATACCCATTCAAGATATATCCTAACCAAAGGACTCTTATCTGCCAGAATCATATCTAATACCAATTGATAATCAATATTAATTTTGTCTATTATCGAAAGAATAATTGTCCATAATTGAATTCTATTCCAAGTTTCAATAGAATCTACATTATTAACAATATTAAATAATTCACGATGTTTAGTAACAATAGTATCATAAATCAATTGAGCATATGAATCATTGGTTATACTATTGAAAATAGCCATTAAATTAACCCTAGTGGAAATTTCTTCGTCTCCATATACTTGAGCATAAATATCATTTGTAGTCAAACTTATTTGTTCATCATAAAGTTTAGCAATTATCGATTCTAATCTAAATGAATTATTTCTTAATTGATATACTAAAAATGCGTCAATTAATATATCAACTAACCAAGATAATTGTTCAAATTTACTATAATTCAATATACATTTAGTTAACTCTGGAAGTAAACTTCTTCTTGTAGTTCCATTGATAATAACTGAATGACTAAATTTAACAAGTAATGAACTTATAAATTCATTAGAACTTTTGTTCAAGATAACTGGATGAAATAAAGTTTGAATAAGTAATATATGTAAATTCTTTTGATTTAATTGTAATCTGCCTGCTTCTAGATTAAACCACATTGATGTTAAGAGTTCTACAATGTCATTAATATCGTCAACTTGTTCACTGTCCAAATATTGTTTGATTGTTTCAACCATAGATATATTTGATTTGAAATCAGTTGAATTTGAATCCATAATACTAAACACTTTCTCAAAGGAAACTGGTTGTTTAGATATAGATATTTGTAAACAATAATAATATTCTCCCATTATTTCGTCTTTTAATTTATAGAAATGTTTAACTTGTTGTGAAAGTAAATCTGAATGTACTAACAATACTTTGTGCATATCAATCACAGGGAATTTTAATTCACTATTCTTAAACCAAATATTAAATAACCTAAATTTATATAAAGTTTGCGTTAATTGATAATAATCTTTTGATTGTACTTCAAGTTCAAGTTGATTCCATAATTCAATAATCTTGTCATCGGTGGGTGGAGTATGATCTATGCTTGATAAGCAACGAACAATTTCTAAATCTTCAAGGTTAACGTCTAGGGGTAATTCCCTAGTAAATCCTGCTTGTAAGAGTTTAACTTGAAGTAAACTACTAGTTTCAACTTTTTGTCCTGATAATCCAATAAGTAAAACTTGATGATCAATATTAGGTTCATTTTTCAAACATTCAACAAAGTCAACATCTTTAATGTAATCTTGTAATAAGTTTAAGTTTTCATGTATCAAATTAAAACCATTAAATTTAACAAATTTATTCAAAACATGTAAGAATTGAGTAGTTTCAAGCTTAAAATTTAACAATAATCTTAAATTAATTGTTAGACAACAAGTTTGAAAAATTTCTCCCTCAGCTTTAACTTCAAACAATTTAACCAAACATTCATCATGAATACCAAATTTTAAAACTTGTTTACCTTGTAATCCTTTCATTAATCCATATACCACAGCAATTCTTGCTGGATCAAATGAATCTTTCAAATTTTCCAAAGTTTTCAATACTGCAAGTGAAATTTCACAATCACCACTCTCAACTAATCCACTAACAAAATTAACTAATTGATCAATATATTCACATTTATCTACCCCTTCAACGTTCTTGACAATTAAATTAGACGCTAACATTAGGTTAGGTAACATTATACTAGTTAAAAATGATAATCCATGTTTAATCAAATGTAAATTACTACGAGGTATATCCAAGATTAATCTCATAATGAATTTTCGAACCGAATCCATAGTGGCTCTTAAACCAATCAGAATTAAACACCAACCCCAAGATGGGTAAATAAGACAATCAGTTGAGATTAAATTGATGATATCTTGTCTTGCAGCCTCGGCCTGATGTAACGAAGTGTCGATTCCAACAATTTCAAAAAGGGCAATATATCTTGACCATTCTAATAAATATTGTTGTGAATTATTCATATCCCAAGAAATATATTGATTATTGAATGAAGAAGTTATTACTTTAAGGGAAAGTTGTAAAATACTAAGACTATATTTTCTATGTTCATTAACTTCACTAATTAATCCTGATTGTAACATTGACCAATAACTATCTTGTTCAATTATTGATTGAATTGAAGGATTTGTTGTTAAATATCTTAACCATAATATAAATCCATGATTTTGATGATATTTTATATTTGAATGATTTAAACTGGAAATAATACCATATATGTATTCAGGAGTATGATTTGATACAATATTGGTAATTCTCCATCTAAGTAACTTAGAAGCTTTACTGGATATAACATCATCATTAATTCCAAGTAATTTGATCAATAATTCATCAAGAGATTCACCACAGGCAATATCCATAAACAAACTATCCAAGAAGTCCAAAATCATAATAACATCAACATGTTCAACTTCAACTTTAAGCTGTTTTACTGAAATCTCGGGATCAACTTGGAAATAACCACGATTTCTTACAATATAAATCGAAAGTAAACTAGCTATACGATCAAGAATATCACTACGTAATCTTCCGACACATTTAATCAACTTTAAATTATATGGAACAACATCACAATTAAGTAAATTATTGAAAACAAATTCATATAATTGTTTAAATACCTCGTTATGAAGTTCCAAATTAAAATCAGATAAAAGTTCGATAAGAACATCAATGGTATCAGAATTAATATCACGTAATAGTTCACTTATTAGTTCTCCTTTTTTGGCTTCACCTAAATGTTTGGCCATTAATGAAGTGGCTGATGTCATTGTTTAATTGGAAACTTAGTTATATCATCGGATATGTTTACCAATTTGATTTTTTTTTCAATTTGCATCATCTCGAATTTTTCAATCACGTGATATCAAAAAAGGTATTTTTGAAATATAGTTATCAAGGAAATCAGATTTAAGTTTGATGTATAATCTTTTGATGTATAAACTATAACCATATTAAAATTCCAGTGATTGACTAGATATTATTTTAGTTTTAAGTAATAGGAACTCTATTTATAGGTTAATTGTATATTATTGTTGCTAGCAACTACCCATCAAAAGAAGAATTCCACAAAACCAAACAGCAATTCAAATGATTAAAAAGGGATAAATACGAAAACAAAGCCCTTTTTCACATAGGGGGGAATCTAAGGAAGCTGAAGAAACTGAGGAAACTGAGAAAATAATAATTTCGCCCCCTGAGAACTAAAAAAAGTGAAATAAATGATTTGTGTTGTTTTCTTGATATCCATGTGAATATTTTTTTATTCTTTGTTTGGCTTTTTTTTTCGCAACAATGGAAAATTCTTTTTGCAACTTTAACATTGGCTGGAATGATTAATTTTTTTACATTGTGGAAATTACCCAGGTAAATTCAGGAGCTACCGCCTGAGCAGAGATGTTTTTTGTTGCTGGTGATTCACCAGATTTCAGATTATTTTGTTACAATGAGCTCAGAATACTAATCTCGTATTGATTCTCATTCTACATGTACTTCATTTGTTAGCAAGATTCAGTCAAACAATAGTTTATCTCAGGTGCTGATGTGTTACTTTAAGATGAGATAAAGGAGGATTTCTTACTCATAAAGGGATTGATAAGGGAGTTGCATTGTTAATGTATTCTTTTTAAAGATACTATTATGTAGAGATGTATTATTTAGGTTCTACATAGTGATCTCGTTAAAGATAATAACCAATGGTAAAAATTCTAATTGTTGGATGGAACGTGGAAGTGTTTATATTATTAAACCAGTTGGTGATATTGAGTAGAGGGGAAGTATCCAATTATGAAATGAAAGGAATGATATATCCGAACAAAACAATACACAGTAATTTTGCAATGTCCTAACTCCGATTATGCCATTTACAACCCCTCTTCCTCTTCATCTAACAAGAATGAATCATCTATGTATCACATTATTCCTCTAAATTTAGTATAGGCTAAATGCCGTACAATAAATTAATGGAAACACCATTGGCAAACAAGAACTTACTATAATGAAATTCTCTCCTGAAACTATCCCGTATATTCCGTTTATGCAATGGAACACTCCCTTTCTAATCCTCCCCTCCATCCCCACTTAAAAACAATGGTATACTGATTAAACCAACAATTTTAGTACGTTTCACATGAATCAGAAACTCCTATTCAGTTACTATACTGTTTGCTATTGGCCAGAAATTTACATTTGTTGCATATTGATCCTTTTGATAATTTTTTTTTCTCTGTGAGAAACAATTGTCAGTTTTAGTTCAAACAATGGAAAATAATAATTACCGTATACAATCAATTTCTTGAACAATTCACAAAACAATTATAATCACAAAAACTATTTCATTTTTTGGTTACAATGAGCAAGTTTTCCCGTCCTTTCAAGTTCGGTCCGGATAAGCGGCTGTACATCCGCTGTCTTGTAATAGGGAAATCTCTTTTTTTTCAAAGAAAAATAATCACATTATTAGCCAATAGGGTGTTTATTTGGATGTGGTGGTATTTTTTTTTATTTTGATCAACTCCAACAATAGATGAGTTGGTTTGCCTACGATATCTCCGCTTTCTACTAATGCCGTATACTACTATTTTAAATCGCTATTTTTTTGAAGTTCACTCGTTTTAATGATTCCTCAGGCGTGCCAAGAATTTTAAAGTATTATTTAATAACCAAAAAAAAGTCCATTGTTATACATAGTAAATATGTCATTGGCTACACCAGCAAATTCCGGTCGGAAATTAGAAACTTGACATGAACAGGTTATTGCCAAGAAGACTCTGCCATTGGTGAGTTCTCTTGGCAAATGCAAGGGGAAGGAGATCATTCTCTTCCAAGAAAATTTTTTTACGATATTTCCTGTAAAGATCTTCTAGATAATAATATTCAAATATTTTCTACAAATTGTGGATTCATTTAGTGTCCCTCCTCCCAAAATAATTTGACCATTCCTCGGTTTTTGCAGTTATTGCAATTACTATAAATTAGTACGAATCCTTCAAGATAATGTAAAGACTTTGTCCTTGCAGTGAACACAACTGGTTGTCATGAATTTAATCTATTCATTTTATTTATTATTTTTCGCAGTAATTGGCGTGCAAGCCATTCCTGGAATTGATTGGTATAAACCTAGTTTAGGTTTATATGCTTGTTTATATCAAATAGATTATTCTGGTAACTTTACATTCTGTCCTGCTAATGATACAACTTGTTTATGTTCAAATGAAAACTCAAGAGCTACCATGGCGGGTTGTCTAGCATACCAGAACAGAAACACATCTTCATTAGTGAAATATATTATTAACTACTGTTCTATGTATTTTGAAACTGAATTAGAACCAACTTGGTTTAATGAAGCTTATGCAAGCTACAATGAAAAGGCAAAATATTTAAAAGATATTGAACTTCCTGATGATAATATTGTTGATGTTCCTTTGAAATTTGATCCCAAAGATATGAACTATTTCCTGAAGGTTGCCTCACTTTTCTTGGGTAATTATGATGATTCCATTTATTATGGTGTTTCAGTTTATGGATTCTGGTTCTTGGTGTTATTAGTTGGTACATTAAGTCATTGGACTAAAATGTTATTCCCAGGATTCACCAAGAAATTAAATGGTCCTATTTCAAACTTTTATAGAAAATACATTTCCATGCCTGCATTATATGGAAAAAGAAAAGCCCAATCATTACCTGGTTTTAAAGTATTTGACAGTTTGATTCCAACTAGATTTGAAATGATTGTGATTTCATTGTTTTACATTTTTATGATTGTAATTCATACCATTAACATGAAGGGAGTTAAGGATGATCCAGTCTTTGGTTCCACATACATGGCTGAGTTAAGATATGTTGCTGATAGAACTGGTATTGTAGGCACTGCTATGATGCCCTTGGTGTTTTTATTTGCTGGTAGGAATAATTTCTTACAATGGATTTGTGGATTCAGCTACCTGACATTCCTTTGTTATCATCGTCATCTTGCTAGAGTTATGGTTATGTTAATTATCATTCATTCGGTTAACTTTACCATTCTTGAAGAAGAATATTATGCTGAAGATATTAAACAACCTTGGCTTTATTGGGGTGTTGTTGCTACTATCGTTGGAGGGGTAATGTTAATCCAAAGTATTCTTTACCTTAGAAGAGTCAATTATGAAATATTCTTAATTGTTCACATTCTTTTGGCTACTTTTTGGGTCGTTGGTACTTGGGTTCATATTGTTGATTTCGGATATGGATGTATCTTCATTCCAAGTATTGCTGTTTGGGGTTTTGATAGAGCTGTAAGATTAGGTAGGTTGTTTTATTTTGGATTCCCGGAAGTTACTGTTGCATTTGTAGGTGATGAAACTATCAAATTGACTATTCCTAAACCAAAACATTGGAAAATTATTCCTGGAGGACATGCTTTTATTTATTTCATCAAACCAACTTATTTCTGGCAATCTCATCCGTTCACATTCACAAGTTCAGTATTGGAAGAAAATAATATTGTCATGTATATCAAACTTAAAGGTGGGGTTACCCATAGTTTATATAAATTATTAAGTAAATCCCCAGGAAATATGGTAACTATGAGAGTGGGTGTTGAAGG
>KI547139.1:246729-433172 GCA_000497715.1 Spathaspora arborariae UFMG-19.1A
CATTCTATACTTTGGTTCTATGATGAACTTTTAAAATTAAAGGATACTAATATTGGTACGACAATCTATGTTACAAGACCAAATAGCAAGTTGGCTAAGGTTGATCAATCAAATGAATTGACCAAGTCCAAGTCATATGAAAGTGACGAGGAACAACTTGAAAAAAAGAAGGCAGAATTGTTCCATATTAATTTTGAAGAAGGTAGACCAAATATTGAAAATTTAATCAAAGAAGAAATCAAGGAATCTCCTGGGTCAACTTCGTTTGTTACTTGTGGTCATCCAAAAATGGTGGATGACATTCGGTACTATTGTTGTAAGAATGTTGATAATTCCGAGAAAAAGAAAGTTGATTTCTATGAACAACTTCAAGTTTGGTCTTAAATTCTTATGTATTTGAGTATATTTTATTTTCTTGAGTTGATATTTAATAAAATTTCGTAATTGTCCCCTGAAAAGTTTAACGGGACCCGAATTCCGTTATCTCCACAAACTTACCCAGAACAATTACAACCAACTAACACCAGGTTAACGGAAATGCGAGCCGTTTTTCTCTAGATCTATATAGTTTGTAGCAAAGCGGGAGTCTACAAACAGAAGTAAAAACGCCGTTTATGTACTTTTTTCAACTAATCTCGCCATATTTCACCCCAAATGAAAATTCCGCCCTTATCTTGGATCTAGCCCCACAAACAATGAGTCAAATGGAAAAAATACACTTTGCCTGATTTGCTCATCAATAGCACTTAGATTAACTATAAATACAAATTTCTTTAACTTTATCCCATTTTCTTTCTTTTCATCAGTGACCCCAAACTTTTATGAACTCAACAGAAGGTTACATCCAACTTGTGTTCTCTAATCCTAATTGGAATGTCTTGCCTTGGGGTATAACATTACTTGCGCTAGTTGTTGTAGCTTTTGTGAAATTTTCATCATTATCGAGACCACAAGGTTTGATTACTACACAAGCACCAGTGAAGGCTAAACTTTATGGTCAAACATCACAACTGTTCAAACCAAATCCAGTAGATCTGTCTTTTCAATGGGACAAGAATCCCGCTTTGAAATCATACCCTTTCAAAGCTGGTATCTACAAATTAACTATGGGGATAAGAACTCTTGATGTTCAAGATTGGTTATTAATTGAACCTACTTATTTAAATCGTTTACAAAATAAAATAAAGATTGTTCATAATTGTCATGAAGATTACCCTAAGGAGAAAGATACGAGAACTTCGACTTTATTTGTAACTGAAGAAGCAATCCCTGCCATTCGTGAATTCTATGATATTGTTATGCAATATATGTGTGATAAATATCCCATGTACTTTAAAAAACAAGGAAATAAATACTACAATGGGATTACTGATAAGGACTACCCTGTAGATAGTACCACAATTGATCCATATACTCTTGAAGAATATTTAGTGGAAAATATTGAAGAAGATTTTATAATCCTTTTAAAGGATGACACTAGAAAAGATGAACCAGATGGAACGGAATATTTCTT
Source organism: Spathaspora arborariae UFMG-19.1A (assembly GCA_000497715.1). NCBI lineage: Eukaryota > Fungi > Ascomycota > Pichiomycetes > Serinales > Debaryomycetaceae > Spathaspora > Spathaspora arborariae. Next base: position 248,243 of record KI547139.1, read on the forward strand.
TAAGGGTGGAGTTTTCGCATTCGCTGCCGGGTTTGATCCTAGTGATCGATTCAATAAGCCACTTTCATTTATACATCATCCTGTTCCAGGATATCCTGAAAAATTGAAAATGTCAATGAATAGATTCTTTAACAGACTTAAACCAGGACAATTTGTAACGAGACTGAATTTTTCCATGCAAACTCATGCCAAATTTTATGTTGATGATTCAAATAAAGGTCATAACTTACCCTCAAGGCATATTCAAGAACCATTAGATATTAAAGATTTAGATTTTGAAAAACAAGTTCATTATAGAAGTGAACGTCAATGTTTGACCAAATTACCTAAATCAGAAGCTATGGTATTTACAATTAGAACATATTTACTTCCCTTAGCTGAAATCAAGAAAGAAGGAAGAGAAGTGTGTGATAGATTAATTGGGGCTATCCAAGGATTGCCAGAAGATATTTCTCAATATAAACGTGCTGATGAATGGGGTCCAGCGGTTATTGAATATTTGTCAATTCCATAGTTATGTTATTTAAAGTATATATGTTATAGTTTAATAATTTCCTCTTTAACTTCTTCCCATATATCTATATTCTTTTTCGCCCAACCTATAAGGAATCTATTATAACATAATAAAATTTCATAAATCATTTTTAGCTGTCGTGTATGGAAAGATTGAATGTTTTTATTGACTTCATCAGTTATGAATGATAAATCAGCCAACATTATATCTTGACATTTTTCCAATACTTTGATTTTATCTTGAAGTTGTAAGATTTTTTGTTTACGAGTTTGTTGAGGATTTTGATCAATAATTTCACTTACATATTGAGTAATTTTTTTAAAACTAGGGAATCGAAATTTACTTGACGTAGTCTCAGGAGGTTTTGACGGTGTAGATTTTCTCGTAGTTGCTGATTCTAAATTAAATTTGGTATTTCTAGATATCCCTTGAGAGTTAATTGCACTTTCAATTCTTGAAGATTCTTCTTCCATACGTAATAATTCGGCTAAATCTCGCTTTTTATCAGTTACCTCTGTATCCAATAATTGTTTTTGTCGAAATTTTCTAGACTTGTACTTGGAAATATCTTGCAAAATACTTGTATATTGAACTGCTTCACCTAAAGGTTCAGAAAATTTGGTTTCTAATTCCCCAATTAAAGAATTAATTGTGATATAACTTCGATCAAACAATTGTCCAATTTTATCAAAGATGATATTCAATTTAACATCATCTTGTTTAGATTTCCCAGGAAAATCAGCAAGAATAACAGAAAATGAGTTGAATATAGTACCAAGTTCGGTATAATCGTTGGATAACCCAATGAAATTTTGCATTATTCGTTTGTTTATATCATCAAGAATAGATGTGTTGATAATATGAGAAGAAGTCTGCAAAGCCAGTTCTTTGTCATCTCCTTCAGGGATTGGTTGTTGTTGTTGTTGCTGTTGCTGTGTCAGCTCCTCGTTACTTAATAATTTACTTGTCTTTTTAGTTAACCTCTTTCGATTATCTTTGAAAAACAGCATCGTGTTTTTATTAGTAGGATTGGGTAAATGGGCATATACTGGATCTGTTTTTAATCCATTTTCTGGGTTCAGTAAGTAGATAGATTTAGGTAATTGACTAGTAATTAAGGCAATTTCATCACTCCAATTTGCATTAGGATCCAAAAACTTAGCAAAGAATTCTAAATGACGAATTTGACGTATATCAAGACAATTATTTAGAAAATTGGTTAATAATCGTTTACGATGTTCAATTAGTTTGCTTTTCGTTAAATGGGTCGAATTGATGTATGAATATGTTGGTAATGCTTTACCTGAGGTATTACTTGTGGTGGCTGTAGGAGTGTTTCCTGAAGATGATGCACTTGTTGGAGAATCAGTTGCTGTAGTGCCATTGGTTGAAGTTATACCATTTGAACTTGTCCCCACTAATCCATTCCATCCAGAAAAATTAAAATAATTCTTAGGAGGTATAGGTGGAATAATAATAAGGGGGAAAATCTTTGTTAAAACATCTCTTAAACTTTCAAAATCACTATATCTCCTCCTCGTTAATATTTCATCATTAGCAACTTCCATATTTATAAGTTTAATAGTATACACCACGTATTTCTTCAGAGCATTTGCCATTCCTTCATTTGAATTACCTGCCTCTGTTATTTGGGCTCTAACTTTGATATTTGGTTTTAATAACTTTGTGACTCGACTTTCAAAGTTCATTTGAACGGTATTGAATGTTTCTTGAGGTTTCTTTGTGGAAGTAGTTTCCGAAGATATTGTTGCTAAATTTGAGTTATAAAGAAGTATAGAGTCGTCAACGTTAGTATCAAGTTCATCTTGTTCTCCACTTGGTTTATTTGAAGGTTGACTAATTAAACTTCCTAAACCTTGATGGGTGAATGGATTGTTGTCTTCATCGTCTTCAATAAAGGAATGTTGTGTTGGTTCTAGTAGATCAGTCTGAGACAATTTTGAATTGTTTGTTTGATTCAATTGTTCCGAATCATTGACAGGCTCCATAGCTTAACTCGTTCCGTTATTGCTTGTCTGTAACTCGAATATGTTTAGCTGCAATTAGCGGAGAATTATACATTTAAAGTAATTTTTACCAAGGGGGCGAAAATATCAAATGTGGAGCAAAGATAACACGACATTTTATGTCGTAAACCATGCGGCTCATAAATGTCTCTCTTTCATTTTTTTCTTCTCATCTTTTTTTTTGTAAACAAGAATCACCACCAGAAATTTTGACAACCAAAAGCAAAGCTTGCAAAACGGTTGCATCTGATGAGAGAACATAGACTCAATTCAATCGTGGTTCCATATGATCAAGAAACAAGTATCGAGATTCAATTTGCTAACGCTTTACAAGAGTTTCAACTTCATAAAAGTGAAGAATATACTGCATTTGAATTCTTGAATAGATTTAAAACTATCGCTGCTAAACAAGCACTTCAATTAGGACGCGAGTTGAATGAAAATGAACAAGACAAGTTACTTTTACATGATTTTCAATGTTGGGATTTGGAAACTAAATTATGGAATTTGGTTGAAGAGTTGTATGGACTTAGATTGAGTCAAGAAGAGGTTCCTGAATTAATTCCTGAATATGATTTTTCCACTTTAGCTGTTAAACAAGAGAATTATCTTAGAAAGAATCCCAAAGTTAGAGAATTGATGATCATTATTAATTGGATTCAAACCAATACCAAAACATTTGTGTTGGATGATGATGATGAAGTGAAACATCAGATTAAATGGAATAATACTAGATTGGCGATAAATAGCTCACATTTTAATGTTCTTGCCAGAAAGGACAATATGTCAGATTTAGTGATTGATTTGGATGTTGATGCTCCTTTAAGAACAAACAAATTAATTGATCCTCAAGATGAACAAATTGATTCTTTGAATTTCTCAATAATTTATAAATTACTTCTTGGTGGTAAGATTCAAGAAGCTATAGATTATGCTAACAATACTGGGAATTTCGCATTAGCTTTGATTTTACTTGGTGCTTCTCAAGATTATATTGATCCTATATTGGATGGTATTCCCCAAGAGAATGTTCAATCAGGAGGAATAAAACATAAATTAGCTTGGAAAAGAACAGTATATAAATTATCTCAACAACCAAACCTAAATCAATATGAACGATTAATTTATAATTATTTAAGTGGAGGTGATATTACTGAAAATTTAAAATTAGCTCAAGAAAGTTGGGAAGAATCTTTACTTTTATATACTACTCAATTGTTGCTGTACAAATTGGAATCATTCATATCTAGTATAAGCCCTCAAGAAACATTATCTATTGATGTTCCTAAACCTCAAGTTGATACAATTGATCAAATACTTAACAATCTTCTGAATACAAATGGTGAAGTATCTCAACAAAGTCATGATCAAATACGAGTAATTTCTGGGGCAGTAATGATTGATCAAGTACCTTCACTTTTACATAAATTAATCTCCCAAGACACTAATACATTCACTGATCAACATTTACTTAGAATAATCACTCATTTACTGATTTTCTTATTTGTTACCACTCCACTGATTAATCCTCAAGATCTTACAACTATAATTACATTGTATGTGGCAAAATTAACTGAATGTAAAGCCCCTGAGTTAATACCCATTTATTTATCATTCATGCCTGATGAAAAAGATGCTCGTGAAACATATTCCCTTTATCTTGCCTCACTTACTGATCGTGAACAAAGAATGAAACAATTGGAAATGTCGAAAAAAATTACCCAACCAATTATAACCGATGATGAAATGGTAATTATAGATGATTCTCAAGGCACTAAATTAATCAACGTTTTACGAAGGACAGTAGAACGAGTAATGAATGAGACTGCAAGTAATTATATTCCTCAAGCGCCGATTATTGTCCAAGATGATATCAATACTGCTGTTGATGATGTTGATTTCAAACTATATCGTGCTGTTGAGTGGTTTTTTGATAATAAAATGTATGGAGATGCCATATCAGCTACTATTATTGTTACTCGTAGATTTTTAGTTTGTGGAAAATTAACTGCATTGAAAAGATTTGCTCAAGGTAAGGATTTCAACCAGTTACTTACCGATTATGATTTACAAAACTTACGAGAAACTGAAGATAATGTTCAAATTCTGGAAGAAACTAAAGAAGAATTGAAATCGTATGCACAATTATTACAAGGGTTGAATTTTATTGATGAATGGAAAGAATTTACTTCGGGAAATGTAAGCTGGTCAAGTCCAATGATCACCAATTGTTTAGAGAAAGTTACAGGAACATTACGTAAATTAATGAGTAATTGGTTTAGAGATTTACGAGGGGCTTCTGATGCTACAGTTTATCAAAACATTAGAGCAATTTACATTCCATATTTAATTATGGAATTATTACAAGTATATACCCTTGCTCGTGCCAAAGATTGGAAATATATTAAAATGGCATTTGAGTTGATTAATGATGTTGCTAATGAAGAGTATGATTATTTACAATGTTTTACCACTTGTGGACGTTTAGATGAATTCTTAACTCAAGCAGGTCATTTGGCAGTCACTGCTTCTGAACGAGGAACTAGTGGGATCTTTATATAAAATGTGTATATTTTTTTAACTATAGATTTCTAGTTTAATGACGATGCCTTTTCATATAATAAATCAACTACACTAGATAAATTCTTGATTAAATCCAAGGAAGCTTCATAACTGGCATCTTTTCTAGGTTCATCATATACAATTAACCATCCATTTCCTTGATCTAAAACACCATAAAATACTTTATCTAAAATCATTTGAGACAATTTTCCTTCAACTTGTTGTAAATTCAACCCAATAGTTTTGGAAATATGGGTCAATTCAACACAACTATAAGATTCAATGATTTTTAATAAGTTTTGTTCTAATAAATTGTCATATAATGCATTGAAATGATTCTTAATAATTGGATCCAGTTTTAATTCTTCAGAATAAGTTAATAACGAAGTTTCAAATTCTTTTAAAGATCTATTTGAATAAGCAAGAGCAATTGACTTCATAGCATCAATATCACGAGATTTGTATTTAATTACATTCTTATTGTTCAAGATATTATTAACATCATCAACCAAGTTCAACATAATTTTAGTTAATAACATATATTTTAAAACCACAATTGATCTGGGATCTTCTTGAGAATTAAATCCTTCAAAACTTTCATAGAAATATGAAAATGATGTCTTGTAATCTTTATCTTCAGCATTTAAAATCCCACTTTGACAATCTAATTCTGCTTGTAAAATTGTAGGACAATAAATTGAATTAGCTGAAGTTCTTGCACTGGTTAATGCTGCTCTTGATTTAGGGATATTTCTTAAAGCATGATAAATCTTGGATTCTAACAATTGAACTTCAACTAATGATGATTTATCATCTAATTTCTTATATTCTCTTAATAATTCAGTAATATTTTTCAAGGCTTCTTGATAATTTTGTTTTTGATACAACAAATCAGATAATTTCAATTGTAGAGATTGTCTCAAGAAGGATAATTTACTATTAACAGCCCATTCAATACTATCTCTAGTTTCTCTAATTTGTAAATCTAAAGAATCTTCAATCTTGTCGAAATTTTCAATTAAAGTCTTGACAATTTTAGCAGTTTTAGATTTAGCGAAATTACCAAGAACACGTCGTGAATGAGTAATCAATTCTGCAAGTTTATTTCCATCTTGTAAAGTTTCATAAATTTTACCCAACTCTAATATAGCAGTTTCTTGTTGTTGTAATACTTTAGTTGGTGGGTTTGTAGTGGTGGTTGTATCTTGAATAAGTTGAGTATATTTTGATTCAGCAATGTCATATTTCTTAGCAGTTGCTGCCTCCTTGGCTTCTTTCAACAATTGCTCTGACATGTTGTACTAGTTTGTTGTTACAGTGTCTACAATTGGTGTTGTAGTATTTGCCATCAAGTTTTTCGTGGATAAATATTCATGAGCGGGACACGACCTTTTTTTTTGTCTTTTGTCTTTAACATATAAGCTTTGAAAAATTTCTCTAACCTGATTTACAATGGTTCAAACCCCACAGACTTAAAATGTTAACAAGGAGACTCCCAACTCTTGTAGGAGCTCTTGCTCGCTCAAGAGCTAGTTACATCCCAGCTGCCTCAATTCTTTTTTGCTCGTACTCCTCAAAAACTCCATTCCCAGTCAAAGGTAAAGTCCATCATCTTACACCAGAAGAAGAAGCCATTGAACGAAAGAAAGTAGGATTACCTAAATGGCTCCATTGGGTACTTGATACAAAAACTGAAACATACAAGAGACGAATGTTTAGAATGTACTTGGCGATGTTTTTAGGAACTGGTATTTTACTTTATTTTTATATGCGTGATCGATTTTATGAACATGTTCAACTTTTGGATATCAAAAAGAAATATGACGAAGATCGCAATAGCTTAAGTGAATATGAATATCTTATGCTCAAGAATTCCACTCAAGATAAATTAAGACCTTTAGAAATGAAGAAATTTAAATACTATACTTTAATGCGTAAAGAATATAGAAGAAAGAATATTGCTAACAAGGACTATGTGTTTAATCCTACTCCTGAAGAATTAGATGAATGGTATTCCAAACAAGCAAGAATTAGTAAAGATGTGACACCACCTGAATTAACAGAAGAAGTAAATGTTTCTGTTGACTCACCAAGTAGTAAAAAACATTTACATATTGTACCACCTCAAGATACTACTGAATTTTATGAAAAGAAAGCTAGCGAATATGATGATGCTGTGAAATGGGAAGAACGTGGTATTTTCATGGGTCAGAAAAGAAGTTGGATTATGAAGAAACTTAAAGGTGATGTTCTTGAAGTTTCTTGTGGTACTGGAAGAAATATTCCCTATCTTAGACCTGACAAGATTAGATCAATCACCTATCTTGATTCTGCTAGAAGAATGGTTGAAATAACTAGAGAAAAATTCATGACTACATTTCCTAAATTCCATAGAGCTGCATTTACTGTAGGTAAGGCTGAAGATTTACTAGATTTAACTGCTGGGAATGAAAAACTTAAATATGATACTATTGTTGAATCGTTTGGATTATGTGCACATGAAGATCCTGTCAAAGCTTTAAAGAATATGGCGAAATTATTAAAACCAGGAGGTAGAATTGTATTATTGGAACATGGAAGAAGTAAATATGATTTTATCAATAGGTATATGGACAATAAGAGTGAAACTAGAATGAAGAAGTGGGCATGTAGATGGAATTTAGATATAGGAGATTTGGTTGATGAAGCTGGATTGGATATTACTATTGAAAAAAGAGCCCATCTTGGTACAACTTGGATGTATGTACTTAAACGTCCTGAAGATCCTCTTGAAGTTGAAGAAAAGCCATTCTGGAATAGATTATGGGGAGTTGACGTTTATAAAATGGATAAGTGATGCTTTTATATATATATAAACAATCTTGTAAATAAAAATATATATTTAGACTTATAAGTATACACCTTCTTCTAAATCTTCGCCAGGTTTTTCAGGAACATTTATTATGTCTTCCTTTTTATTCTCTTGATTTGTATTATCCTTTTGAACAACATCATTGATTAATTTTTCTTCTTCTTCAGTTTTCATAGTTTCATCTAAAATACCTCTAGTCACCAATTCATCATTAATAGCAGAAATTCGAGCAATTTTATCTAGTATAACTGCTTTGTTTTCAAGAATGGTATCTTGATAGAATTTAGTGTCATCCAGATCTTGTTTAGTTTTAATTTCTTTAGTTTCAAGTTGGTGTATTTCCAGATTTAATTCATTATTGGTTTCAACAAGATGTAGAAGCAAAGATTTTTGTTCTTGTTTTTGATCTTTTAATTCAACTTCTGAGATCTTGGAGATTCGGAGTTTAAACTCTTGTATTGTAAGTGGGGCTGTTGTATCCATTGTTGGTTTGGTGTTGACTGAAGTGTTGTCAAGTTTTTATTTGCTTTTTCTTTTATATTTTTGTCATTGGTTTTGTTTGTGTGCGCTACCGAAGGGTCCTAGGATAATAGTAGGTTTGATAGGTTTGATGGGTTTGATGGGTTTTTAAAGGCTTCGTATAATATCAAAGACAGATAGCCATCAATTAACAATTCAAAGCTCTTACATTGATTGTATTCTGAAAATTACTAGTCTACTCTAATTCTTAATAAACACATTGTATAGCCGAAATTCTACCTATACATTTTATATATAAAAGCTTCCCAAAATAAAACAATAAAAAAACGTAAAACAAACCCAGAGTCTAAACAGTCCTATTTTAACCTTCTCTCTTCATCATACTATATCTCCAAACAAGTGTTTTTTCCAATTGTTTCATTTGTTTCCCCAATTCAGGAGATTCTTCTAATAACAGTAATACAACACTATCATCAAATACTTTTTTACAAACTATATTACTAGCAAAATTCTCTTCAACATTTTTAATCTCGCATATTAATCCCAGATGTAATATTCTTAATTGCTTCAGGTTAATAAATCCTCGATCTTTCATGGTCGACATAATCACATTAATTATCTTTCTCCACTCCCATACTTCTGCATGTTTCTTTGTGAGTTCCAGTTGAGTACGTAACCATTTATTTTCATAATGAATCTTTCTCACTTTTAAACTTGTAAATACAACCTTGCAAAGTGTGGATAATTGTTTGAGGTGATATTCTAGAAGTTGGTGATATGAAACACGAAGTTCATAAACAGCATCATTATACATTTCTTCAAGTTCACCAAAGGAATAACTCTCAATTGAAAGGGTCATATTATGAGTATCAGTTATATTCAAACAGGAAACCTGATTCAAATTACATTATATGTTTTCTTTAAAAAGGGGGAGGACTTGTTCAGAAAATGTGTACTTCAGATTTGCAACATTTAAAATTGAATGGGGAACAATGGAATTTTTTTATTTTTTTGGTCAATACCGATAGTCTTGTAATAGCAACTAGTAATATTTCATAAAACGTTTGGAGAAACTTGGGGAAGTCTCTCCCATGTCCCATTCCCTTACTTTTTATATTTCAAAAGAATATATTTGAAACAGCCTGACCTAGTTTTATAGGTATCATATTCAGAGGAACAGGTTCTAGATCAATTCAGAATCTTTCGTAAAATTGAAACATAACCATATTCCATGTATTTGTAATCGCTCATATTTGAATTCCCAGCTTTGATAGTAATAAATGTTTGCATACATGATATCTTTAAATCTCATATCATTTCTAGATCTTTACTAGTCGAAAAATATTAGCACACTATACAAGAAGTTGAAAAAAAAATTTTTTTTTTGTTCCACTAGTTTTGAATATCAAGGAATGATACGAAGACAACTTGGAATACAATTAAAGAGATTTTATTCCCTAGCACCACAGCTTCATCCTTTGCTTATTCTGAGAGCTCAGACTTTAGCACAAGAAAGAAAAGATCTTGAATCAAAATTAGATACATACGATGTTGATCTCCAAATCAAATTTGATAAATTGTCAGATATACTAGAAAGATATAACCGATTAACTAATGTACAATCTGAAATAGAGGAACTTGACCAAATAGCAAATGATCCTTCAGATATGGAACTTTCCAATGAAGCCAAAATGGAATTAGACAAACTTGTTCCTGAAGCTGAAGATTTGGTAGAAAATCTTACCAATAAATTACTTCCGCCTATAAAACATGCAGAACGTGGATGTATTCTTGAACTTAGACCTGGTGTTGGAGGAAGTGAAGCTGGATTATTTACTGCAGATTTAATGAACATGTATATTAATTTTGCTTTGATTAATTGTTGGAAATGTAAAGTTGAAAGTAGACAAATTACATCCAATGGTATTTTAAATGAAGGTATTTTATCAATTGATACTCCAGGTACATATGATATTCTCCGACATGAAAGTGGGGTACATCGAGTACAAAGAATACCTCAGACAGAAAGTAAAGGAAGAGTACATACCCTGACTGCCGCAGTTGTTGTCTTGCCTAAATTATCTGAAGGAAACGAAGCATCACTTAAAGAGGATGAACGTCAATTTAAACCTGGAGAAGTGAGAATTGATACAATGAGAGCTAGTGGTAAAGGTGGACAACATGTTAACACCACTGATTCTGCAGTTCGTTTAGTTCATATTCCAACTGGTTTAATCGTCACTCAACAAGATGAACGTTCACAACCTCAAAATAAAGCCAAAGCATTTGCTGTTCTTCGATCTCGATTAGCTGAATTGGAAAGAGTTCAAGAAGCTGAAAAGCAAAGGTCAATGAGACAAGATCAAGTTAGCACTACTGATAGATCTGATAAAATTAGAACATATAATTATCCTCAAAATAGAATCACTGATCATAGATGTGGATTTTCTTTACATGATGTTCCTGGATGTATGGATGGAACTAGATTAAGAGAGTTAATTTCTAGAGTGGAAAGTTGGGACTTTAAAGAAAGAATGCAAGATATGATTGCAACAGAAGCTGCGAAAAAGTAAAAGTGAACAATGCAACATTACACGACATTTTTATTTTTATTTTTATATATTTTATACTCAAATTTTTTGTAAATAGTTTTTATAATTTATACACAGGGTGGGAAAACGCGTCATATGTATTATGATCCACTAGCATTGTCCTTTAAAAAAAAATGGAGGCCTAGGCTTGCAGTAGTTTTTGTGTACTGCTTAACATATTATTATAACTCCTCTAGCTTATGCGTGTCAACTTATTCAATACTCCGACATACCCCTGAGTTGACGATGATGTAGTCAATTATACATCGAATGATTCAACATATCTGTTCCTAATTGGGTAATAAAACAGTATGTCACGTGCTTTGCACCTTAAAATAGAATTATTGTTTCCATTTTTTTCCACTCTAAATTTCTTTTTTTTTTTTTAGTTTTGAAGTGTTGAATTAAAAATAAAAAAAAAAGTCTGATTTTTCACACTACCAGATTTCTTTTTTTTTTTGGTTTTACAACCACCACACAACATTAGTAGCAATCAGTTTTGCAAACACAACAACGGACATCAGCAAGCAGGAACACTTGTTAAACGACATATATAGAAGTCGCAAAGAAGCTACTAGCAGGTTTATTTACGTTTTACACGACAACGAGTTACGATCGCTAACATAAACAAACTGTTTGTCTTGTATACACTACACTTTGTATCGCCAGCTCATCCAAAACACATCAACAATTACCACATTACTGAGTACAACTTACACACGCTGACTATTTGAAACAGCACATACCTTACCCACTACTGAAGAATACGATTAGTTCAGATCTTCAAAGAATTACCTTTGTTGTTTTTTTCCTTTATTTTATTAATCCATAACACATAAATCTCGTCTACCAGCTACCCCCAAATACCTCCCAAATACCTCCCTTCCACAATTTCGTCACTATAACCGACATGACAAGTATATTTATTCTTATATTTCTATTTATTACATCATATGTTTCTGCGTTGGGGATAACTGTCCAACCTGTGAAATATGGCCAAAGGAAACAAATGTCATCGATGAACAACTTACATCACTGCATAACCTATGAGACAAGTTTGGATGATATAATATTCGTGAAAATTAAACTGGAAGATAAATTGCCGTCTCAAATACTTAATTTGAATATTTTTGACAATGAAGCAAATCAATTACGTAAACAAAAAGATATTGCACTGCGAGAAATTGAATTAATTATTTCTCATGCAAATAATAAACTTCAAGAAGTAAAAAAATCAGGTAAACGAGAGGAAGAGGATTCTTCTGATAAGAAAACCATCAATATATGTTTTGATAATGTATATACTGATATGTCATGGTCTTTCAACCCTGCCAATTATGATGTTGAATTATTTGTTGATATTAAGAAAGATATGAAAACCACAAATTATGATCTTTATAAGAAATATTTCTCAAAACTGCGAGAACAAGTTGAAGAATTTACTCAAGAGAATCTCGATAGTAATATGGAAATAGTTAAACAAGAATTAAACTCAATAGTGGATAAATTAGAATCACTGGAATCTATATTAAAAGATTTAATGACTCAAGAGTTTAAATTGCGAGATATTAATGAAGAAATATATAGTGGTTATACCATGATCACCATAATTGTACTTTCTTGTATTTTGGTATCAGGATTGAGTCAGGTAATTTATTTCAAGTGTTATCTAAAGAAGAAGAAGCTTTTATAGACCAAAACAACAACAAAAACAAAAACACAACAACATCCACACACAATCGTTTCTCAGATACATCTCTCGATGTAAACGGATCATCAAAAAATGAATGGGCAAAATTGAGGCACTCTTTATAAAATGAGAGACAATAACACTACATCTGCATACCTCTAAATTGTTTAATAGTAATATTATTAGTAACATCTAATTGTTAATAGTGTCAGAATATTGTAGATATGGCATCTTATTCCAGATTATGCATGTTTACACCATACGTTAAGCTGTTGCACATGGTTGTACATGAGTAGTACATAGTGTGTGAAATACACAAAGACTACATATTCTATATACACCTAACCTCTCATTTTTTCACCATTTAAAACTTCTTGACAAATTTGTTCCATTGATTCACGATCAATCAAACTTCCAATATTAGAATATGCTAAACTAGCTTCATATCCTAAAATCACACGTTGTTCTGTAATTCCCAATTCTCCATATGCAAGGGCCTTGATTACATTATAATATCGACTAATATTACTACGAGTAGAACTAGTGATATTTGGATCATTTTGGTCACTATATATTTCCCATGAACTTTCTTCTTCTAATCTTGTTATAGAAATAGAACCTTGACCTGGTACATAATCTCTTCCTTGAATCTTAGCTGCATTTTGATTAACTGTAGTTGATGTTGTTGAAGAATTGGCTGTTGTTGTTTTGTGAAGCCATATATACCCATTACAACCTAATATAACAGATACACTTCCTGGTAAGTCATAAGCATGATTTTTGGACTTGACAATTAAAGAACTCGGTACTTTCAAGAAAATACCATTTCTTAATTTCCCATATTTTAACGATCTAGTATGTAGTGAAGCAATTCCATTACTGAAAATTGTTTGAACTTCACAATTTAATAAATCTCCTTCTTTTAAGAAATTTCTCATTTGTAATTCATCAGATTCAGACTTTCGTCTAAGTATACCACCAGGTAAATTCACGGAACCAAGCATCAACACAGCATCTTGTCTGGTTCCAATATCCACTTTCCATCTCTTATTAGCTACTTCTGTAATTCTACCAACAATATGATCACCAGTTTCTGGTGAATATCTACCACGTAATGGAATCACACTTAATAATCTATTAACACGTGAAACACTACCAGCAACTGAGGAATATGTTGAATCGTTAAGGAAATAAGTACCATGACCTTTCATCCATATAGGATCTTCTGTTATAAGTTCTCCAGGTGTAACTATACCAGTAGCATTGGCAGATATATTACCACCAGAATCTCCCATTTCTATATCAGAATCATTTTCAGGTTCATCTATATTGTTGAATCGAGACGATGATTGTGGTTTAGTAATACTAATTACTTCAGTTATATCCATTGTGTTGAAGTGTATCGGTCAGTAAATATCTTGAAGGTTCTGGGATGAGCTATTTTTTTTTTTTTTGCAGAAAAATTTTGACAACAAAATATCAACCTTTGGTTCTATCGAATGAACTTTGTTCGATTTATTCATAAAAGACAAAGACTACGAAGATTACTTATGTCGTCACAACTGAGTAGATACTTACCTCCAGTCAATCGTTCCATGGTAGAACTTGACAAGTCGTTTTTCCATAGTGAAATTCCTTTATTAGCAGCATTTTTCCCCAATGCTAAATATATAGGTGAATTTGTTAAACATTGTAAATCAGATATTCTTTATATTCCTAATGTGAAACATATAATTCAAATGGACAATTCCAAAGCTGTCTTACTTCAAGATCGTGTCAAAAATATTTCCCAACTTTCATCTTTAGCACAAGAGAAAGTTAAAGAATTTGGTGTTGAACTTAGACCTTACACTATGCAATTAGATTATTCATTTTGGAAAACTGATGAAATTTTAAAGGCTATACTTCCAGAACATTTGCTTGATGAAATCCCTACGAGTTTTACGCAAGCTGGGCATCTTGCACATATAAATCTTAAGAATGAATATAAACCTTATGGGAGATTGATTGGTGAAGTTATTTTAGATAAGAATCCTCTGGTACGTAGTGTGGTGGATAAAACAGATACTATTGATACTAAATTCAGAACATTCAAGATGAATTTACTTGCTGGAGAGGATAATTTCTTGGTTGAACAATGTGAAAGTGGATGTAGATTCAAATTTGATTTTAGTAAAGTATATTGGAATTCTCGTTTAAGTACAGAACATGATAGATTGATTAGTAAGTTTGCTAAAAATGATATTGTGGGTGATGTCTTTGCTGGAGTAGGCCCATTTGCTGTTCCAGCTGGGAAAAAGGAAGTTATTGTATTAGCAAATGACTTGAATCCTGATAGTTATAAATATTTACAAGAAAATATTGCCTTGAATAATGTGAGTTTGTTTACTAAAGCATTTAATTTGGATGGAAGAGAATTTATTCATCAAAGTCCAAAATTATTGTTTGATTTATATAATACTACTCCTGTGATACAGAAAAAGACAATTATACGAAGAAAAGTACCTGACGGAGAAACATCAAAATCTGTAAAAGAAGAAAAAATTACTGAAATTAAGATACCTAAATTTTATAAACATTATGTTATGAACTTACCTGACTCAGCATTGACATTTTTGGACGAGTTTGTAGGATTATATGGAAGATATCCTGAAATTGTCCAAGATTTAAAGCAAGACCCAGAATTTAGATTACCCATGATTCATGTTCATTGCTTTGAAAAGTTTGGTATTGATGAAGAACCAGCTATGGAGGAATTACATCATAGAGTTTATGAAAAGATTGTTAAATTGATGGGATATGAGTTGGATTTTAATAGAATGGAATTTCATCTTGTAAGAATGGTGGCTCCTACAAAACCTATGTTTTGTGTTTCATTTGAACTACCTGAAGAACTTGCATTTAAGACTGTGTAAAGTTTTCTTGTAAATAGATGTGTAGAGAATATATAAATGAAATGAAACCAGTTTAAACCACCAATGTGTAAGGTTATTTGTAAAATCTCTGGTTTGGTAGCGCGGCTCGTACTATTTATTCTAGTTTTTTTTTATTGTTGTTTGTAGTTTTTTTTTGGCTTTTGCAACACTTCTTTTCTTAATCAATCAATCAATCCTTTTTCAGCAATGTCAGCAGAAGAAACAAATTCGGATCAAATTGATCAAGATCATAAAGAAGCTTCAGTTTCAATTAGAAGACGAGTTAAAACAAAGGTTTCTAAATCAATTAGAAAAGTGTTTAATAGAGATAAAGGAATTGCTGTTACGAAAGATATGTTGAAATTAAAATCTGAAATTTTGGAGAATTAGAAATCTTATTCTGGTCAAAATTTCTATTTATTTGCTTTTTATGTTTTTTTATTGGTGTTACTGTTGTTGATTTTGGTTTTGGTTTTGGTTTTGCTGTTATATTACTATAAAATAGGGTTGGTAAACAAATGGGTAGTTGATATATTGTTTTCAAATATTTAGCTAAATATTACATAAAATTTTTTTTTCGAAAGCGTCTATAGATCTAATATAATGTAGAAATATTAGTAATAGTAGACTTGGTTAAGTTCTGTTTTCCAGACATTTGAATTGGTGTGATGGAAAATTTTGTACAACGTCCATTTATTTTGTTTTGTTTATATCTTACTTTCTAGAAACACACAATAAATCAATTCTTTCTTTAATGTTTCCAGAAGAAATAGATGTTGATCTAATTACCCTAGAGGGATCCTCTTCACGATTTAAGAAAAATGTCAAAAGAAGGGTTTTAAAGTCTATCAAGAAAATGAAATTGTTAATTCACAAAGATACAGAATTTGCTGTCAAGAAGGAAATGTTGGATTTAAAGGCAAGATATGTTGGAAGAAAGGAGTATTAGATTAATAACTATGTTAGCTCTAGTTGGACTTGGTTTACAGAGCATACTAAAGTGTTGCAAGAATTGGTTTTCAAACTAATCGATTTCTAAAGTTGGTTAGTTGTTTTCAAATGTTTGTCCTGTTATTGTATAAATTAAATGTTAATATATGTATTCTTTTCAACTTTATGTTAGTTTATAACCCCTGGATATTCATCTCTTGGCCATATTTATTATTATTTCTCCTTTTATAAATGCATGGTTTCTGTCTATATATAATGGTAGCGCTATGTTTTTTTTTTTCTATTCCAGCGCGTAATTTCGAAGTACTATACTTTTTCTTGCAACCAATACAACACAATTAATATGATAATGAATCAGAGGGGTAAATCAATCCTAGAACCCTCATCCACTAACAACATGGAACCAAAGCATCCTTTGAAAAGACATCTGACAAACATGCCTAATTGCATTCTAAATTCAACAGAGGATTATGCTAATAATCCTAAAAGTGCGTTCAGTGATTTAGCCTCAATTCAGGTTTCTATTCAAAGCGAATCTTCTGATAATAAAACCAGTAGATTTAGAGAAAAGGTTAATAGTAAAAGTGAATTAAGAAAAATTGTAAAGTCTGATGATCAACACAATGAAATAAGTTTTCAATCGTTTCTACCCCCAAAACTGAAACAAACTAGTATGATTAATACCAATACCTCTCAGATCTGCTTTTTACTTGGTATTCAATTTGATAATGAAGGTATGAAAGTTGATGAATTCATTTTTAAAGAGGTAATTGATAAAATTTCCCTTTTATTACTGGATAATGAGAGTTTAATTCAAAGTAAGAAACTGAAAGATGATGAAAATGAAGTTTTGAAAAGAGAAAATGTCAAGCTTAAGGGGGAACTTGACAAGAAAGTTGAAGTTTTAAATTTAAAGGAAAATGAGTTGATTGATTTCAGATCTAGAAACAAGGTATTAGTTGAGAAATTAGTAACCCTTACCAATGAGTTAGATAATGTATGTGAACATGACAACAGTTCAGTATTTTTAGAAAGAAAAAGAAATCATGAATTAGAAAAGGAATTCTTTAAGTATCAGAAAGAATTACAAAAATTGAAAGAAACTCATGATGAGGTTGTTCTTGTTAACATGAAGCTTTCTGAAAATTTGGAGAACAAGGAAAATGAAGTAACCAGTTTAACAGAAACCTTAAAAAGTCATATTAAAATAATAAAAAACCGAGATGAAATCCTTTCCAAGTTGCAAGAAGAGGTATCCAAGGTTCAAGAAATTCACGAAGAAGAAATTAAAAAGCTTGTCAAAGAAATTGAAGATTATAAAATACTAGTTAAAGGAAAAGATGAAGAAATTGTTCAATTAAATCAAAAACTCAATTCCCTGAAGAAAGATAAATCTAAACTTGATATTGTAACAAAAAGATTAGAAAACAACCTTAAAACTAAAACAGAAGAAATAAAACAACTCAATTCATCTAATCGTGAAACTCTGGAATTGAAAAGTATAATTCTTAAATTAACTGATAAGAATTCTGCATTAACTAGTAAAATTTCCCAGATGGAACAATCTACAAATGTAATTTTAAAAGAAAATCAGGCTCTTTTGCTTTCAAATGATATTCTTGCTAGTGGTTGTCGAAAGATTTTTAAAATCAATTTGGATATTTTTGGAATATTTCTCGAGGATGAGTCAACAGCTATATACTGTACATATGTTGAACAATTTAGATCGATAACTGTGTTTAACAATGAAGACTTGGCCTTGGTTAATCGGATGTGCAAGTTTCATCACTATATGCTTGAACATTTACTGAGAGAATACTATCGCTATACTAAAGCATTTGGGGAATTACCAAAAAGTAAAGAGGAAGTGTAGCTTTAACATTAATAATAATATATAACTTGTAATGTCATAGAGTAAAGCAAAGACCGTAATAATTCGCAACTCTGATTGTAAACATAAATCAATTCCTCCCCAAGTCAAAAAAAAAATCTCCAATGCTCTTCTCCAATTACAAATCATTACTTTGTAATCTAGCTAGACGAGTCCCCACACTAACAATGTCGAATCCTCTAAAGGTGGTAGATATATCTCAAGATGATCAAACTCTAGTGCAGCAACAACTTCTAGATGCAGCAACTTCTCAAGGATTTCTTTTTATTGAGGGGCATGACTTTACTCAAAAAGAAGTTGATTCTCTATTTGAATTATCTCAACAATTCTTTAAATTGCCTCATGAATACAAAGTAAAATATGCAATCGATTCTACTAACCATGGATATGCCGATTTTGGAGGAGAAAATTTAGATCCTCAACATCAAAAGAAAGGAGATCCTAAAGAAGCACTTAATATTAATTCTTTAAACTTCAACACTGGAGAATCATCAAAAGCAATACCTGATTGGATTAGTAATGATATTCAAAGAAAGGAATTCTTGAGTAGTATAATTGCCAGATTATATAAATTGTCAATTAAAATCCTCGAAATTCTTGCCCAGGGTTTAGAAATTGAAGATTCTGACAAAATCAAAGGAAAGGATTGGTTTAGTGCAAAATATCTACCAGATAAAGAATCAGGATCAACCTTCCGATTTCTTCATTATCCCGGACAAAAATCTTTAAATCCGGAAAGCGTTATTCGAGCAGGGGCCCATACTGATTATGGTGCGGTTACATTGTTATTTCAACGAGAGAAACAGGCAGGTTTAGAAATATATTCACCAATTTCAAAACAATGGGAATCAGTTCCGTTTGTGTCATCAAAAGTTGCCAGTGTGGCGCCTCCAATTGTAGTAAATATAGGCGATTTACTAAGTTATTGGACTGCAGGACTATTAAAATCCACAATCCATCGGGTCAAGTTCCCTAAAGAGGTTCAAGAAACTGGACAGGATAGATATTCTATTGTATTTTTCAGTCATCCAAATGATGATGCATTATTGGAACCTGTTCCATGTTCTATAATTAGAAATAGACAAAGAAGAGGTGCAAATAAAGATGGCGGAAAAATTACTGCCAAGGAACATCTTCAGAAAAGATTGGCTGCTACATATGGGTGGTAAGAAGTTTACCATTCATGTTGGCTTTATGTAGGTTTAATAACATGAAATTTAATGCGAAAGATACTTTTCCAAATTTGGCCAAGTGTGAAATTTTGTGTCGGGTATTACGCAATTTGGATAATTTATATGTAACAAAAACAGACGCGCGCCGCACAACAAAACCCGGTTGCAGAGGTAACAATGATTTCAGATCATCGAAACTTCGTTATCTAATCTTAACCACTTATCTTTTTAGTGGCGGTTACATTTTTCCTTCCTCTTTTTTTTTGTGTTTTACAACTTTTTAACTTTTAAACTACACCAGTTTGTATGAGTACTATTATATGGTAGTAGAATAATAATCATGCAACTACATTATGAATCCCAAGGTACCCTCGAACCCCACTCCACTACGGATGCAACTATTGTCTCCAATCCTAACCAAGTGGTGCAGATAATCAATGGTCAAGAACTACAGAATTACAAATTGGGTGTGATTCTTCTTGTGATATCTGTTGGTACGTGGATTATAGGTCTAGAATTGGTAAATGTAGTACTAAAAGGAGATGACTATAATAAACCCTTCTTGTTCGCTATTATTTCAGGAAGTTTCTACAGTTTGAATTTAATTCCTGATTTGATAAGCTTTATATTTAATAGAAATACTAATCAAAGAGTTGTTGATGAAAGTACTCCTTTGACTCAAAGCACAAGCACGGATTCATCCCAGAAAGCTTTGGAAAAGATCTTATCTGAAGATTCACTTTCTCATCCTCAAGAACTTTCTCGGTATGAAGTATTTACACTTGCAATACTCATATCTGTTATTTACCTTATATACAATTTATGTGTAATGGAAGCACTTCAATTCACATCTGCTTCCAATCAAACTGTTCTTGGATCTTCATCTTCAGTGTTTACACTTTTAATTGGAGTCGTGCTTAAGATTGAACGTTTCAGTTGGAAAAAGGCTTTGTGTGTTGTTTGTAGCTTTTTTGGTGTCTTTTTGGTTAATTTTAGTGATGGTGGAAGTTCAAGCAACCATAAAAACAAATTTGAACCCAAAAATCCAAGATTAGGTAATCTTTTAGCTTTAGTAGGGGCATTGGCTTATGCATTATATTTGATCAGTATGAAAGTTAAATGTGGAACTGGGAATAAAACAACCAATGAACGTAGATTGTTTGGATATGCAGGTCTTTTAACTTTATGTTTAGGGGTTCCAATTTTAAGTTTTGTTGATTCTTTTGAAATTGAAAAGTTTGAGTTCCCGCCTCCCAATAATGCAATTTTATTCAGTGTATTGATTAATGGAGCATTCTCAGCAATTTCTGACTATACAGCTATGTTAGCTATGTTGTTAACTTCGCCTTTGGTTGTTTC
Source organism: Spathaspora arborariae UFMG-19.1A (assembly GCA_000497715.1). Classification (NCBI taxonomy): domain Eukaryota; kingdom Fungi; phylum Ascomycota; class Pichiomycetes; order Serinales; family Debaryomycetaceae; genus Spathaspora; species Spathaspora arborariae. The sequence continues at coordinate 269,246 of KI547139.1, forward strand.
ATTAACGTTAACTTCAGGAATTCCAATTACAATATTTATAGACTATATTATAATGTATGTGACCCATACTGGTAAGAAACAACACGTAAGTGTTGTTTATATTTTTGGTATTATTTGCATCTTGTTGGCAGTTATACTTGTTAATATAAATATCACGTCTGAAAATGAATTAATTGAAGAAGTAATTGAAGAAGCAATTGAAGATTCGATAAAACGAGATGAAGTAATGTCACCTGTTCTTTCACCATTACTTGGTTCAGCTCTTCACCATCATTCACCTTTTATTTCCGATGCATCCTTTCATGTGGGAGTTCATCCATTTTCTCCGAAATTATTACCACCTAAAATGTTGAGACTGATTTCCTCTTATAATTTGAATGAAAGGAGTTCTGATGAACAGGAAGTAGAGGACGAGACTGAGAATAAATTGATTGTTGTTAAAGGTGCCAACCATCTATATCATGTGAAACGAAGTTATGAGTCAGCAACAAATTCCGTCAAGGGATCCCCAAGGTTACATTCTGATAGAAGTGGAAATATCTAACATAAAAATCTTCAATGTAAATGAGGATCACCGAGATGTACTCTTCTTGTATAGATTAGTATATATTTTTAAAAATAAATGTGTAAACTGTAAGGAAAACTATTTAATCTCGGTTCATACCAGTATGTAACTTGTGTTCCCTCATAAATAATGAACATACATATCCAAGAGCGACCGTACTCAATGCAAACACAAATGCACCTTTACAACCAGCAGCATAAGATCCTCGAATTGCCTTTCTAACATACTCAGGTGCTTTGTCTATATAATTTGTATTCTTTAATGCATGCCTGATTATATCATTTGCTTCGTCTTTGTCAGGTACAAGACTTGTGATATTTTCAGTTAATCTCCATAACAAAACATTTTGGAAAATTGCCGAGGCAATAGATACTCCCAATGTAGAACCAGTTGATCTAAATGTATATTGGATTGAAGTAGTACATGCTTGGTATTTCATTGGCACTGCTGCAATCAAGGCAAGCAATGTTACAGTTAACATACATGAATAACCTAAACCTGAAGGTAATAAGAGGACAAATTGTTGCCAAGTTGGAATCGTGGGAGTTATCATGGCAATTCTAGTCATACCTAATAAAGATACAATACCAGCAACGACAGCCAATTTATAGTATTTTCCGGTTATCTTCATATATAATCCTGCACCAACTGAACCAAAAGATACCCCTATAAAGTTAGGTATTAAACGAACACCATTTTGAGTAGCTGTAAAATCCAATACTGAAGTATAGTAGACAGGTACATAAAACAAGACAGTGAATACTCCCATGGTATAGAACCAATTGGTTAATGAACTGGCAAGAATAGTTCTATTGGCAAGCAAGTGAACAGGGATAATTGGTTCTGGAGAAATATTCATTTCAATATATACAAAACTTGCAAGTAAAAATAATGAACATATAGTTAATCCAACAAATGTTTTTGATGAATATGCAATATCTCTTCCACCTAAAGAAGCAGCTGTAAGAACCATCATTAATGCACTTACTAACGTAAATGAACCCAAAAAATCAACACGCTTTAATTTTTGTTTGATATCTTGGCCTTGAGTGCCTAAACCTGGAGATCCTTCGGGTAAATTCAAATTCAAATGTATACTTAATCCTACAATGAATGCTAGTGGGACTTGTAAAATAAATACATATTTCCATCCCAAGTAATCAGCAACCAATCCCCCAATAATACCTCCTGATGCTGAACCTAAACCGAAAAATACATTAGCCAAACCTTGATAAAACCCACGATCTCTTAATGGAATGATATCAGACATAGTAATAGTACCTAATGAAGTCAATCCTGAGCCTCCCCAGCCAGTAACGAATCTTCCAATAACCAAAATAGTAAGAGAATCAGTAACACAAATCATACATCCAATTCCAAAAAGTAATGTACAAAATACTAACAATACCTTTCTACCAAATATATCAGAAAGTTTACCAAAAATAGGTTGGAAAGCTGAACATGATAGTAAATAAGATGTTGCAATCCATGATATATGAGATACAGCATCTAAATCTGACGCAATTAATGTAAGTAATGTAGTAACCACAGTTGCATCAAGTGCAGATAAATATGCAGCTGTAAAAATACTACCAAGAACAGGAATTAGCTTAGATCTAGGTAATGCATAACCGCCATGAGGATCATCAATATCATATTTCACATTATTATCTGGTTGTCCTACTGTTTCTTCTTCTTCTGGGATTGCTCCATAACTGTGGGTTCTAAAAAGTTCATTATTTAACAATCCTTCATCTTCAGCAGCTAATTCACTAGCAACAACACCTGCCAGACCAGCAGAACTATCTTGAATTATATTTGGATAGAGGTGAATCGGGGATTGAAATTCCTCTGAATCGTTACTAGCTATACTATTTGTCATGAAGTAAGGTATTAAACTTGTATGAAAAGTAACTTCTCCAAAAATAAAAATAAAAGAACAAAAAAAAAACTAATTATTTTTGTGGCTCTTATCTTCAATATAAATAGACTCTGTTCGCACATGATCTTACCTAAATACCCGACAACATATGTGGGGGATATGTCGACAAATACCAATATGATACAATTTCTGCTAATAGTTTTTGAATACCTTTATTCTCAATGGGGCTATGATTTAATTCCAGATTTATGTGTGGAGAATTTTGCTTATCAATCGGAGTTACCGGTTTTGGCTACTACCACGTCCTAACGCGTAGATATTAAAATTTTCAAACCATAGTTACCGTTCCGTATTACCCACAACAATACAACAATCCAACAACCCAGCTTACGTAATGTCCACCATAAAGATAGATGATACTACAACAACCAATGCTGTTGCTTCTTTAGTTCCAATGCACATTCAATATACTGGAACAGCAAGAACTCAAGATTATTTCGCTCCATCAAAAATACGACCAGATACAACAACAAATGGAAGCCATGTTGCTTATTTCAGAGGATGTAAATTAGTAGGAAATCCAATAGATTTAACAAATTCGCAACTTAGAGGTTATGTCATCAACAAAACGGGACATTTGGAAAGATCGGAAGACGAGGATGGTCAAAATAAAATTACAACTGTTTCTAGTTACATGTCTGAGATTTCATTCAAAGAATTGATGATTTATGGTCATGATGTTCCAGTAGAACTGAATAATCAATGGTCCTTGATTCCAGAGTTTTGTAAAATCAATAGTATACTTCATGACTAGAATTTAGTTTGTTTATAAATTATACACATTTATTATAACCAGTACTCTTTTACAAGTTAGTCTTTTTGTTTTTGCTAGCTTTACTTATAATCAGGTGGCGCTTCATATATAGTCAACTTTAAACTGTTGAATGGTTTTGTGAACTTTACTCGAGCTCCTTCAGTAACCCCACCTGATAATGTTTCCAACCTTGACTCTATTTCTCGTATTTGAATTTCGGCAAATCCACAGGGGTCTTGAGCTAACCAGATCTTGGGAGGTTCATATTTGAATGCAGGATGTAAATATAACAACTTATGATTGACATAGTTGTTATCATCAATCTCATATTCTGAATCTATAGCTGAAATAGCTTTATCTCGGGATTCTCGATAAATCTTGTCTGATAGAATAGGCAAGTTTGAAAAATGTGGAATATACCGGTTGTAGATTAATGTATTTGCAAAAATCGTGAAAAATAATACACCAGTCATAATCCAGCCTTGAACTCGCATAGGATAATTCCCATTTTGATCCTTCAGAAGAAAGAAAACACCAATAAGACAACATTCAAGACAATAAATGCCTGTATACAAATGGAGTAAGGCAATTGGATATAATCTTCCCATTGTTTCAGATTCATTAAGGTGACTGTAGACAAATTTCAAAGCATATTTATAATATAATATGGAAAGACTTAAAAAGAATATAATGAAGATTGAAATCAATGGTGATATTATTGAATAGGAGATCCCAATACATGCATAGATTGAATAAACCGAAAATGTTGTACCCCATTTGATCTTTGGTAAATTGGTAAGACGAGTAAATTTCTGTCTTGGAGTTATATCAATTATTTTGTATATGGTATTGGTTAATATCAACTGGTTAATTCTAAGGAAATTACTTCCACAAAAAGCAAATGCCCGAAGACACATGTATAGGAAAAAGAACGTTGCTGATTTGGGTAGGTTTGTGGCTAATAATACTGGAATAGACGTCGGTTGATCAATTATTTGTTTGAAAATTACTGTTACACTAGACAGAATAGTAACCACAAGAAATTGTTGAACAAATAAGAATGCAAAGTACCATTTCTGTAAATCAAGTTCAACTTCACTACCAGTGGTTCTTCCCTTAAAATATGTCAAGAATCTGAATGTTACCATACATATTTCAGTCAAAATAGTAAGAAGTATTGAAGGAAGGAAACCAGATATTGTTGCGCGTGCTTCATCTGGAAAATGATAGATCCATTTGAGAAATGGCATTAATTGAGTTAAAAGTGGGATATGTGAAACTAATCCAATTAAAGATACTGGTACAACATATAGGATAATAATGCAAATGAATATAATAGTTACCAAATATTTCTCAAATTTACAAGCAATTCCATCATTTCTTGATACATTTCTCCAGATTATATCTGAAGGATTGATTTCAATCAAGGTTTTGTCAAGACATCCTTGAGTTTGCGAAAGTAAACATTGATGAGCGATATAAGCACCTTCTTGAGTTTTAAATTCGATAAATAGCTTGTTATGTTTGGTCAATTGCCCATTGGCTAGTTTCAATTTTTCTTGATCGATATATTTGTGACATTCCAGAAGTGTTTCAATAGCCCAATGGGTCTTGGAAACTCGTTTCTCCAACTTGAATATTCTAAACCATCCAGGAAACTTTAATCGAAAGCTTCTATCAAATTTGGGGATTTTCACTAATCCAACATATATTGGAGGATAAAAATAAACTTGATTTTTTGGATTATTGAAGAATTCTAACTTGTTGATATTTTCATCAGTAGTAGTTCCTACACAGCAGAAATAGTTGTTATTTGTATTATAATATTTGATTAACCCTGTAATTTGTGCTTCTTCCAAAATCCGTAATGCATACTGAGCTCGTTTTACTTCATGGTCTATCCTTTCAAAATCATATACATCCCAAATATTATTAATCCCACCTGGAATAGTCTTTAGTACACTTTTAAGCACATCATGATCTTGTAAATATGGAGGTACATTAGAGATCAACAATGTTCGGGCAGTTACTGATTTTTTATGTGTAGATGATAATAAATATGATTGTCTTATAGTAAGAAAACTTTGTAATTCATAAATAATTAACCAATGGAAGAACGCTATCGTCAAAAGACCCATTATGAAATGAGCATTCAACCTTCTGACTTTTGTATTTGCTATATTAGAAACACTCAATTTATCTAATCCTGAAGCTGAAAATTCTGAATTACTAGCTGTAAAATTGATTGGAATTAAAACTATCATATTCAAAGTTCCAGAAAATGAAAAGAACAACAGTAATACACTGATAAATCTTATAAAAAAGTAAGCATCTAATCCAAGGGATAAATAGTTGTTGATACTGCATTTTAAAGTAGGAATTATCCAATTCAAAAACCCTCGCGGAAGACATTCCATTCTTTCCTTCACGGGAACACAATAACATCGTGGTTGATAAAGAAAGTTAAATATAGATCTAAACAAACAAAATAATGTAAGTTGTATAGTACAGAAACATAATGAAGTGAATATTGTTTTCAGGAATACTCCAAAATCTATTCCTGAAGAACTATGTGCTAATCCTGTTTGTGTAGTGTTGAGAAATTGAGAAAATCTTTGGGAATTAAAAATACTCATATAAGTTTTGGTTAGTGCACTGTAGTTATATTCTTCAGTTATTGTCAGCATTGATACGTAGTTTGAATGTACTTGTATTAAGATGTGTGATATATGTTCTCTGTGTCAAATTTTGCAGCACAAAAAAAAATTTTTTTTGAAATTGAAAATTTCTGTTTCATAACAATGGAGTTTAGTCACAGATTTTTGCGGTTGTGAAGTAGCACTTTTAATTCTTAGGATGATATGTGTGTAACCATACAAATAGCAATAAATCAAATAGACATACAACCTAGAAAAGAATATAAGTGTATTCTTCAGTTTTTACTCAAAACATACAACAGACGACCATTATAAGTTACTTTCATCTACATCAAAGACTTGATTATTAAGTAATAAACGACAATAGATACATTATTTTTGTGGAATTACTTCTATTTTCTATTTAACTTGATAGTTATTAGCTTTTTCTAATATTTGCTTCATCTTGTAAGTAGTCAGAGTGGAAAAAAGCATATTTTCCAAAGCAAAAAAAAAGTCCGAGATAGTTTAGTGGCTAGAATTACCGTTTGTCGCATGGTAGACCGGGGTTCAATTCCCCGTCTCGGAGCATTTTCCCTTAGCGCAAATGGTTTAGTGGTAAAATCCAACGTTGCCATCGTTGGGCCCCCGGTTCGATTCCGGGTTTGCGCATTCTTTTTACTATATTTGATTTATTTTTTGCAATTAGCTTTTGAGACTTAATATGTTAAGCCAGATTGTCTATCGTCAGTAATTAATAGGTATTCTCGTATAATTCAGCCTAAATTCACGACACGAGGGCTGCCAAGGATCGTCAAATACCAAGATGATACAGTTGAACTGAATAGAATTTTATAGCTTTTTTATAGTTCTTTTCTTTGTGGGGTTTAGTAATTTAATACTAGATTTACTTGTTGACATTTATCAATCAGGTTATATAAATGGGGGTTAATGTAATATCGCAAAAATAAACCCATTTTGCGCTACCATTCAATATCTGAAAAAGTAATTTCCTAGTTTAGAACACAGTATAATTTGTGGTGGCCATTAAATTCTCAACTATTCACCCCCTCCATCCTTAAGTTTAATATATGACTTCCAATGTACATCGGCAAACTCTCATGGAACTGGGTGATTGTCATGCAGAGCAATTTAACAAACATTTCCTAAATAGGAAATGTTTTTCTAAAAAAATAAAGTTTCAGCTTAGAGAAAAGGTTTGTAACCAAGCAATGTAGATAAAGTATTATTGCCTTATTATAAACCAATTTGATATTTGAAACCATTGTAATATGCATATTATGTTGAAGAAAGTTACGTTCACTAGAAATGGCGTCTTTGAATAGTTGGATGGTAGTAAGTTCGTCTTCCCCATCTGGGACATAAAGTTAGCCCAGTAATTTCAGCTCTCTCTGCCAAGACTCTCTGTAGTGTCATTTCAATTCCCTTTTCGACAATAGAAAGGCTACTATTTAATGTTTCTTGGCTTCAGCAAACCATTATTTTCTTTAATTCAAAATCACCAATTTGAACTAGCTACGAGAAAGATAATCAAAAAAAGCTTAAATGGTGCATATTTTTAGCCAAATTATCTATCTAACAATCGTAAAAAAATATGCGCATCCTTTCTTTATCATAGATCTATTGGTTAACAGAATAAACGAATAGTTTAAGCTAGGTATTTTTTTTTAAATGGATATTATTTTTTTATTTATCGCAAATTATTTTTTTTTTATTTCGCATCCATTTACAGTAATTCTCGGTTTTCTCAAATAAGGAAAGAACCATTTACAATGTCACTCGATCATATTTGTTTTAAACAGATCAATTTCCAAAAGCCTCAAACTATTTTTTTTATTTTCCTTTTCTTATTTCGCTACTAATCAGTCTCTAAATGAGTCAATCACAAGGTCAGCCTTATTATGGCTATTATAGTGGATTCTCTTCTGCTTCACGACGAATTCAAACTTTGGCCAAAACACCCGAAGTAACTGAAACTTTCAGAAATATCACTAATGATGAAGATTTTATTAATCCAATTACTGATAAACTTGATCCGGAGCTTGATCCCCAGTCACCTTCATTCAATTCACAAAAGTGGGTCCAAAATATTTGGAGGTTGTACCAAAGTGACTCAGATTATTATAAACCTCAAACATTAGGAGTAGCTTATAAGAATCTAAGAGTTTATGGAGATGCTGCATATACTTCTTATCAAACAACTGTTTCTAATGGAGTCATGAAATATTTTTCCAAAATTCTTCATAAGCTAGGGTATAGAGATTCTCAAGCTAGTTGGGATATTTTAAAACCAATGGAAGGGTTAATTCTTCCTGGTGAACTTACTGTTGTTCTTGGAAGACCTGGTGCTGGTTGTTCAACATTACTTAAAACTCTTTCTTGTCATACAGATGGATTTAAATTAGCTGATGGGTCTACTTTATCATACGATGGAATAACACCAAAAGAAATTAAGAAATATCTACGTGGAGAAGTTGTTTATTGTGGAGAAACAGAAGTTCATTTCCCTAACCTTACTGTTAGACAAACTTTGGAATTTACAGCCTTAATGAAAACACCAAGAAATCGACCAGCAGGAGTATCTCGAGAAGCTTATGCTAATCATATCGTAGATGTGGTGATGGCTACTTACGGTTTAACTCATACCAAAGACACCAAACTTGGGAATGAATTTATTAGGGGAGTTTCTGGAGGTGAAAGAAAACGTGCTTCAATTGCCGAAGTGTCTTTGGTACGAGCTCCACTTCAATGTTGGGATAATTCAACTAGAGGATTGGATTCAGCTACAGCATTAGAATTTATATCTTCACTTAGAACATCAGCTACAGTATTAAATGGAACTCCTTTGGTTGCCATATATCAATGTTCACAACCTGCTTTTGACTTGTTTGACAAAGTGATTTTACTTTATGAAGGTCATCAAATTTTCTTTGGATCCAGTAAGGATGCTGCAAATTATTTCAAAAAAATGGGGTTTGTATGTCCTGAAAGACAAACTGTTCCAGATTTCTTGACTTCAATTACCAACCCAGCTGAAAGATTGGTTAAACCAGGGTATGAAAGATTGGTTCCCAGAACTCCAAAAGAGTTTTATAGATATTGGAGAAAATCTCCTGAAAGGAGAAAATTATTAATAGATATTGATGAATATTTGGATAATTATGCAAATTATAACAAAAAGCAAGAAGTATATGATTCTATGAGAGCCAAACAGTCCAAGCACACGCTTAGAAAAACACCATATACTGTGTCCTTAGGTAAACAAATCAAATATATCATCCGTCGAGACTGGGAAAGATTAAAGGGAGATTGGATTGTTCCTGTATTAACAATATTTGGTAATATAGCTATGAGTTTGATATTATCATCAGTATTTCACAATTTAAAGCCAACCACTTCATCATTTTACTATAGAACTGCAGTCATGTACTTTTCCCTTGTTTTCAACTCCTATTCATCGGTTTTAGAGATTTATTCCATATACCAAGCTAGGCCTGTTGTTCAAAAGCATAGAGAATATGCTCTTTATCCTCCAACTGCTGAAGCAATTGGTTCTATAATTTGTGATTTCCCCCTTAAAGTCATTTCCAGTATTTGTTTCAATATTACCCTATATTTTATGGTTAATTTTAAGAGAGAGCCAGGAGCTTTCTTTTTCTACTTATTGATCAACTTTTGTGCTACTTTATTCATGTCTCATTTGTTTAGAACTATAGGAGCATTCACCAAATCCTTATCTCAAGCTATGACTCCTTCTTCATTGTTATTATTTGCTATGGCAACATTCACAGGATTTGCCATTCCAAAACCTTATATACATGGTTGGTGTAAATGGATCACTTATATCAATCCCATGTCGTTTGCATTTGAGGCCTTAATTGCGAATGAGTTTCATGGAAGACAATTCACATGTAGTAATTTTGTACCAAGTGGATTCGGTTATCCAAATACAACAGGAAATTCTGTAGTTTGTTCAACAGTAGGGTCAGAACCGGGATCACCATATGTTTCAGGAGATGCATATATTGCTAAAGCTTATGGGTATCATTGGAGCAATGCTTGGATGAATTTTGGAATTTTGGTTGTATTTGTTATACTTTTATTTTTCACCACTATAATTTGTATGGAGTATAATCGGGATGCAGTACAACAAGGAGAAATATTAGTGTTTAAAAAGAAAGATCTTAAATATCATAGAAAAATAAATGACGATATTGAATTGGGCTCTATTGATAAATATTCTGAGATTTATGATAATAGTAGTTCCTATTTATATTCTGATCTGTTTGATGAAAAGATGTTGGGATCGGGGAATGTTTTCCATTGGAGACATTTGACTTATACATTGAAAGTGAAATCAGAAAATAAAACTATCTTGAATGATGTTGATGGTTGGGTGAAACCAGGGCAAGTTACTGCCTTAATGGGTGCGTCGGGTGCTGGAAAGACTACATTATTGAATGCATTAAGTGATCGATTAACCGTTGGTGTAGTTACTTCAGGAGAAAGAAAAGTTAATGGAAGTGCATTGGATAACTCATTCCAAAGATCTATAGGATATGTCCAACAACAGGATTTACATTTGGAAACTTCCACTGTAAGAGAAGCTTTACGGTTTTCAGCATTTCTTCGGCAAACAAACAAGTATTCTCAATTTGAAAAAGAAGAATATGTTGAAAAGATTATCGAGTTAATGGAAATGCAAGGGTATTCTGATGCTGTTATTGGTGTTCCAGGTGAAGGTTTGAATGTTGAACAAAGAAAGAGATTATCAATAGCTGTTGAATTAGTGGCTAAACCCAAAATTTTGGTATTTTTGGATGAACCTACTTCAGGATTAGATTCTCAAACAGCATGGTCGATTTGTAAATTGATTAGAAAATTAGCTGATCATGGTCAAGCTATTTTATGCACTATCCATCAACCTTCGGCTATTCTTTTAGAAGAATTTGATCGCCTTTTATTTTTGCAAGCTGGTGGACAAACTGTATATTTTGGAGATCTTGGACCTCAATGTGAAACATTGATTGGATATTTTGAAAGAAATGGAGCTCCAAAATGTCCCTCTAACGCTAATCCTGCTGAATGGATGTTGGAAGTTGTTGGTGCAGCACCAGGTTCTCATGCTGACAAAGATTATTTTCACGTTTGGAGAAAATCATATGAATATCAAAAGGTTCAAAATGAATTAGATATGTTGGAGAATTTGGTTCAACCTATAAGAGATGGGAAACCGGAAACTCCTAGAACTTATGCATCGTCAATTTTCAAACAGTATCGTCTTGTTCTTAGAAGACTTTTTGAACAATATTGGAGAACCCCTTCTTATATTTATTCCAAATTTGCCATGGCTGTTCTTTGTAGTTTATTCAATGGATTTACTTTCTTTATGTCAGATAATTCAATACAAGGGTTGAGAAATCAACTGCTTTCATTGTTTATGTTGTTTGTGGTTATGACTACATTGGCACAACAATATGTTCCTTTATTTGTTAGCCAAAGAGATTTATATGAAGCTAGGGAGCAACCCTCGAGAACTTTTTCTTGGGTTGCATTTATTGCTGCACAAATAACTGCTGAAATCCCCTATCAAATAGTTGCAGCAACTTTATCGTTTTTCTGTTGGTATTATCCTCTTGGATTACATAGAAATGCTGCACACACTCACATGGTTGTTCAAAGGGGAGCATTTATGTGGTTCATGATTACTTTGATGTTTATATTCAGTTCAACCTTGGCACAATTATGTATTTCCTTCAATCAACTTGCTGATAATGCTGCTAATTTCATTTCATTTTTCTTGACAATCTGTATGACATTCTGTGGGTTAGTTGCAACTAAAGATTTCATGCCAAAATTTTGGTTATTTCTTTATCGGTTTAATCCATTAACTTATATGGTTTCAGGAATAATGTCACTTGGCCTTTCTGATTCTCCAGTAGTTTGTCGGCCCGAGGAATTTGTCACATTTAATCCAGAATTGCCTGGTCAAAAGTGTAAGGATTATATGGGTGCTTATATGTATTTGGCTGGAGGTTACTTATTGAATCCTGAATCTACAGAGAATTGTAAGTTTTGTCAAATGAATAACACAAACCAATTTCTTGATAGCATATTTGTTTCAATGCATGATCTTGGAAGAGATATTGGTGTATGTATTTGTTTCATTATATTTAATATGGCTGCAACTGTGTTTTTTTATTGGTTAGTCCGAGTTCCAAAAGGTAACAGAGAGAAGAAAGAAGACGAAAACGAAGGAAAACGTAGATTGTTTTGGTTTCTTAAAAGATAATAGAAAATATAAAATTGTATTTGTATACTTTACATAAGTAAATGAATTTATAAATTTAGGGATGCCTTGCCGTTGTTCTGTAGTATTTTTGCTGGAAATTTTATTATTTTGGTTTTTTATATTAACCAAAGCAGCGACATGTCAAGTCGTAATTACTTTCTATAATCTAGTTGAAACAAGCAATTGAAAGTTCAAATAGAAAAGGTGTAGTTAAAATTTTACAGAAAACTGACAAATATTTTAAAAATTTAAAAGTTCCTTGCAAAACATAAACTAGATAAATTCTTTCAATAAAACATGTAAACCAATATAACCAATCAAATCATATAATTTGGAACTAGAAACATGCTGGTATATATGGGTTTAAAGTCATATTTCAAAATCTGTGTTGTCACGTGAGATATGTCAAACACGAAAAACCATTGAATTTTTTTGAAAAAAAATTGGTTGTATAGTGTAGTGGTTATCACGTTCGGTTTTGATCCGAACAACCCCGGTTCGAATCCGGGTACGACCTTGTGTTTTTTTATTCCCTCCGTGTTTTTTTATTCCCTCCCCAATTCTAAATTTTAAATCTATGTTCCATTAACGTTCCATCACCAGATTAATCTGTATATTTTTTAGTTCCATAAAGATAGGTTCATGTTACATTTGCTTAAGACGTATAGTTTTGTTATATAAAAGTAATCCCATCCATCGATACTTTCCCAGATTTAATCGGTTTTGAACTTAGAAAGTAACCAGCAAACTAACAACACAATGTCGTTATCAGAAGGATCCTTATCACCATCGCAACTGATAGACACTACAAACTCAACAGTAGAATATGATGATACAGCAAGGATAGAAGAACAGGAAACATGTTTTAATCTCCTTGAGAACGACAGCAAACCAGATTTAAGAAATATTAAATACAAAACTGCCACTGAACATTTGAATTGTCCAATTTGCCAACAACCATTTATAGAACCTTTGACTACTATATGTGGACATACATTTTGCAAAGAATGTATTTATGAATGTTTCAAGAAATCTAAAAGACCTAGGAATTCTGAAAATGAGTTATGTGGGTTTTGTCCTCTTGATAGAACTCCATTAGATTCTGCTAATATTAATGATTTATTTCCTGCCCCTTTGATAATTAGTAATTTAATTGACGATTTAAAAGTGTATTGCTTGAACCATGAAAGAGGATGTGACTGGACAGGAAGTAGATGGGCTCTAGAACGTCATGTTGTTGTAGATTGTCCTCAAACTGGGATTAAATGTAATGGAATTAGACAGGATGGAAGTAGGTGCGAATTGATCGCTGAAAGGAAATATTTTGACGAGGATACAGATGTACAGTCTGACAAGGAAAAACCAGGTATAACAGACACTGAATGTATTCATAGGAAATTCGAATGTAGCAATTGCAATGAACAAGTAACGAAAATAACACTTGAGTCTCATCTTGACACTGAATGTTTATTCAATTACCAAACGTGTGAATTGTGTGGTAATGATATGATTCCTAAGAGGAATCTTACCAAACATCAAGAAAATTGTATAAAAATTGGCCATTTAAAATGTCCCGCCCATGAACTAGGATGTAAATGGGTTGGTTCTAACGAGACTTCCTTGGAAATTCATTTAGCAAATGGGAATTGTCAACTATATTTATTGCTTCCAACATACAATTCTATTGAAGAAAAGATGTCTTCACTCACTTCTGAAAATGAATTTTTGCAACAACAAATTAATAAAATTCTTGATTCAATAATTCAAGGGAAAATTACTAATCTTGGATATAGTGAAACAATTGAAGAGATTGATAAATTTAAATCTATTGAAGATCAAGACAAGTTACTTTATCTTAATTTTGAGTTAGATCGATTAAAATATGAAATTAACGAAAAGATATTACCTTTTATGAACAAATCAAGAGCAAAGGAACAAGAGAATGTTATGACAGGTTTAATTAATGATACTTTTATGATGAGAGAAGATATGAATGTTCAAAGAATGATGATAAATAGTTTACGAAAACAATTGCAATATCTACTTTTTGCAAGAGGTCGAGGAAGTGGATTAAGTGGCAGTAATGTAGGAGTTGGTATGTCAGGATCATTTGGATTTAACAATGTTACACTAGAAGATGGGATAGGCCCAGAGATGTATGAGGTTGTCTCTAGAAGTAATTCAGATGAAAGAATAAATTTGAAATTATGATTTTTTTTTCACATGGGGGAAATTAGTTTAGTTATACAGGTTTTTTTTTGTAATTCATGACAAAAAGCAAATTATTGTTAAATATACGCTTAAATTTTGTTGGGTAGAATTTTAGAATTCGCTAGTGAAACTGTTAGCTAACAACACTATGTTTCTGTAATATCGCTAAACTTAAACCGAGGCTGGTACGTTTTGTTCTCCATTGTTCTTCGTACCCCCGCCCTCAAATCAATTTCCTCTTTTTTTTCTGCGCGTTTATTCAACGCATAGTTTTGTATCGAACCGAAACAGGAAAAACTTCTAAATAGCTTATGTCAATTTATTTAGACTTTTAAACCAAGAATTACTACAAAGGGAAATCATACAGTTCTTATTCATATCTATTTGAAAGCTTCATTTATATACATTCATTTGTCTAGAATTAGTTGACCTCATTTTTGTTTGAATTATTTCAACAAGAAAGCTCTACCTTCCAGACCCCACGTTGTACTATGGAAACACTAGAAGTTCACTCCAAAGACTTCTTGATCAAATGGATTCATGCTCATGAGAATTCCACTATTGAGTGGCAGGTAAAACCATTGAAAAAGTCTATAAACTTTGCCATTTACAGAAAGAGCAGTGAAGAAGATTCGTTACCACCGCCACCAATTTCTACTCCTTATGCGAACAATAACGATACTAAATCTATGTCATCGTTAAATGAACTGTCTGTTCCTCCAAGTGGAAGCTCTACTCCACATATTAGAACAAGAGCTAGTTCTACTGCATCGGTTAATCAGTTCAACAAATCAGACCATATTTATAGAAGCAAGTCTAGAAGATCTTCAACTATGTCTACGATAAATCAATCTAATTTAACTTTAGTTAAAGATTATCATCGTCTTATTGCTAATGAATTTGTGCGTGGGAAGTTTGAAGTTACCAAACCAGGAATGTATGCTTTTGTATTTGATAATTCTTTTTCAAAAACCACTTCCAAAAAAATTACATTCAGCTCCAATGCAAGAGTGAAACAAGCATCTGTTGTGAGAAAAACAGTATCTATGAATGATATTATTCCTCCCAAGGATATTGATAGCATTTTTGAAACAACCACCACATTAAGACCAAGTGGTGAAGTATTGCAAAGTATTATGTTAAAAAAGAGAAGGAAGAAGTTACAAGGTTTCACAAAAAGATATTTTATTTTGAATTTCTCTAATGGAACTTTGTCTTATTTCAGGGTTAAAGATAATAAACTTCGTGGTCAAATGCCAATTAAGGAATCTATTATTTCTGCAAACCCAAACACTCGAGAATTTATTATTGATTCAGGAATGGAAGTTTGGCATTTAAAAGCAATAAACAATGCTGATTTTAAAGCTTGGGTAGATGCGTTTAACACTATCAAACAAGAAATCTTTCATCATGATGAAGAAACAAAGACAGAAATGGGATTTTCAAAATCACTTTCACTTGAATTAAAAGAGTTGCAAGATAAAGTGGCCCTTTTAAAAGCTCTGCAACCATCAGATTTAATTGATGAGATTACTCGGGATCTTTCTTCAATTATTGGAAGAAGTGGTAATCGGGAACTTCAAACTGCTGCATCTGTAGAATATGAAGAAACTTCGATTTTGTCTTCTGATTTTTTTGATGCCCAGGAAACATTTGAAGATGTTGGAGTTGTTATATTAGAACCAGAAGAAAAGATTGAAGCTGAAGAAGATGAATTTATGTACAATGTTTCACTCTCAAGTTCTGAAGAAGAAGAAGAAGAGGTTGACTTACTAGAACCATCTAAACATGCCCTTGAATTAGTATCAACAATTACCAGAGGAGAAGAAGAACCAGATTTATATCCATTACCTCATGATCCTGTTATTCGAATTTCAGATATTCCAATTTGTACCCATACTCCACCTTCTATTTTAAGTTTTGTTCGTAAAAATGTTGGAAAAGATTTATCAACCCTTGCCATGCCGGTTACTTATAATGAACCAACTACTGCATTACAGAAATATGCCGAAGTTTTAGAATATCCTGAATTACTTAATAATGCAATAAGTCATTTTGGAGATCACCCAGGAGAAAAGATTTTGAGAATTACCACATTTGCATTGAGTTATTTATCAGCAGTGAGATCCAAAGAAAGAAATAAACGTAAACCTTTCACACCATTATTAGGAGAAACATATGAATTGGTACGTGAAGATCTTGGATTTAGAATGATTTCTGAGAAAGTTTATCATAAACCTCCAGTTTTTGCTCATTATGTTGAATCAGAACATTGGACTCTTAGATTTGCATTATCCCCGACACAAAAGTTTTGGGGTAAACATTCAGAACTTACTACCAAGGGGAAAATAATTTTAACAGATAAGGTTACAGGTGAGGTATTTACTTGGACTCATCCAACAATGTTGGTCAAGAATATTATTGCTGGTGAAACGTATGCTGAACCAAGTGGAACCGTCACAGTTGTATCTACTTCTGGTTACAAAGCAGTTGCTGAATTTAGTAAAGGTGGTATGTTTAGTGGTAGATCTGAAGGTGTCACTATTACAGCCTTCGATGGCAAGAAAGAAGTGCCATATACTGTTACTGGTAAGTGGACTGAATCATTCACTTTAAAAACCAATACAACAGAAAAATGTATTTGGGAAGTTGGTGAATTATTACCTCAATGTGAAAAGAAATTTGGTTTTACTTCATTTGCAGGAACTTTAAACAAGATTACTGATATGGAAAAGGGTCAAATGGCACCTACTGATTCTAGATTAAGACCAGATTTGCAACAATTTGAAAAGGGGAATATTGACGAGGCGGAAGAATTAAAGAATAAGCTTGAACAAGATCAACGAGTAAGAAGAAAAGAACTCGAAGATAAACAAGAAGTACATGTCCCTAAATTCTTTAGATTTGTCGGCCATGGTGAAATTGATGAAGGTGAATGGGAATATATTGTGGGAGAAAAGAGTTACTGGAACAGAAGAAAGAATCAAGATTGGGATGATTTGATTAAGTTATGGTAAAGCAACTATATAGATATAAGTTCTTTTTATTTTTGCAAAGTAAAGATTTTATTTATTCTTAATCAATTCTTTCCCTTTTTAAAACAGTAGCAATGCAGAGTTTGACTAATTCGTCAATATGAACTTGTGATATATCCTCATAATTAAGCGATTGTAGATGTGTATCATGAACTTTTAATTGAGCAAATCCGTTTAGTTTGAATGTTTTCGACATATCTAGTTTCCCACCATAATCCAAGCTATAGTATTCCTTTCTGGGATAACCAGTATACATTAAAATCCCAACTATGACCAGCATGTTTTTCAAATATGGATTCTTTCTACTAGAATGTTTTAATTTAACTCCCTTACCATCCCAATTATCTGTAAGGGAAACTTGATTTTCATCCAATTTATAATGTCTAAATTGACATTTTTGAAATCCTGTTTTAGCATCTTCATTAATCCACCTAAACCTTTCACCTTTATAAATATAATCACTAATGGGTAAAGTATTATGACAAAACATGACTAATTCAAAAGATTTTTCTGGTTTTCTTGGATCAGGAGTAAATCTAAATTGATAACTATAATATTTCAAAAAGCTATATCGAAATACAGTACAGAAAGTATAATAATCTGTGTCTATATCAAAGGGATGATCATTGCTACTGTAAAATTTCCTAAAAACCAATGGTCTTGTATTTGACATGGTTCCTGAAACAGTAAACATCGGTACTCCAAATCCTTGATTTTGCAACCTTGAAAAATTGGATGAGTTTGAATTTGCACAATATTCCTGATATTGTTTAAATGATTCTTTAGATATAAATATATATGATGACAAATCTTCGTCAGAACAATTTTGAATTATGAATTTCCATCCTTTAAAAGAAAAAACTTCACTGTATGTTGGTAATACATCTTGTTCATAACTAGGAGGGTAATAATAAGGGGGTGGTAAATCTACCTGCATCATTAAAGAAACAATACATTAAACCTATAACTATGGAGACAAAGACGGATTTTAAGAACAATTGACTAATATACCGTAAAATATGTGATTGCTTTTGCTTTAAAGAATTCATTTGTAAATTATTTTTTGTTTCCGGATATGCCGCACAAACGTCAAATCACAAGCTTTTTGCAACTTTATTCGCACATGACCCTACAGTATTCAATAAAGAAGTCATCAAAAACTATAATTATACATAATATTCTGAAAAGGCTATATACAAGTTGTAATTATATGTAATTATAAAAACCTAATTCTATTTGTGGATGAAACAAATTTGAAACATATATGAAGTATCAAAGATAAGTAAACTACCTTGATCTTAGTAAGTTTATATTTGTATACAAACCCTAGTTTCAGTTTTCTTTTTTAAAAAAGAAGAAACTGGGTATGATTTTCAGGGTTCACCTTAACAACTCTGAAAGTTAGTTGAAATCCCGACATCATCATACGTTTATGGACTCCAACAAATGAGATTCCCCCATTCCCCTGTACAAAGTATTCATCTCCAGAAAAAATGCGGGACCCTGAAACGGGGCGAACTCGGACAAATATAATCTCTCTGAAGGAAATAAGGAAATTGAAAAGCAAAAACAGGGCTTGGTCAAGTTACCAATAGAATTCAACTACCTACACATATGCTTTTCACTATACACTATCTATATTCCACAGCATACATATAACTTACCTATTTATACTTTTTCAGTTTTTAATATCGTGGCAATACAAATTTCAACCAAATGATCAAGTGGAACTTCTGAGATTTCTTCATAATCACGTAAATGTTCTTCTTCTCCATCTCTTGATTTAAGTTCAGCATATCCTGAAATTGTACTGACCGAAGTCATATTTAGAATGCTAGTACAAGTAGATCCATAATAATCTCCAGTAGGAACATTGTGCTTTCTAGGGAACGAACCTTTGAAGGAGTAATTCTGAAGAAATCGAGGATTTTTCCAAGTTCTTTTCAATTTTTCCGATTCTCCATCCCAACCATCAGTTAGTGATTCTTTATTAGATTCTAAAATAGTATGTCTATATTGGTATTTTTGATTGGTGTCTTCATGAATCCATCTATGCTTTTCACCATTATATACATAATCACTAATAGGAAGTGAGGAATGACTGAACATCACTACTTGAAAGTTTTTACTCTGATCTTCAGGGTCTGGGGTAAATTTAAATACATAACTTGTATAGAGTACATGAGTCTTTTTCTTGACAACACAAAATTGATAATAATCTTTATGAGCATTAAATGGTCGATGTTTATTTGCAACATATTTTTTGAAAATTAAAGGCTTTATGTTTATGGTAGATAACGATCCTGTCACCCTAAACATAGGAATTCCAATTCCTTGTATTTGCATATCTCGAGCATCTTCTGGTTCATTATATTTGTTAATTTGTAAAAACTGAAAGTAAGCATTTTTAGAAAGGAAAATATAAAAGCTGGTACCGGTAACGGAGTTTCTTATGACAAAATTCCAACCAGGATTACCAAACACTTGTCTATAAGTTGGCAATTCTCTGTCTATACAATATGCAGGTGGATTCAATTCAGTGGTATTAACAGACATGATACTTCGAGGGATTTCTTAAACAAAAGAAAACCAAAGAAATATGTGTAGATTTATATATTAGTCATGTAACATCCGAAAATATTTTTCTCCTATTGTATTCAACCACCACCACCATTCTTCATAACAAATGGGCTTACAATAGATCAACGTGGAAACAATAAAATCATTATTCCAACAGTTTTACGATGAAAATAGAACATTGGCGTAGGTGATGGACGTGGTTCTCTTTAGTTATGTCTCAAAACTAGATATGAGCAACTTTGCAGAATAACCGTGGTTTACGAGAGATTCCTGTATGTTATAAGTCGGGGTACATTTGATCGGAATTAATGCAAACAGCCGCCTTGATTTGACACGGGAAAAGCGGGTTTTACTTATGATAGGAATAATGCAATAGAGATTTTATAAACTTTCACAGATGAATTTCTAGAATTAAGATGTGATCGATCCAAAGTTGGAAAATATATTTAATATACTGG
This sequence comes from Spathaspora arborariae UFMG-19.1A, assembly GCA_000497715.1. NCBI lineage: Eukaryota > Fungi > Ascomycota > Pichiomycetes > Serinales > Debaryomycetaceae > Spathaspora > Spathaspora arborariae. Next base: position 289,740 of record KI547139.1, read on the forward strand.
AATACTATGAAATCAACTATATATATGTGCACATTATGAATTGAAAAGATTTGAAATTCGTTGGCTTTCTCGGATTTCTTTTGATTTTTCATCCAATTCATTTTTTTGCATCATATTAAGAACACTTGCAATGCAGATTTCAACCAAGATATCTTCAGAAACTGATAATATAGACCCATGGTCAGTTTTTCCGTCTACACTACCTTTATCTTCTATCACTATTTCGGCATGTCTCACTCCAGAATATTTTTTTAATTTCATCCCTGTCATTTTACCATAGAGTTCCGGGGTTGGCAAATTTCCAAGCTTCAAGTTGCTCCAAAAGCCCACAAGATATGGATTTTTCTGGTTTTTACTCTTTATCAATAAAGACCCATAACCAGGCCAATTATCTGTCAATGAAGGTTGACCTGGATCAAGAGTACAATGATTAAATGTAATATCTTGCTTAGTCTGGCGGTTGATTCTTTCATCTCTACCTTCATCTATCCACCTATGCTTCTTTCCCTTATATATAGTCCTCAATGGGCAATTTCGAATGACAAAATATCACCACTTGAAAACCAGTCTTTGCAAAACGCGGAGTAGGGAAAAATTCAAATACTAAAGCAGAATAACCCCAATGAACTTTTCTTGTAACTGTGCAAAATTTGTAACCGTCCCTCTTTTTATCAAAAGGATGAGAGGTTATAGGGATATACAATTGAAAAGTTATACCCGTCTTCCCAATTCCATAATTTGCTTGGAGTAATGGAACAGCATAACCCTTTTGTTGTAACTCAACCATCTTTGGAGGTTTACTTTTTTTTTAAACAATTCATACTTGTCTAATACTTCCCCTAGAAACAAATATTTCGGAATAGTTCCAGAATTTTTTCTTTATAACGAATTTCCAGCCAGAAGTGTTTAAAACTTTTGGTTTATTTACCCCAGACCAAATACATTGTTTATTGGAACTTTTTATTGATGGAATGGAAGTCTTTGCTGAGGACATTTTGTTTGATTGTTGTTTAATTAAACGCGATAGAGTAAGATGAGCAAAGGAAAAGGTTTATATATGAATTTTGAGAACAGCCTAGCTATAAATCTTCAAAGTGACTATTTTCATTTTTACTAATGAGATACAAACAGGGTCCCCCTTAAGAAAATTCTATTTTTAAGTTGGATCTTCATATCTGTAAAAAATTCCTAAATATTTTATTGCCAACAATCTGTGAGATCTTTCATAAATCAAACAAGGGCTTAGCCCTCAGCCGAATTTGGAGGAAATAATTTACTGTGTTATTTGTTTCTATCTAATAAATACTTAGATCATTTTTGCTGAAACATCATATGAATGGCACAGCAGCACCATCACCCCTGAAATCAGACCCTGCAGCATAAATCAAATTACCATGCTGGGAAACATTCTTAATAATTTGAGCTCTACCTAGTGTTTGTCGAGAATAATCTTTCAAAACTTGAACTTCGTGTCCTAAATCTCGTAATTTCAGAATAACAGCTTCGTCAATTCCCTCTTCTAATTGAACAACAGTGATTGGAGTACGTATGGGACCATCAGCGCCTCTTCCTCTATCAGCTTTATCATCGTTGTTAGAATTCAAGACAAATCTTGGAGAATCAATCAGTTGTTGTGGGGTCATTCCAAACAAAGTCAAATTTAAAACATGTTGAACATGGCATACAGGTTGGGCAAATCCTCCCATATTACCAAAAGATGCGTATAAGGAGTCATCTAGATTGGTTATCATTCCTGGAATAATTGTATGATATGGACGTTTACCACCTTCCAAACAATTACTTGCCCCAGGAGTTAAATTGAAATTTGAACCTCTATTTTGAAGACAAAACCCAAACTCTTCCACCAAAATACCAGAACCAAACCCTTCATAAACTGAATTGATAAATGAACAAGCTTCTCCATTTGAGTCACTTACCGTAAAGTATACAGTATCAGATTTATATTTGGGATCAGGAACACCATGCTTCATAGTATCTCCATCAATAATCTTACCAGGGTTTATGAGATTGGCTCTCTTTTGTAAATAAGAAGAACTCAATAATCCATCAATAGGAATATCTTTAAATGTTGGATCAGTAACATATTCATCTGAATCGTAGAATCCAAGTTTACAAGCTTCAATCAAGATATGCAAATATTCAGCTGAATTATGTTCAATTTTCTTCAAATCAATCTTGCCTAAATTATGTAATTCTTGAATAATACCCAATGCCAACAATGCAACCAAACCATGTCCATTTGGAGGAATTTCCCAAACATTATGATCTTGAAACTGAAGTTTAATAGGATCAACAAAGGTTGAACTATGATTTTGGAAATCTTCTACAGATAATTTATGATTCCTAGCACTTGTTGTTTTAACGATAGCTGCAGCAATTGGTCCTTCATAAAATGCCTTTTTACCCTGCTTTCCAATTAAACGTAAACATTTAGCAACTTGGGCATTTTTAACAAACTCGCCTTCAAGAGGTCCTTCACCATTGTTGTTAATAAAAGGATTAGCCTTGGCATCAAGATTCTGAGCCTTTAATTTAGGAACTGAATTTCTCCAAGCTCTACTTGCCAATTCAGACACTGGGAATCCTTGATCAGCTAAAATTGCTGCTGGTTCAAGTAATTCTTCAAAACCAAGGTTACCAGACCCCCACTTTTCATATGCATCATACCATCCAGCAATTGCTCCAGGTACTGTGACCGAGAAAACCGAAGTATAAGGAATTCTTGACATTGGTTTCCCTTTATTATGTTCATTCCAAACATCTTGAGGAGTAACTTTTTGAGCTGCACGACCACAACCATTTAAACCCAATACTTTCCCACTTTTTGGATCCTTTTTATCATCTAATTTGTAATATAATGCAAAGCAATCTCCACCAATACCAGTTGATGCAGGTTCAGTAACAACCAATGCAGCAGATACAGCTACAGCTGCATCAACACAATTCCCACCTTTTTCCAAGATTTTCAAGCCAATGGAATTAGCTAAAGGTTGAGTTGATGTTACAATACCTTTGTGGGAATATACAGTTGACCTTCTTGAAGGATATTTCATAAATTCTTTCGACATTCTTGTTAGTGGTTTGTAAATAGAACTTGAACCCATTTAAGGTGCAATTAAGTTCTTTAAATATACAAAAATTTCAGATCAGCAATTGATTAGCTGTGCGTCCGTGAGGGGATGTTTTATCTTGATTTGTAGAATGAAAGAATGTTTAAACAATTAGGCGGCGGGGACCATTAAAGTTTAGCCCGGCCCGCGAAAACTTCATATAGTGATTATTTCAAACAATGAAAAACGGGCCGTACAGTTGTTGTAATGAAGATTTAAGTAGCATGAAATTATATTTAAATAACAAAGAGATGAAAATCTCGGCAAATAGACCACAAAACAAGAACAACATCTGATATTTACAATTTAAACACTTGTTAATCTAGACAGTTTTACTAGACTCTTGTAGGAGCCGCCAGCCGCACCGAAATTTACCACCAGGAAAAAACTGATATACAAGCAATTCTATAACCTTTTCACTGAGTAGTAAAGCGATGCCCTGCATTAGACATACACAATGGGTGTACATTCATTATGGAATATAGTGGGACCTACAGCAAGACCAGTACGATTAGAGGCACTTTCGAGAAAGAAATTAGCAGTTGATGCTTCAATTTGGATCTATCAATTTCTCAAAGCAGTACGTGACCAAGAAGGAAACGCGTTGCCACTGTCGCATATAATTGGATTCTTTAGGAGAATTTGTAAATTGTTATACTTTGGTATATTACCGATATTTGTATTTGATGGAGGAGTACCAGCTTTGAAACGAGAGACAATAAACGCGAGGAAGAATAGAAGATTAAAAAAGGCCGAAACAACTAAGGAAACAGCTCAGAAGTTATTAGCTATACAAATACAGAGACAAGCGGAGAATGCAGTTTTAAATCTGAAAAGGGAACCAATAAATGATACTTTAGAGAATGGCCTCGTATTTCTTGAAGATTTACCAATAAGTTTTCAAAAGAATAGAGTTGTACCAGAAATATCATCAACTTCATCCTCGAGAAAATTTAGAAAACAGGATGAATATGATTTACCAGGTATTACTGAATTTAAAGTAGCACAAGATGATGCTAGGATAATGCCAGAAGAAGAATTCATCGAATCATATGAAGATTTTGATCATGTTGATGGTATTGACATAAATGAAGTTGATCCAAAATCAAAAGAATTTGAAATGCTTCCCAAGGCAACACAATATATGATTTTATCTCATTTAAGATTAAAATCGAGGTTAAGAATGGGATATCAAAAGGAACAATTGCAAGAATTATTTCCTAATAGTATGGATTTTTCAAAATTTCAAATACAACAAGTTCAAAGACGTAATTTTTACACTCAGAAGTTAATGAATGTAGCTGGAATGGGAGAAGATGGAAATTCCACAAAACGTATTGCTGGTGATAAAGATCGAAGGTATGCTCTTGTAAAGAATGAAGATGGTTGGACGTTGGCTTTACTGCAAGAACGGTCTAGTTTAGAAAATCCTATAACAGTAGAGGAACACGAAGATGTTGATATTACTAGAGATGTTACCACCTATAATAATGCTCCTAAAGTGAAAAGTGAAGATTTGCAGAATTCCAGGGCAGATTCTGATAGTGATTCTGATTTTGAAGATGTTCCATTAGTCAATGATGAGTTTGTAAAAACCCAAGAAGAAGACGACTTTCAAATTGCTCTTGTGAAATCAATATATGATAAGTTTGAGAATGAAAAACTGGTTCATGTACCTATAATTGATGGTTTCAATCAGGAAGAGTTGGATAAAGCAATTGAAGAATCAAAGAAAGATTATTTTTTATCAAAAGAGAAAGAAGCAGAATTTCTCAACTTGGCAGCTTTGAAGGAAACTAATTCCCCGAAGAAGGACAACCCAGAAGATGATTTTAGTTTTGATTTTGGAAGTTCGATATTATTTTCATCAAATAAAAAAGAAAAGAGTAAAATAGGCTCTGACAGTAGCAAAGAAGTTAATGATACAAACACTTTAGGACGATCATTTTTGTTTCTGGCCAATGATAGTGAAACTGGGAAAATCGAGTTAAAGAAAGATCATACTACTCTGGATATCAAAGATCTCTCCAAAGACATCCAATCAAAAGACAGTAAAATTGCTGAATCCGTAACAGAACTTCAAGTTGTTAGTTTGATAGAGAGTGAAGATGAAGATGAAGTTCCAAAACCAAAGGAGAGACCTCCACAAGAGTTGCCATCTTGGTTTAAAGAAGAAGTACAAAGGACATTAAATCCACATAATGTGAAGTTTTTTTCAGGTGATGCAAAAGTAAACAACATATACAACAATAAGGAGGATGAAGAAGTAGGATTGATCCCTTGGCATGAAGCCAGGGAGTATCTAGAGGAAGACGAACAAGGCACTCATAACAATGATGATGAAATTCAGGAAATCAGTTCATCGTTTTCTCATATCGAGAAACAGCCTCTGGAAGGGCCAGCAAAGAATGGAACGAGAAAAGCTGCTGTAATAGATTACGATTTTGAAAAGGAAGATGAAGATAATTTGGTTCAACAATTACAAATTGAAGAAATGGATCACGAGCTTTTAAAAAATCAAATCAAGGCAACACATACTATTCCCATGTCTTCTTTGGAAACAAGAATAACAGAAGAACAATTATTACAAGAAAAATTACAAAAGGCAAAGAGGGATAGTGATGAAGTAACGGAAACTATGATTAATGATGTTCAGGAGCTTCTCCGAAGATTTGGGATCCCATACATTACTGCTCCTATGGAAGCTGAAGCCCAATGTGCCGAGCTTTTAAAGATTGGCTTGGTTGATGGTATTATCACTGACGATAGTGATTGTTTGTTATTTGGAGGGGATCGAGTTTATAAGAATATGTTCAATCAGAAACAATACGTTGAATGTTATATTAAAGATGATATTGATGCAAAACTTGGTCTTTCACAGGAAAAACTTATTGAATTAGCATTATTACTAGGAAGTGATTATACTGAAGGTATAAAAGGGATTGGTCCTGTATTAGCAATGGAAATTCTAGCTGAATTTGGATCTTTGGACAATTTCAAGCAGTGGTTTGATGAAAACACCAAAACAGTGAAATCGAATAGTTCTTATTTGAATTCATTAAAAAAGTCATTACTAACAAGAATCAAGAATGGAAAACTTTACTTACCTGATAGTTTTCCAGAAGATGCTGTTGCCAAGGCATATCTCTTCCCCGAGGTTGATTCAGATAAAAGTGAATTTAAATGGGGGGTTCCTAACTTGGATCAAATTAGATCGTTTTTGATGTATAATGTTAACTGGAGTCAAGAAAGAGTAGATGAAGTGATGATCCCGTTAATTCGAGATATGAATAGGAAAAAGACTGATGGAATACAATCAACTATTGGTGAGTTCTTTTCTCAAGAATCTGTCCAATCGAGGAAAGATGTAAATCTAGGAAAGAGAATGAAGCAAGCTGCTAGTAAATTGAATAAAAAGCGCAAGAAAGAGTAGAAATTTTGTTTGTAGATGTGTATATATATAGTTTTGTACGTTATTCAAAACAGTTCGTAATCTCACCATACGTTTTTTTTTCCCTTTACAAATTGAGTACATCAAAAATTGACAACACTGAAAACCACTTCACTTATAGATCCACAATCAAAATGGCTGATTCTTTTTCAAAGATATCTTCCATGATAGAATCGGCCAAAGAACTAACGATTGAAGCAGCAGTATCTGCTTCAGCTCGATTAACTGATACTCCAAGTGCCTTAAGACCACAAGAAATTTCCAAATTATTAAATTCTAGAACTGATAGAGAAATACTAAATGGTATGAAATGTGTGATATCTTTAATATCTCGAGGTGAAGATGGATTACCTTATTTTGCTGATGTGGTGAAAAATGTAACCAACAGTAACGTTAAAGTAAAACAATTGGTTTTGATTTATTTGACGAAATATGCTGAAGCTGAACCCGATACTGCCCTTCTTGCAGTTAATTCTATTCAAAGGTCATTAAATGATAAAAATACTGTTAGTCGAGGAAATTCTATTAGATCCTTGGCAGGTATTCGAATTAATTCAATTATTCCTATCCTTATGTTATGTATAAAGAGAACATCAAAAGATCCTTCACCATTGGTTAGATCAGCAACCGCAATTTCCATTGGCAAAGCTTATGGAATTTCTGGACATTCCAAGAAACAATTGGTTGAAAATTTATCAGATTTTCTAGCAGATTCGGATGCATCAGTTGTGTCAACTGCCATTAGAACATATTCTCGTATTAGAAGTGATTTTACTAATGAGGCTAAGTTTTGGACACCAATTCATGGAAATTTCAGAAGATTTTGTAAATTACTTCCTCAATTTGATGAGTGGACACAGTCAATTGTTATTGATTTACTTACAGAATATGGTAGAAAATTTTTCCCTAGACCAAAGTTATATTTCAAAGATGGCACCATCATCGATATTCCTGATGAAATAAGTCAAATCCCATTCCAAGATTACGATGTATCATTTGACGAAGATTTGCAACTATTTTTAAATTCCATAAAGTGTTTAACTTATTCAAGTTCTGAAAATGTAGTATTAAGTTTAACAAAAGCAGTTTATTTGCTTGCACCTCCTATAACATTCAAAGATTTCCATTTGGATAAAATATTAGTGAGAATAGCTACAGCATGTGATGAATCTCAAGTATCACTTTTTGCATTACAAAGCATTGCTTTAATTAGTGAAAAGGATAAAATGTTTGGTTCTTATTTCAAGAAGTTTTACGTCATGCCATCAGATCTGACTAAAATAGCCACTTGCAAATTAATTATCTTATCTTCTATTGCCACAGAAGAAAACTGTAAATATATATTAGAGGAATTAAAATATTATGCATTACATTATTCTAGTGATGATGTTAAAAAGGAATCTATTAGAGCTATTGGAAGATGTTCACAAATTTCACCAAGTTGGAGTACAACGATATTAAAGTGGTGTTTGGTTAGGATTAAAGATGCCACTGGGGAAACTTTGAATGAATTATTGAAAGTGATTCGTTATTTGATTCAACAAAAAAACGACAGTCAAAATAATGAAGATAAAGAAGCTGTTTTGAAAACTTCTTATAGAATGGCATTGATTTTGCAAGATAAATCTATTGATCTTGAAGATGATGCAAAAGCAAGTATAATTTGGACGATTGGAGAATATTCTGATTTGCAAAGTGGATCATTTGCGTTAGATATCTTGCGAGTTTTACTCAAATCGTTTATAAATGAATCAGAATCTGTCAGATACCAAATTCTTCTACTTGCATGTAAGATTTTCTCATTTGAATTGCTCAAACTTAAAAATGAGTCTGGAGATAATAATCAAGATTATGTCAACGAAGAATTATCTCATAGTATTGAATATAAAATGTTTCAACATGCTTTACAATTGGCCAAATATGATTCATCGTATGATATTCGGGATCGTGCAAGAATGTTTAATGTGTTGTTAAATACAGGAACAAATCAAGCACAATTGGCTTGTTTATTCTTACAAGTCCCCAAACTGGTTCCATTTATAAATGCAATGGGTGGTGATGATGTAATATCCACCAGTTTACATGATTATTTTACAGTAACTGAATGGACATCAAATCCAGCACCAGCAAGTGTGAGAAATGAAGTTCCTGTGAAAATGGTACAAAACCAGGCTTTCTTTTCATCATCAAGTGATAAAAGAGGATCGCCAAGCCCAGTCTCTGCTAGTGCTATATCATCTGAGCAATTTATTAATTCCAAGCCACAAATAGTGGCAGTTTCACCTAAAACATCGTATCAGTTACAGAGTTTGGATGAATTTTTTGGAAGTGACGAAAGCTCAAGTGAGGAAATCATGGAAGATCTGGATGAGGAGGAGGAACAAGAAGAGGAAGAAGAGGAAGAAGAAGAAGAAGAGGAAGAAGAAGAAGAAGAGGAAGAAGAAGAAGAAAAAAAAGATGTATTGAAACAAAATCAAAACAAAAAGGACAACTTAGACGCTTCAAATGATCACCAAATCGATGAAAGCTCTGATGAATCAAGTAGTTCAGATGCAGATAGTACAAAGGGTTTTATTTAATTCGTATAAGTTTATTAATAGAGTTAAATTAAGTTTTCTTTTCTTTTCTCTTCTCTTTTCTATATCGCGTGTGCTCAATTGCTCTTTTTCCCCCAACTTTTATTTGCAACCAAAAATAAACGCTGACGTTGGTCGTAAATAAAAACAACCAACATTCTTCACGTTTAATTGATTCAATACACACTTCAATTGCAATCAATCAATCAACTAATTTATACCCCAAATACTAACTTATCCAGCTTATGCATTCTAAGTTTATGAAATTAAAAACAGAAAGAGTTTCAAGCTCATGTGAAAGCTTTTCTAGTGTTAATATTGAATCTAGAGAAGTTTTAGAACCTAATACATCCCCTAGAGCAAAAATTAATTCATTATATTCAACTATTGGTACCGACGCAGTCGATACTAGTTCAGTTTCCAGTGATGAAGATAGTAGTAGTGAAGAAAGTGATTTAGACTTTTCTCATTTGCTTACTAACAAAAAATTAAAGAATATTAATGAAGGTGATCAAAATTTTGTTAGAGGTCGTCCTTCCGCTTGTGTCTTTGTTGCTAGTTTATGCTCAAGTATGACTGATGATGAATTGTGTATTTCAGTTACTAATCATTTTCAAGAATGGGGTAAACTTGCTACAGTTAAGGTCTTAAGAGATACTAGTAATAGACCATATGCTTTTGTTCAATATACTAACGATGAAGATTCAAAGTTAGCTATTAAAGAAGGTCATAATTCTATGTTGGATGGTAGAAATATTAGATGTGAAGCTGCTAAGGTTAATCGTACTTTATTTATTAGTTCTAAATCTTTTCTTACTGAAGAACTTATTGAGGATAGATTATCTGAATTTGGTGAAATTGAAGAATTGGTTCCAAGTAATTCCAAAGGAGATATTTTTGCTACAAATATTTCTACTAGAGGATATAGAAATTGGTTTTGTAAATTTGTTTATCGTGATGATGCAATTAGGGCTTTTGCTAATTTAACTGAAGAAAATCTTTATCGTGTTGATTGGGCGCAAAATATTGATAAATCTAATGCCAAAAATCATGTTGCTTTTAATTATGTTCCTGATGATAGTGATGAAAGTATGGAAATGAAAATGAAATTTGACAAGTATTCAATTTTTGTTGGTCATTTGAATTCCGATGTTAATGAAACAGATCTTCAAGAGAGATTTGAACTTCATGGTGCTATAAAAGAATTAAATTTGGTTAAAAAGCCAAATAGTACTTTTGCTTTTATTAAATATAAAGATGAAAGTAGTGCAGCAAGTGCTGTTGAAAGAGAAAATCATTCTATGTTTTGTGGTAAAACAATGCATGTTCAATATCGGGAAGTTCATTTATCTGGTACTAAATCACCTTTTACTGGTGTAGCTTTGGCTCCACCACCAATTAATTTAACTAAAAGATTTCTGGGAGTTGTAAACAGATCATTGGAGGGTTCTAGATTTCATACCAATGCCAAGAATTCTTATGAAATTACCAAGCCAAAGTTTAATAATTATCCTTCAAATACTATTAATAAAAACTTCAACAAAACTGGTAAACATTTACCAGGAAAATATTTTAATTCATTCAATAAATCTAATGAAAGTTGGTCCAATTATAAGAACAAAACTCTTGATGGAAAGTCTAAAAAGAATGATTATTATACTTGGCTGGCATATAATCCTAGTCAATTAGATCTTCAAAATGAACCACCATTTAAGGGATTTCCTTCTCCAAGTCATGAAAAATCTGATAATAAATTCAAGAGAACAAATACAAGTGCTGGCGGAAACAAGTTTGACTACAAAGATGTAAATAACAGTAGTGGTTCCAATGTTAATAATTCCAGTTATCCTCTTTTCTATTATTTCCCCAGTAATGATTATTTTGGTCCTACAGCTAGTTCAGGTACTCCACTTGGTCATCATACTGTTCAAGGAGTTAGTTCTATGGCAAGTCCAACAAATCCATCAGGTCCTGCACCATATTATAATATTTATCAACAGTATTATCCTTCATTCGATCCTATTGAGTATCCTCCTCCTAGTGGAACTCATGCATCCTTTGCTATCCCCAACTATTTATATTATCCTAGCGAATCTGAAATTGCTTCCAATGAAAAGAAAACATGATATTGATATGCCAAATGTTTGCTAGGGTTCTTATTGCTAATAATTTACCTAAAAAAATGTATATACTGTATATAAGGTTAATATAAAAATAATGGAGTAACAAAAAAAAACATAAGCTTATCGTATTAAGTATGGAAGTTCCAACTAAAAAAGAACATCCAATTGATATTTCACATTAATATTGAAGATTAATAAACATGCCGTGCTTTCATGACCTAGCAACTGCATTGGAATTGAAAAACTATGTCAAAGGAACTAAAGTAGTTGACTTGTATGACTTTGCATTGAATAAGAATAAACGATTAAACAAACATGAAACATCAACTTCTGATAAATTCTATCAACTTCCACCAATGAGTGGTAAACTTTCTGAAACTCGTCCTTGGAAATCAGATCCTCATTATTTCACCACTTGTCATATCTCATCACTTGCACTTTTGAAAATGTCAATTCATGCCCAATCAGGGGGGAGTATTGAAGTTATGGGGATGTTAATTGGGAAAATCATACCTGGTGCTATAATTATCATGGATGTATATGCTCTTCCTGTTGAAGGTACTGAGACACGTGTGAACGCTCAAGCTGAGGGATATGAATATATGGTTGAATATTTGGAATTGAATAAGAAAGTTAGTGGTAGGAATGAAAATATTGTTGGTTGGTATCATTCTCATCCCGGATATGGGTGTTGGCTTTCTGGAATTGATGTAAGTACTCAGAGTTTAAATCAAGGGTTTCAAGATCCTTATCTTGCTATTGTGGTTGATCCTATTAAAACAATAAAGCAAGGTAAAGTTGAGATTGGTGCGTTTAGAACATTTCCTGAGAATTATGTTGCTTCTCATCTGGAGAATCATCCTCTGTCTAAACCAGCAGTGAATATTCCTAAATCTAAAAGGAAAGATTTTGGAAGCCATTTCGACAAGTATTATCCTTTAGATATTGAAATTTTTAGTAGTGGTGTTGATGATAGTATTATCCAAGCGTTAAAATTTGAAGATTCCATAACTTGGTTAAAGAATCTTTTGAAGGAGAAAGAAGAAGAAGAAGATATTGTGAGGGTAGTCAAGAAAAGTAAATATATAAAATCTATGGATTTAATTGGTAATTATGAATTAGTTTCAAATGGAGAAGGTTCAAGTTCAAATAAGTCATATTTATTTACTTTAATTGAAGAATTGGAAAATCACAAAGTTTTATCTGATTTTTCAGTTCCTAGGAAATTTGAGTCAAACTTTGAAGACGTAATTTATACTAAATTATTAACTCAAAAATCAAAAAAACATGAAGACAATAAAATCACTCGAAATAGACGTAGTCGCTTGGTTGATGTGAGTGAGGATGAAGTTATGGATGAAAGTGATTTAGATACTGATAGTAGAGGTATTTCTGATGGGGAGGATGTTACATCAATGGGTAGTGGTAGTGCCATTACTGGAGATGAAACGATGGGAATTGAGCAAGCACAAACACAAGAGGATGGGGATGAAGATGAAGATGAAGACGAAGACGAAGGTCACCTGGAAGATGAAGATGATCGTGAGGTTGATGAAACTACTTTGATGTTTAATAAGATTTCAGGAATGAGGAGGTTTCTTGGGGAAGGAGATGATGATTCTATGGTATTTGGAGGGGCTTCAGTTCCTGTCCGAAGACCACGGATGCAAAAGTGGAATTCATCTAAAGGATTAAGTCGTGAATCGAAATTATCGAAAATTGTGGTTGGTGGTGAAACTGGGAATAATTCCAGACCCTTTTTCAATCGTGGCGCAAGTACTCCTAATAGTTTGAGTTCTAGTTTTGGTTCTAGCCCTGGTTTCTACATTTCACCTATAGATAGTGGAGTTAGTTCAAGTGGTAATTCTAGATTCTTAGCTGAAGATTCGAGAAATTCACGAAAAATGCGTGGTTCTCGTGGTTCTCGTGGTTCTCATGGTTCTCGTGGCTCTCATGGTTCTCATGGTTCTCGTGGTTCTCGTGGTCGTTTGGTTGGACCAGAAGGATTAGGCCAATATATGTCTAATCCTTATGCAGGAATGAATACACCAACAACTAAAATAACTGGAGAAGAAAGTCGAGCTCGGTCTCAGAAATTGCAAGAATTGGCTCAATTGGCTACTGGTATTGGTCAGAGAGAAGTATATGACTTGATTACTATGGAAGTTCAAGAAAGATTGTTTATGCAGAGAAGGAAAAGATAGACGTGTTTGTGAATGTGAATAGAATCTTTTTGCAACAATAGTGTGTAATCAAAACGCGTCTTTTTTTTGATATACAAAAGACAATCTCTTCCTTTCAGTACCTTTCAATACTTAGTATAATGTAATTAAGGAAATTCAAATAATCAATAGAACATCTTATGAAGGTCAACTTGTCTTTTGAATAGTCAAAAGTTGGATGAAATACGTGTATATGGCAACAACTAATGTTGGTAAAATGATATGTAAAGCTTTGCAATATACAGTACTCTTCCAAAGAAAGTAAGAGAAAAATTTTCGTTTCTTTTTTCTTTTTTTTTTTTTTGTTAGTCTTGGTCTTTTTTTTCAGTCGATGCGTAAAATTTCGGTGTTGATTAAAATTTTCCTTTGAAGAAAAAGTTTTAAGCGTAACCAAGGAAAAATCCCCAAGCAAGTATTACCTGAAACTAATAATCTAGTGAACTACTGCACATTAATATATTATATTATACCACAGCAATTTACCATTTAAAGGATAAACAAAAATACTTCTAGTTTCATTCATTAATTTGCTGCTTCTAGATTTTTCTTCACCCTTTAATCTAAAAATCTTTTTCCCCTTCTTTTCTTGATTGTCTCATTGCAAAAAAAAAAGAAAGAGAGAAAAAAAAAAAGTAAGGAGGGCAAATAATTACAACATAATAGATTAACAAAAGTTAGGACAAGTAACATCTAAAGTAATTCAATAAGTCAATATATTCATACATACACATATACTCAAATATAAATGATTCATCCATCAACAATCACTTCTCCTAATAATAATAAATCTACAGATAAAACACTTAACCCAATCCTTGATAGATATCTTTCCACTCCCTTACATTTTGTCCCTGGCAAACATTTCGAAATTAAATCTTCTTCTACATCACCATCCATTCCTTCGTCTTATATAGTGTTATCCAACGACAAATATACACAATCAATGACATCATCAGCTTCCACAGTTACTGCATCACCTAAATCTACATCAGTTTCCTCGTCCCCCATTAAACCAAAATCAATGGCAGAGGCAGTCGCGGCATATACAGGAAAAAAATTTCTTACAAAACAAGAAAAGAAAAGAAAGAGAAGATTACAAGTTCAACAACAAGTTCAGAAGCAAGAACAAGAGCAAAAGCTTCAACAACTTCAAGAAGTTCAAGAACAACCAGTAAAGAAACAAAGTACCACTTCTAGCATATTTAGTAATATTTTGTCATTGTACAAAAGTATTCCATTTGGAGGTACTCCAACTTCTTCTCCTTCACCTGCTCCAACGCCTGCTACTGAATCAGATGAAGATCTAGGTGAAGATTTGGGGACTTCAATGGAACCTTCTGAATCACCATTTATGGGATTTAGTGAAGCTGAATCTAGAAGTCAAGGAGAAGACGATGAAGAAGAAGATGAACAATTGAGTGTAGTCCCTGGTATTAGTGAAGATGAAGATGAAGATGAAGATGATGTTGATTTTAAACAAACTACTTCAGTAGAAAGTTCTCCTACAGATCCGTCATCTCCTGCTTCTGAAGAAGCGATTGATGAAGATGAAGATTTGGAACGTTTAAAGCATGATTTGAAAGTGGACCAATTAATCAATACTGGGGATGAAGGCGATGACGATGAAGAAGAAGAAGAAGAAGAAGACGAAGAAGAAGATGATGATGAATCTGTACCTACTGTAAAATCAATCAGTACCCCACCAACTTCTCCTGAAGATGAAGGAGACAATGAAAAATTTATTGAGAAACAACAAATTCAATATAATGATATAAATGAAGATGAACTGGATCGTGGGTCAAATAATTCTACCCGTATTTATAAAAATTGGCGAGAATTAGCTAATAGAAAACCTCCAGTTGGTTTATTAAATCAAGGTGTAACATGTTATATGAATTCAGCAATTCAATCTCTTGTTCACATTCCTGCAATGCAACATTATCTCAATGATATATCACAAGGAAAATATAATGGAATTTTGAAACCCAGAAGTGTAAGTCACACTTTGGCAGAATTATCTCGTAAAATGTGGGGATATGACAAGAGACCAGTCAAATATGTTAATCCCAAAAAAATAATATCTCGATTGGATGATATAAATTGCATGATGAGTGAATGGCAACAAGAAGATTCTCATGAATATTTCATGTCACTCATGGCAAGATTACAAGAAGATAGTACACCAAAGGGGAAAAAATTACAAGAATCAATAATTTATGATATTTTTGGAGGTCTTTTACATCAAAGAATCACATGTGCCAAATGTGGTAATGTTTCTGAAACTAAACAAGAGTTCTATGATTTATCACTAGGATTAAATAAACGTAAAACTAAAGGTGATCCATCATTAAAATATCTGATTGAAAAATCAATACGAGATTTCTTTAGTAATGAATTAATTAAAGTTGATTCTAATTTAAAAGATTCAGGATATTTTTGTGAATCATGTCGTTGTCATACTCAAGCCAATAAGATTTCCGTGATTAATCGAGCGCCCGAAACTTTAACTGTTCACTTAAAAAGATTTAAATTTAATGGAAATTCGTCATCAAAAGTAAAACAATCGATTAGATATAGTAAATATCTTGATCTTGATCCATATACTGAAGGAGATATCACTGCTAAATATAGATTGGTATCAGTTATTGTGCATGAAGGTAGATCAATTCTGTCAGGACATTATGTGGCACATTGTCTTCAACCTGATGGGGTAACATGGTGTACCTATGACGATGAATATATTAATAGAATTGAAGAAAGAGTAGCATTATCTGATCCTTCAGCTTATGTGTTGGTTTATACTAAATTAACACCAAAGAGTAAGAAGAGATCATTTGAAGAAGTGAATGAGGGAGGACCTTTCAAGAAGAGAAAAGTTTAAAATAGTAGCATTAATAAAAGGTATTGCATAATTGTATTTGTAGAACGGTCTAGACTTGTAGTCAAGGTACAAACAATTTGTACAATGTCTATGAAAAGAAATGTTGAACTTATCAATTCCTAGATATGTTCCCCCTCTACTATCAAAACCGAGAATTTCACTGGTGAATTTCAGATGACGAGGAGTAGTCACAAATTAAAACTGTATTTTCAAAAAAAAAAAAGTGGAAACCCCTTTAATCTAAACCTGTAAATTTTATTTACACCAGTATAAAACTGTGGTTTCAACTAACTGGAAGAACACGCTACCAAATACGTTAATTTCGTGACACCTTTTATTTTTATTTCTATTTTTTTTTTTTTTGTTAATTTTGTATTGTTGCAATTTTGCACCCCACTTGTTAAAAACCCCCGGGTCCGACTTTACGCCACCACCAACAGCTTACAAATATATTCTCTTGTATTCTTCATTCATAAATAATAATAAACATTTGATTAAACAAAACTACAAATGCTAATAAGGGAAATAGAAAACTATAGAGCAAAACTAAAAAAGGGGTTTGAAAAAAAAAGAAAAAACAGTGTAAAGCAACAAGATTAAAACAGATAAATATCACCAAGGAAAAATTCAAACTAACCAAACAAAAAACAATGAGCTGTGACAGGGAAGGGGGAAAATCAGTAAAAACTAACAACCGATAAACCAGCAAAGAAAAAAAAACATAAAATGGAAACCAAAGTTACCCACCCTTCCCAAAGCAAAATAAAAAAAAAAAAATAAAACCAAAAAAAAACCAAACAATAAAAGGAAGCACACTAACCATTAGCAATCGCTAAAATACCGAATAAACAATTTAAAATATATATATATAAAAAATGACTTTTTAACTCTTGGATTTATGCATCTACGAGTATTTCGTCATCATCATCATCTACAATTGACCCCACACTTCTTCTGGTTCTTGTTGCAGGTGGAGCAGCTGTAGTTGTAGTTGTAGTTGAAGTTGTGGCAATAGTAGTGGGGGAAGTTATATGAGAAGCATTAGGAGGACTTAACCTAGTTGTGCTTAGTGTACTGTTAGTACTATTTTCTTCTTCTTCCTCTTTTGATTGAGGTAATCTTAGCCTGTTTAGAAATATTCCTCCTTGTCGATAATCTCCTGATGAAGATCTTCTCTTTTTAATTTGATAAGAAAAGAAATTAAAATTATTCCTATTTGTAGGTTCTGAATCTAAACCTTTTATTAAAGGTGCTTGATTATAATGAAGAGTAGAGGAATGTGACTTTTCATCTCCTATTGAATCTAGCTCATCCACGGATAATGTTGATACACTAGAAAGTCGTCTTCTATATCTATTTTTCATGGCTCTTTCCATTAAATGCTTCATAGTTGTATGATTTTCAACGAATTTTATATAATTCTTTTCAATGACAAATTTACCTTCTTTATAAGTTTCAGCACAAGAATATGACTTTTTGTAATACCAACCAAGGGGGCTCTTACATTGATGACATTTAATCTTGTTAATTAAATAAACCCCAGTTTTCATGGGTGTTTCTTCACTTTTTAAATTAAATTCAATATTAATTAAATTATCTACCAAATAAGCTGGCCCACTTGCTCCATTAAAATTGTCTGATAAAATTAGGTCAGAAAGACATAAATGTGATGAACATCCTTTACATGTGATTATTTGTATATTGGGAATTTCATACTTCGAGTTTTCAAAGTAGTTTGTACATCTTAAACCCATTGTTGTTGCATATATATTAGTTAGTAGATCTCGTCAATGTAGTTTATTTGAAGGGGTAGTTGGTTTTGTGTGAAAGTGCGTGATTTCAAAATTGTACTAAATGTTTTTTTTTTCTTATTTTATTTTTCTTTAACTAACTACTTGGTATAAGAGGTATAAGTAGTTGAAAGTTGTTTTCAATAGTTGGATATCAGTATATAATCAAAAGAACAGATTGATAGTTAAGAAAGAATTACAATAAAACAAAAAAAAACTTTAAAACAACAAAACCAGAATTTAAAATTGAATCCATCATCCCCCTCCAGCGAAAGTTTGGTTATTTATACATGATAACATTTTTTTTTCTTTCTTTTATAATTCTTTTTTTTTCTATTTAAAGGCTAAGAGAGCTTTTTGTGGATTGGGGGCTGCATGTACAGAAAAGTTGCCCTCGTTTTTTATTGTCTGATTACTTTAAAATTTTCTTTGTTAAATTTTATTCGTCTTTCATTTGTTTATATATTGAATTAAGTATCATAAGTTTATGTGGTATACTGAACAATGTCATTTACTCAAAAGATAAAAGAAGAAATAACAAATGTAAGGAAATAATCTTCTGTGTACTGCATATAACCAGGCGTTTTATCCTGTTTTTTGTTCGTATAACAATGAGAGAGTTAAAAATATTTTTTTATATGCAACCAATATAAATCAAGAAAAAAAAAAATATTGACGAATGTTGGTAAAAACAAGGTAATCCAAGGAGAGTAAAAAATACCTTTGTATGCAAAATAATTATAAATTATTGGATAAGAAATAAACCATGCATATTTTACAGATTATATATATAAAAAAAGGAGTGGTAAACCTCTGACATTTGACTGAGTTGAGGTGAATATATATCTTGAATTATCCTGAAATCTCGGACATTTCTCCAGGTTTTATTAATATTTTGACATCTGATTTCTGTAGCGATTCCGCGTTTCAGTCTTAATTTCAACCAAAAATGTCATGCATAAAAGATTGGCACAGACATTGTGCATTCATACACAGATATATTGTAGAAAGAAATATAATGTTTATTTGCTTGGCTGGTCTTTTTGTAGTAAATACTAACATTATCTCCTGTGGTTTGCTGTTTTATACGCGACACTCAGATTTAATTCCGAACTTTTGCGCCAGCTCAAACACTAACTTGTTTCTTTTTTTCCTCCAACCTTTCCTTGATAAGTAATTTCACCTGCCAATTAAGTTTGCTACTTAGCTTGACGATTTGGGGCACTTGGGACACATGGGACACATGGAACACATGAGGCACACGAGGCACACGAGGCACATGAGAGGTTTTTAGGTTTTAGAAATACTCTGTTGCATTCTTCTTTTAACCCAGGTTACTTAAAGTTTACTGTATATTTATATGTACAAGTCTTTATTTATATACCCTTACCATTTGTACCATGGTCTTACACTGAAATTCAATGGTTCATTAACCAAAAACATCTTTGGTTTCTTTGTAAGATGCTTTTGTTGTTTTTCCCATTCTAATCTCTTTTTAGTTTGTTCTGATTTTAAAATACATTTTAAATGAATATATCTATGAAGAATTATCCCCATTCTACCTCTACCCTTTATATCAACCCTCCATGGCCAATCACCATCACTACCAGTCCATAAACTATGAATATACATTCCATCTTCATTTAATCCTAATTTCTTACTTTGTTCTAACCCTTCTTTTAATAATTTTTCTAATTCAGTAGACATTTTCTTTGGATTAAAATGTAATTGATTAATAGCGGTTTTAACATTAAATCCTCTAACAAATCTATTGACTTGAGTTGCCTTTTTCATAGAAGATTTAATTCTAGTTGATTCAAGATATACTGAAGGTTCTAAAAGTTCGATTTCCTTTTCAGTTAAAGTTAATTTATAAGTTTTACCATCATGTTTAATAACTTGATTATTTTTGAAAAATCCATGTTCTTCAACGACTTTATTAAAAAGTTTAAATTTCAAAGGTGTTATATATTTTTCAATTGTAATTCTTTCCTTGGCATGTCTTTCAGCATGATACTTTGCTAATTCAGCATCATTCTCAACGGTAATCTTTTCAGGATCAACTTCACCTTCAACATTAAGAAATTCACTACTCAGTTCTTGTTTAACAACTTCAGCTTTTGGACTGGTGATTTTACCAAATAATGAGGATACTGGAGTGGTTTGTGAGAGTGTTCTCACAGCAGTCCAGACTACTGGTTGTGATCTCGCAAGAGGCTTGATATAGAATGCTAGCCTGTTCATTTGCTGTGCTTGTTCTACAACGTATAGTTAATACAGTCTAGGAAAATTTTTCATAGTGAGAAAAAAAAATAATTTCGAGATCCAATATTTGGCAATTTTACACGACCTACAAAGTTCATCTACATTAAACACAGATAAATAACATGAAATAAGAATTACTTTATATAAAATAAACTAAACATCTTAGTAAATGAAAAAGGGGGAGAAAACACATTCAAGCAATCATTCCTGCGTTTTTCCGGTTCTAATGCACATAACCAAACACCATCATAACAGGGGTTTTTTTTTCTTCACTAAAAGTATACACTTAATCATCATATCCAGTCAAGTTTTTATCCCTAGGTCTATTTGGAATTGGATAAATATATGGAAGTGGAGTATGATCAGCATATAATAATTTCTGTCTGAGTGGAGTCAATAATAATAATACTGGGGCACCAATTGCAAAGAAAACAGCAAAAAAGAAATGTGGTTTAGTATGAGCGTGATAACGAGCCCACTTTACAAATTGTTAGTAAGATCTCTAAAAGGTA
Organism: Spathaspora arborariae UFMG-19.1A; assembly: GCA_000497715.1. Lineage (NCBI taxonomy): Eukaryota > Fungi > Ascomycota > Pichiomycetes > Serinales > Debaryomycetaceae > Spathaspora > Spathaspora arborariae. Next base: position 310,691 of record KI547139.1, read on the forward strand.
CCTCTGGTGTTTTTATAGGAAATGCTTGGAGGTTGTATTCATGTACAACCTTTTCGAAAAAACTGCTTTCAAACATCTCAATTGAAACAAACACACACAAAAAGAACAACACATACTCTTATTGGATTCTTATAATATATTGGATAATCTCCATAAACTTTTGGACCAGCAGCCATTGTTATTAATTTATATTTTGAATCACAAGACTATACTATATCAAACGTATTCCAAGTATTAATTTTTTTTGCTTTGGAATAATTGGATCTTCTGGTATCCTAATTGGTGAAAAAAAAAGGAAGGTCGTGTAAAAATGTCAAGAAATTGTACATTATTAGAAACAAGGTTATACATTTAAAAGAATTAAGGTCAAAACAATCTGCTTATAAAAATAATATGCAATCATGATCTTTAGGATCATTTATGACTTTCTCTTTTTAGCAGTTTGTTTGGTTTTACGAGCCACCCCACTACTTTCACCTTCCGCTTGAGCTTCTTCCTCTTCTTTAGCTTGCTTTTCAGCAGCTGCAGCAGCTTCATCAGCTTCCTTTTTATAAAATTCTTCCTTTAATTTATTTTCATACCATTCAGCATAATATAACCCTGATTGTAAAACCAAAGCTCCAACAAGAGCAAAAACAATCATTACTTGAGAAGCAGCCAAAACATTAATACCAGTAGCAGCATCAACATCTCCCCATTCACCACTTAAACAAGAATACATACCTGTTCTTAAATTGGTTAAATAAATAATTATTCCAACCATTAACAACCCCAATGTACCATATTCAAAATATTTAGCATCGTCATTTGGTTTATACAACTTAATAAAACATCCCAAAAGTCCTAACCCAGCAACAAAATGTAATGTATAATGAATATACATTGGGGCATTAGCCCATTGTTGATAATGAGCTATAGAAGTTTCAAGTGCTCCTTCTTGATATCTCCAAAGTGTATTGACATCATAAGGCCAGGATGCATATACTACACCAAGACCAAAACTAGCAGCTCCAATGATTAAACCAGTACCAATTGGTACAATATCTCTGTATGATACCATAATGTATTGATAGATTATAAACAATTGATCTGGATGTAAGAAAATGAGTTTTTTGTAAAATTTAACTTTGGGCAAATTTCTTGCAAGGCATTTTTTTTAGAATCAGAAAAAAGTATTGCCAAGATAAGGTTTTGGTTCACAAAACTGAAAATTAGGGTCTATACATGAAGATGTGAACAAGTGGATTTTATTGTTTATTGGGTAGATCTAAATCAACAGGAATACAAAAATGAATGTTTATTGTGGATAAGGGTTTATTTCTGGGGCAGCCCTGACCATAATGACTTAATGCGGGGTCAATATCATGATGCGAACAATTTGTTACTGAATGAATAAATCTTGTGACTCGTCTAACCTAGCCATTAGGTGGTTGATATCTTTAAGTCCACTGAGTAACTTACAATTGACATTTTGGTTTTAGATGTACGTTACCTGGACGATACAAGAAAATTCGAAAGATGAAGATTACATGATCTTTTAATAAAAGAACTTGATCTGAAGTTAAGCTCCTTACTTTATCTTAGTAGTAGATTGTGAAATGTACTTCTGTCCCTATCCATATAGATTCTTTGGAAACTCTAAAGTTCATTCACAATTGTTCTAACTCGAGTTTCTTGGTATAGAGATAACAAGGTTGCGTAGAACTTCCTAGTTTTGTCCAATCTCCAATGTTGATCTTCTCACTCTACTATGGCTTCAGTTTACAGCTACAAAACACGGAATTGCTACTATACCCTTCAACTTCACATACAACTACAGTGGATTTAGAATTAACTCTCAAAAAAAAGAAAAATAGACTAACTACGAATGGTGGCTTATTCCCTATAGAAAACCCCCAAATTATGGAGAATTGCTATTTTTTATTTTCAATCATTTAATACTTCCATACATTTTCCAAAATGCATTTATTTTTACACAATTTATCTTGTCTTTGATAATATTCACTTTAATCACTGTACTCATACCTTGAACTTGCAATTGACAAAGTAGGAAATCCATAAGTTTCTTTTTTGACATTGCATAACTTCACAGAATGTTCCATCAACGAACACAATTTATCTAGTTTAAGGATGCAACTTTAGTAATCTAGGGCTTAGTTATGGAAACATTACTAATTTATGGCATTTACGAACTGTGGACACCGTTGATCCACCAATTGATTAATATTAAATCTATCAAAAAAAATCCACCTTAAAAATATTTCCAAAAGCAACCATGGGCATTACTTTGCTAGGGATGACCAATTGATTTTCTCTTAATGTATTTACAACCACGATTTCTCCTTCTTGTATTTCCAAATACAAACAATATAAAATAAAGGTGTGTTGGACATTCTTTTTGAAGAAATTTCTTAGATTACTAACAATTAAAAATGACTGGAACTACCGTTTTTGTTTCTGGAGCCAATGGTTTCATTGCTCAACATATTGTCAAAAAATTACTTGCTAAAGGGTATAATGTAGTTGGTTCGGTAAGATCTTCATCTAAAGGAGAAGAATTAAAGAGTACAGTCAACAGTGACAAGTTTTCTTATGAGGTTGTACCTGCCCTTGGTGACAAAGGTGCATTTGACAATGCTCTTAAAAAACATCCTGAAGTTACTGTGTTCTTACATACAGCTTCTCCTGTTAGTTTTTCTGTAAAAGATATTGAGGCGGATTTGTTAAGACCAGCAATTGATGGAACAATCAATGCTCTTCAAACTATTAAGGAGCATGCACCACAAATTAAAAAAGTGGTGATTACCTCTTCAGCCGTGGCTAATCTTGGATGGGATCAACATTTTGATGGAACAAAATTGTATACAGAAGATTATTGGAACCCAATTACTTATAAAGAAAGTTTGGCTGATCCTGCTTCTGGGTATTATGGATCCAAGAAATTTGCCGAATTAGCAGCTCTTGAATTTATTGAAAAGGAGAAACCACATTTTGCAATTTCATTTGTTAAACCAAAGAAACTTTCAATGATTAACTGAAAAGAAGCATCAATCTTGTTTTTTTATACGACATTTTGATCAATCATTGAGTAAATGGGCAGAAACTAAACAAAATGCAAATTATACTACTTCAAATTATCACAAACTCATAAAGCTCAAATTATCACTTAGTTCAAACTAAAGAAATAGACTACAACATTAAAATAAAGGAAAATTAATAGTAAAATTCAATCAAATTTCAAATCATATGGAAGACAGCACGTTTGCACAGTGTCAATAATTACTCCTGGTAGCTTAGTTGGTTTAAAGCGCGAGACTGTAATGAGTAACTCAAAGTAATCTTGAGATCGGGTGTTCGACTCACCCCCGGGAGATGTTTTTTTACACTTTAAAACCTTTCCAAAGATACTAAATAAATATAGAAACTTCAAAGAGAATCAATGATTCTTATGAGTCAAAGGCAATGTCAAAACTTTAAATTTCTTTTTTTGAGACAAGAGAATGTACGACATCTTGTTTTTTTTTCTTGATTCTCGGCTGGAGGGGAAGAACCATTTTGAGAGAGCACAATTAACAGGCCTGTCAACCATTGCGTTGGAAGGACCTGGGTCATAAGGGTATAAGGGAATACGCTGGTATGGACCTTGTGGAGAAATTCCCCGCAGTTTGAAACAATTTCCAAAAAAATTCTCATCCCAATTCGTCTATAAGCGCTATATATAGAATTTCTCATTATAAAATCTAGAATCTTTTTCTGACTCAAAAATTTTCAACTATAAAAACACATACAGTACCAATGTCAGCAACAGCACCACCACCACCACATATAGTTATTGTAGGAGCTGGTATCCTTGGATTGTCGACTGCATTAGCCATCAGTGAACATCTAAAGATTGCTCATGATCTAAGTATTATTGCCGAGTATGGACCTCATAACCAATCAATAAATGCAAATATGACTAATTTCCCCAAATATACTTCACCTTGGGCAGGGGCACATTTTCGTCCATTCCCCAGTAAGAATTCTCAAGAATATTCCGAAATGGAATTGACGAGATTAACATTAAAGAAATTTAAACAATTAGCTGTTGAATATCCTGAAAGTACTATTAAATTCGTTGAAGGAATTGAATATTTGGAAGCACCTGATGAATTCTATAAGAAAGTCGGAAAAGGATATAGTGAAAATATTGACAATTTTAGTAGTTATAGTAATAATCTTGGATTTCTTGGATTTAAATATGATACTTGGGTAGTTAATAGCCCCTTATATTTACAATTTCTTTATCGGAAACTTGTTTGTGAACATCATGTTAAGTTTATTAATGCAAAACTTTCTTCATTACGTCAAGTAAATGATTATATTCCTCATAATCCTATTATTATTAATTGTTCTGGTATGGGATTACAATATGAAGGAGGATTTGATCCAAAATGCTATCCAATTAGAGGTCAAACATTGTTAATTAATCCACCAAAAGGATGTCCTTATTTAAATAAAACAATTACATATCAACATGCCGATGGAAATTGGACATTTGTTATTCCTCGTCCCCTGAATGGGGGAATTATTTTAGGAGGTACTAAACAAGTTGGTGATTCATTTCTTGGTATAAGACAAGAAGATACTGATGCATTATTAAAGCGTGGTGAGAAATATTTCCCCGAATTAATGAAAACAAAAAGCAATAAGAAATTCTTTGAAATCTTACGAGTTAATGTTGGCTTAAGACCTGCTAGAGTTTCAGGATTAAATATTAGTATAGAACATCATGAAACAAACCATGTTATAAATAATTATGGTGCTGGAGGTATGGGTTATGAATTATCATATGGTTCAGGATTAATGGTTTATGAAAGATCGTTAGAATTATTAAATAGAACTTATAAATTATAGAACACTTTATACTATATAGAGACTATCATCTGTTCCTTGTAATTTTTGAGGAAGACGAACAGCAACACCAATAGGATAAACAATGACACTATTAATATCCCAAACACCTTCACGATAATAAATATCTTTTTTTAAAAATTCAATTACTTCTTGTTTAGAATTAAGGTCTAATTGAAACCAACTACCAGCAAATTTAGTTTTAGCATCATCATGATAAATTGCACCTGCAGCTTTAATGGGGTTTCCTACGGAGGGGATAACTTCAGCAAAGTGTTGTGGTCTTACTTTTGTTCGATCAATATCGGGGAAATCGAAGATACTAGCGTAGTACATGGGTAAATCTATGGGGTAGATCTAAGAAGTTGTTGATTCGGCCGATTCATTTTTTTTCTTGTTGATTCGGATGAGGTGTTTTCCATTGTTTAAACAAACAATTGAATATTGAAAAGGGATCTCAAAGATAAATCGGTGATGTTAAATAAACAAAGAGGTTGACTTTTTTTGATAATTAAGAGAATCAATATTTAGAATGGAGTTAGTTTTGAAGATTCTATTTTGCAACCAACCCCTGGAGAATATGAGTATAGACACAGGGCACTAGACCAGCTCCAAACCAAATTCTGGTGATTATGCAAGAGATTGAGAAATCAATAATATGGTTGATAGAATATCACCATGTTACAAAAAGTCCATACGGATTTAAGCTCCAGGGATTGAAAATTGATTATGTTGCAATCAAATCTGTCAATCCGTTAAAGCCGTTTAATTCCGACAGATAAAAATAAATCCGAATTACAAAGCATAGTTATAATGTGCAGTACGCAATCAAATTGTAATTATATCCCCCAGGTTTACTTATATAAACATCTCAGAATCCACATAGATTGAATCATTTAAACACGCATAACTAAGAAAAAAAATGAGTATTAATACATCAATTGAGATTAATGCACCACCTGAAAAGGTTCGTGCATTTTTTTTAAACTATAAAAATCAAACAAATTGGAATCCATTTTTTAAAGTATTTGAAAAATATACTAATCAAAATAATGATAAACTTCAAGTTGGTGATCAATTAAAGATTGTCTTACAACCACATGGTAAAACTAATCAATTTACAATGTATCCTACAGTAACTGTGAACGAACCAAATGAATTTAAATGGAAGGGAGGTAATTTTATATTTTGGGGTAAACATTCATTTAAATTTGTATTTATCGATGACGGGAAAAGAACTAAATTGGTTCAAGGAGAAGAATTTGGTGGGTTATTTCTTTGGTTGATTACATGGATGGGTATTCTTCAGGATACTGAATTGTCATTCCATGATTTAAATAAGGCTTTAAAAAAACAAGTAGAGCTGTTAGAGTGAGTGTATAAGTACACTTGGTGTTACTAAATATTTTAATAAGTTTTTATGTATAATTTAGTTTGAAATCGATAAACTTTTTATTTTAGAGGGGAGTAGTGTTCTTTTCAAATGGAACGTTTCTCCTATTTCTTTCTATATTTTTATGTGAGCAGGTGCATGTGGGCCATGAATCCCATAATAGTTAGTCATCGTGTGACATATCACCAAAGTAGTGTAGAGATAAGGAAACGACACAAACCATTTGATTACAAAAAAAAAGGATCACGAATAAAGATGATTTTGCCAAGTAAAAAACCTTGCTTAAACCAACATATTCTCACCCTTAAAATGAAACCACTTCAAGCAAAGCTAATCACTACTCTTTTCTTTAAACTGAACAATGCCAACGATTGAAACTTCAATTGATATTAATGCTCCAGTATATAAAGTCAGAAACTTCATTTTAGATTATTCCAATCATAATAAGTGGAATCCATTCTTAGTTAAATTTGAAAAATATACAAATAAAGACGTCGAGGAACTAGTCAAAGGAGATCAATTAAAAATTGACATTCAATATCACGGAACTACAAAGACAACAACAATATATCCAATTATTATTGTTAATAATTTTGAACAATTTGTTTGGAAAGGGGTATTACTTTCTCAAACAATATTTTATGGACTACATACTTTGAAATATGAATCTTTAGAACATGGTACAAGAACGAGATTAATTCACAAAGAGGAATTTGGAGGATTGTTGGCTGGTATGTTCAATTGGCTTGGTATTATAAAGAAAACCGAGTTATCATTTGAAGATATGAATAAGGCATTAAAGAAAGAGATTGAGATGCTTGAATGAAGGACGGAAGTACTAAAATGGCACAAAAAGATATTTTCGTTTTGAATCCGTTTATTTATTAGATTTAGACCTCGTGTGAGTTTAAATTAGTTTTGTGTGAGATCTGTTTAGCACGGCATAGTTTTTTCTAAATCTACATCTACATCTACATCTACATCTACATCTACATTTACATTGATATTTATATATATATATATATTATTAGTTTATATTTACTCTCAACCATATTGTTATATGTCTTTTCCAAAAGAATTAAGTTTACTTCTGAACTAGAAAACTTTCCAGCTCATCTCAGTTTTGACACATGGTTATAGATTCGCAATAATTATTTTTTTATATTTTTCACGACATTTCTTTTAAGCCGCTTAGATGACCATGCATGGAAAAATAAAACTAATGTAATTAAATGACTCCACGTGGGCTTGATTACATACAGGAAATTTCATAGTTGTTACCAAAAGACAATTCATAGTAAAAATAATATCGCCCCAAATACGAAATGCGACACACAAACAACTCAAAGCATGCCATCTCATTTGATGATGGATTAATAAAGACGTGGGTTTACATATAGAAACGTTTTTCATCTTTTTATATTTAATTTCATAGAAGTTTTTTAAATCTTTTTTTTTCTTGTCCTGACTTTTTCCTTTTAAGGTTTTTCATTTTCTTTCGTTTCATCACATCTTTCGATTCTAACGTTGGTTGATATTCAAGTGTAACCAAAAGGTGAATCAATCAAAATTAACTTGTAAACATCAACAGATTTAACGATATATAATCAACAGAAAAATAAAAACCACTTTTTTTACAACCAGCATTTAACAAAAAAAAAGGTAACTTTACAACAAAAATGAAGTTTGGTGAACATTTAAGAAAAGCTTTAATCAAAACTTATTCATTTTATTATATTGCCTATGATGATTTGAAACATCAATTGAAAAAAGGGTTAAAGGATAATGATTATACTTGGAATAATCAATTAGAAGAAGAATTCCTTAATGCATTAGAAACTGAACTTGATAAAGTATATTCTTTTACTAAAGTGAAAAACACCGAAGTTAATCGTAGAATTAAAGAATCTGAAGCTTATGTTTATGAAGTTGTTGATACTTTACAAAGATATCAAAATAATGACCCTCAAGTAACTGCACCACCTCAAGAACAAGATTTCGAAGATTTAGAAGAAGAATTATCAGATATTATTGCTGATGTTCATGACTTAGCTAAATTCACTAGATTAAATTATACTGGGTTTCAAAAAATTATTAAAAAACATGACAAGTCAACTAATTTCCATTTAAAACCTGTTTTCCAAGTTAGATTAAATGCTAAACCTTTCTATAAGGATAATTATGATAATTTAATTGTTAAATTATCTAAATTATATGATTTAGTTAGAACTAGAGGTAATCCAGTTAAAGGAGATTCTTCAGCTGGTGGAGCTCAACAAAATTTTGTTCGACAAACTACTAAATATTGGGTTCATCCTGATAATATTACTGAATTAAAATTAATTATTTTAAAACATTTACCAGTGTTGGTTTTCAATGCTGATAAAGAATTTGAACCTGAAGATAGTGCAATTACTTCGATTTATTTTGATAATGAAGATATGGATCTTTATTATGGTAGATTAAGAAAAGATGAAGGTGCTGAAGCCATTAGATTAAGATGGTATGGTGGTATGAAATCTGAACAAATCTTTGTAGAAAGAAAAACTCATAGAGAAGATTGGACTGGTGAAAAGTCAGTCAAGGCAAGATTTGCCTTAAAGGAAAAGAAAGTTAATGAATTTTTAAGAGGTGATTTCACAGCTCAACAAGCATTTGAAAAGGCAAGAAGAGAAGGTAAAAAATCACCTCAAGAAATTGATAATTTAGAAAGATTAGCTAAAGAAATTCAATATAGAATTTTAAAAGAAAAGTATCGTCCAGTCATGAGATCATTTTATAATAGAACTGCATTCCAATTACCTGGTGATGCTAGAGTTAGAATTTCTTTAGATACTGAATTAAGTATGATTAGAGAAGATGATTTTGATGGATATGATCGTACTCATGGAAATTGGAGAAGAATGGATATTGGAGTTGATTATCCATTTTCTCAATTACCTGAAAAAGATATTTGTCGTTTCCCCTATGCTGTTTTAGAAGTTAAATTACAAACTCAATTAGGTCAAGAACCTCCTGTATGGGTTAGAGATTTAGTTGCATCTCATTTAGTGGAAGCTGTACCTAAATTTTCCAAATTTATTCATGGTGGTGCTACATTATTAACTGATTATGTTAATTTATTACCATTCTGGTATGCTCAAATGGATGTTGATATTAGAAAACCAAAAGTTCAACAAGAATATGGTATTCATCGTAATCCTCATAATCGAATTACAAGATCTTCAAGTTCAGGTAATGAATTAGATGAAGAAGAATTAACTGGTTCTTCATATACTGGAGTTCATTTTTCAAATGATATTAATCCATTAGAAGAAGATTTAGACGAATCTACTCCATTGTTATTACCAAATACTTATGCCAATCGTCAATCTAGTTCACCAATTAGAAAATTTTTCTATCAAGCATATGGACAATTTTTACATTATTTTAATGATGATCGTACATTTACTGTAAAGGAAGGTACAAATTGGGATTTAAATGCTACATTTAAAGATAAATTACCTAAAGGTAAGACAATTAGTGTTCCAGTTAGAATTGAACCAAAAGTTTATTTTGCCAATGAAAGAACCTTTTTGAGTTGGTTATCTATTGGAATGATTTTAGGTTTTACTGCAATGGCTTTGTTAAATTATGGTAATAAGTCAGCATTAACCGCATCAATTGGGTTCTTTATCACTGCATTGACTACTTTATGTTATGCTACTTATAAATATATTTGGCGAGTATTAATGATTAGAGAGAAAAAAGCAGTTCAATATGGTGATATGTTTGGTCCAAATATGATTTGTGGATTTTTATTCATTGCTACTTTTACCACTTTTATTTTTAAGGCTTTGGAATAATGATGATGTATATTTAATAGTAATAGTTTTGTTTAAAGATGTTTTAAGTTATATTACAGATGTAGAAGATGTAGGTAGGAAGTATAAAGATCTATGTTACCTTCCGGTTTTTATATGCAGGTTGATCCGAGTCCGATTTTTACTAAGATTTTAAAACTTGGACATATTAGCCGAAATCGGATTAATGTAAACAGATATGTAAGGTTAAGAAAATTTTACAAGTATGAAACCAGCCAATCAATGATACTATTCCAAGTTATTTTAGGCTTTTAAACAACAATACCAAAGAAAGCTTGTTCAACCCCCCTCCCCCTCCCCCTGTAATTCCAATTGATGAAATAGATAAAAAAATATTCCAGCAAAAAAGTTTGATGGAAAAGATAAAAAATTTTTTTTTGGACAAAAAAAAGCAACTCACTATAAATAACTATAAAAGAACGTGTACAGAAAAACTTTTATATAGGGAATATCTACAAACAAGGGGACCATGTCTAACAATTTATATACACATGTTAAGAATTATGCTAGTCTTTCACCAATTACTAAATTGCCTCAACGTCTGACCAATCCCATGTCATTCACAACAAATATTCTTATTGTTGGTGGGGCTTATTCTGGATTAGCCGCATTGAGAGCATTAAGAAATCATATTTCAACAAAATTGACTAATGCAACTGATAAAAAGAAAGTTTCAATTACTTTGGTTGAACCTAGAAATGGGTTATTAAATGTTTTAGGTATTCCTAAGGCAATTGTTAATGTTAAATTTGCTAAAACTCAATTTCTTCCCTTTAATGAATTAAAAGATTGTAAATTTACCAACATTTTCTCCAACAATCAAGATGATTTTACTTCAGATTGTTTCGTTGAAGAGGATGATAATTTCCAATTGAATTATATTCATGGTATTGTTACTTATTTGGACAACGGGAAAGCTCAATATAAGTTGAACAACAATGATGAGCTTGGAATAATTGCTTTTGATTATGTGATTATGGCCAGTGGTAGAGATAGGAAATGGCCTACTACACCAGAAGCGAAAACCAAACAAGAATTTGTTTCAGAAATGAATAAATCTCGAGAAAAAATTGCTGCAAACCAAACAATTAGTGTTATTGGTGCAGGTGCTGTTGGAATTGAGATCGCAGCAGATATTAAACTGGAATTCCCTGATAAGACAGTTAATTTAATCCACCCTCATTCTTCATTCCCAGCTGAACCTTTGTCACAAGAATTTAAACAATTAATTCAACATTCAATTGAAAAGGCTGGAATTAATGTTTATTTAGATACAAGAATTGCCAGTGAAACTCCTGAGGGGAATTTAATTACTACTGATAATAAAACAATAAATTCTCAATTAAACTTCTGGTGTACTTCTAAAAGAAACAATACTAATATATTATCTCAAGATTTAAAAACAAAATTTGTTTCTGAAAACAACAATATTTTTGTGAATGAATATTTACAATTAACTAATAGTAACAATGAAAAGATTGAAAATTTCTTTGTACTTGGTGATTTAGTTGAATTACCGATTATTAAATCTGCTGGTTGGGCAATGTATATGGGTAGATTAGCTGCTAATAATTTAACAAGTTTAATTTTTGATAATAAAGTAATTGAACAATTTTTAGATTTATCAAAAATGGGTTATGGAATGGTGGTTGTTGGTGGAAACGAAGAAATTATTAGTGATTTACAAGGAATTGTTGAATTAAATAATAAAGATTACGTTCAAGAATATAAAGATTATTGTTTTGGTAAAATTAGGGCAACATTAGATTTATAGTTTATCAGATGTTCTAACTTCAGAAAATCAGTACATTCCACATATACAGAGAGTTTTAACTTAAATTGTAGAAATATCTCTAAACCAAGAAAGCTTCAATTTTTTGGATACAGAACGCTACCAAATGTATAAATTGCAACTTCCCAATTGGGAACAATGCAAAATAGATAGAAATCCCCATATAAAAAGAGTTTGATTCTTAGTAGCAAAAAGACTTATTTGAAAATCTATCTTTTCTTTCTGAATTACCAAGTCATCCTTTATTAATTTAGATAAATCTTTAATTTGAATTATTAAAAAGCTTTACATATTTAGAAGTAGATTTGCTAATTCTTATTCTAAGATTGAAAAAAGGAATATGGATTGATTAAAGGTAGAGTAGGTTTGTTTGGGGAGGAATCAACCACTGAATGAAAATTATCACTAAAGCACAGATTTAAAACCAAATTATTAAAACTGTTTTAATTTTGATTTTAAGTTCTTGCTCTAGTGATGATATTCTGTTAGAGGTGGATTCTTCACAATCAAACCCAAATAATTTTTTACCATATAATCCAAGATTATTATTGGGATTGTATACAAAATCAGCTACAATATCCGGAAGATTTGAATCTATGATATGTTAATTCCAGTATTTCTCCTATGTTATTTCTCACCTGGGCTTGATCCAAGCTTTTATAGGTTGCTAATAGAGAATTAGATATTTAATAGCTAATAATATTTTGCACCAGTAATTACAGGTAACCTTGTGAGATTTCGCTTGCTCTATTTACAATACTATTTACTTCTATAGTTTAGTAGTTAGAGTTCCATCTATATATACTTTCCCTGAGTTCTTTTCATATAAACTCAATACAAACAGGTCTTTAGTAGTCTCGTCAATTTGTAAAGAAATTTCATCATTTACAAAACAAGGTTCATAAGTTCTATATGTAAAATTTACGGGAATTAATTTTGGATGATTTATAGCAAACCAATATAATAATAAAGTTACTTGAAAAGGCCCATGTACTATAGTAGTTGGCAAATCTTCAATTGAACGACAATATTTTGGATCTATATGGATTTTATGAAGATTATAAGTTAACATACTATACTTTAATAAATCTACTGATGAGATTTGAATTTCTTTATCTGATTCATGGCGTTGGGAGATTAACTTGGAAGGGTCTTGAGGAGTATATAATTCATTGGTATATGATAATGTTCTCGTTTCAGTGAATAACGAGTGTTTATTCTGGTGGAATTCTCGCAATATCGTGACTAAAGTAGATTGATCAATCATTCTAACTGATTTTATAGATTCTTGACAGGTTATACTTGTGTTTATTTCTGGATAATTCTGTGGGAATTGAATCTCTCCTCGTGCCCATAATCTACGTAAATAAAGTTGTTCACCTTGATCATTACTTGGTGCTTGATAAGTGTCATATCCATCGGAATCAAGTTTTAAATTAAGTTGATTATTGAAAAGGAAATGAAACCCCTGGTGGAAATATTTATATGGAGTTAACACTGGTTGTGTTGGTGTGGTTGATTTGTTGACTATTGTATTAAGGAGATTAAGTAAATGAATAGTAGGACCAATTGAAATGGTATCTTTTAGTATGGTTGGGTTTGCCTTTACCCAATTAGCCCATTTATATACACATTCCTTTGTAATTAATGCCATTGTCTTTTAAACAAGTAAATAAAGTGTGTTTAATTAGATTATCAGCTCTTTGAAATATTTTGAGTTTGGCACGACCCAGACGTTTGGTAGCACAACGGTATGGATTCGGTGATATTTGCAGGAGTAAGTTGAACATGAAGATGTGTAAGAGTTATAAGAATACAAGAAGATAGTGTTATAGTGAATTTCAAGGTGATATATTTAATATCTAGCAAGAATACAAGTGATGGAAGAATTTCATTTAAAAGGCTAATGATATAATTTAAATAAGGGTTTCTTTATCTTCTCTGCTTAATATGCTTAAGTTTAAACCTACGATTTATTGGTTTACTTGTCATGAAATGTGGGATTCTTTTAGTAAATAGATATTCTCCTGAAGTTCTTGGTCCTTGGTCCTTGGTAATTTGTAATTTGTAATTTGTAATTTGTACCATGGGCTTTACAGTACAAAGAAATGCTGTGAAAAAAAAGGAATTTTTTTTTACGAGAAGCTCATCTGAAAACTATACATTGATTCACTTGCCCAATATGAGTACTAGTACCAGTGAAGCATTAAAAAACATCAAGAACAAACAAAGAAGACAAAAAGTATTTAGTGAAATAAAACATGAAAAGAATAAAGCTCGTCATAAATTACGTTCAGAAAGAGCTAAAGAAGAACGAGCCAATCCTGAATTAAGAGAAGAAAGAATTGCCCAAAATATTCCTGATACTATTGACAATAAACGTGTGTTTGATGAAACTATTGGTGTTGAAGTTGAAGGTGAAGATCAAGATGAATTTCAACAATATTTCACTAATTTAAACGTTGAACCAAAGATTTTATTAACTACTAGTGAAAATGCAAAGAAACCAGCATATGAATTTGCTGATATGTTGATGGATTTTTTACCAAATACCACATTTATTAAACGGAAAAAGGAATATAGTATGAAAGAAATTGGTAAATTTGCCAGTAATCGAGAATATACTGATTTATTAGTAATTAATGAAGATAAAAAAAGAGTTACAGGATTAACATTTATTCATTTACCTGAGGGACCAACATTTTATTTTTCAATAAGTTCGATAGTTGATGGTAAAAGAATTAAAGGTCATGGTAGAGCAACTGATCATATTCCTGAATTAGTATTAAATAATTTTAATTCAAGATTAGGTAAAACAGTTGGTAGATTATTTCAATCAATTTTCCCTCATCAACCAGAAATTCAAGGTAGACAAGTTATAACTTTACATAATCAACGTGATTATATATTTGTTAGAAGACATCGATATATTTTTAGAAATGAAGAAAAAGTGGGGTTACAAGAATTAGGGCCACAATTTACTTTAAAATTAAGAAGATTACAAAAAGGTGTTAGAGGTGATGTTATTTGGGAACATAGGCCTGATATGGAAAGAGATAAAAAGAAGTTTTATTTGTAGGTACATATGTTGTGTGTATAATATAATATTATAGATTGTAAGATAAGCATTCCTGTATATAATACAAGGGTACCCTTTCTCTTTTCTCTCGTTCGGTTACATCCCCCCTTTATGTGATTATCAAATTTAAATGCCGCAAAAATTTGGAGAGTTTTCTTAACCCTGAAGGTGATAGTTTTCTTAAATGGGGAATAAATCGTTCAAATGTTTATAGTTTTAATTTAAACTGGTTAAAATTTGAAACATCAAAGTATTTTAGAAGTCCAAGTGATTAATTGGGGAAAGGCTCTTGAATAAGCCATAAATTAACGGGCATTGATAAATGAAAAAAAAACGAGGCGGGCTAAAAAAAAGAGGCTAGGTCTGAATAATGTATAGTCAAAACAAACACATGTAGCTAGGTCTACCACGGACAGTTAGTAAAATATAGGTCTGAGATATAGAGCAGGTCTGAGATATAGCGCAGGTCTTAGATATAACACTTGGCACTAGGCAAGTGTGGTACCAAGAACAGAATATTTTGTTGTAGTGAAGTATATAGATTACGTTATAGACAACATAGACAACATAGACAATACAAACAACACAAACAACACAAACTACACACAACTCACAACCAAATTTTTTACAACGGAAAAAACGTGAGACAACAGCGAGAACTGATAAACAAAGTCTAAGGACCAACAGAAGAAAAAAAAATCACGCAAATCTGACGCCATACATACTCTCAGTTTTTCTTCCATCGATTGAAAATAAAACCCTTTTTACCACAAACAAAGTTTTTCCAACCCTTTACAACTTCAACTTCAACTTAAACTTCAACTTCAACTTAAACAAACAAACAAACCCCTATACCTCTCACCCTTACCATTGTACCTTCTTCTTGTTCCTATGACAATGGATACTAGTGGAGTTCAACAGATTATCTCTGCATTAGGTGTAATTTACAACCCAAAATCTACAAATGTACAACGACAAGAAGCACAACAATTTTTAGAAACAATAAAACATAATGAAGAATCTCCATTTTGGGGTTATCAATTGGCATTACCTTCAAACAATGGAAAGAATTATATTGTTCGATATTTTGGTCTTTCCTTACTACAAACTTCCATTAGTTTAAATTATGGTAAATTTGATTCAGTAAAAGCATCAACTATAAGGAACTGGGTTATTGAATTAGCTTGGAATATTGAACCTGATGATCCTCATTATATTAAAGAGAAATTGTCATTTCTTTGGGTATCAATTGCAAAACGTATATGGGGGAATTATTTAATTAAATCTTATAGTAATAAGGAGAATCATATACCAACAGATACAACAACAACAACGACAAAAGATACCTCAGAATCAACTGAGGTCACTCCACAAGATGCTAATGATGGTTGGGTTTCTATGGATAGTGATTTATGGAAGTTGTGGAACCATAATATAACTTGTCGAGAATTATCATTAATAATTCTTCGAACTTTATTTGAAGATATATATTTATTAGATGATCCTATTGCTTCTAAAAGAAGTGTCATATTAAACCAATTATCAATATTCATTGTCACTCCCAATGATGTGTTAACAACAATATATGAATCTAATCCTAATGTCCAAATTTGTAAAAATATCCCCAATGGCTGGTTTATAGTTTGGAGTCAATTCTTGATGGAAATATTATCAACAAATGATTTTAAAAGTCAAACTTGTCAAACATTTGTTCCCAAGATTTTAGCTACTTTTAAAACATGTTTACATTGGGTTCAACCTTCAGTTTTAAATAAACAAAATATCATGCAAACGTTAATAAATATTTTAACTATACCTGATGTTAAATTGAAAACTTTAGCTATTGATTGTTTACATATTTTATTCACAAGAAATTATAATGATGTTGAAGATTTTGATTTCTTTATTGGATCAATATTTACTAGTGAAGGTATAAATAAATTACGACAATTCTATCAAAGTTTAACTTTAGATCCTGATGATATTGACGAACAAGTTTATTCATTATTGAAGAAAACTGTAGAAATGATTGTTTCATTAAGTGAATATCTTAATATAACTTCCAAAAATAGAATCTCCTGGGAAAATGGTGAGGCCGATATTGATAATTATTTACAGTTGGTTTTATCAACTACAAGTCATCCAAGTTTAATTATAAGTGGATTATCATTGCAAATGTGGGTGACTATATTACGATTTGATGAATTAAGTTCAAAACAACCAATTATGAAATTATTACTTGATTTATTAGAAATCTCAGCTAATAGAACGATAAATTTTACTCTTGATGAAGAACATATTTCTAAGAAATTCTTAAATGTTGATTTTGATTCAACTCCAGATGCAAATTCTTTTTTACAAAATTATCGGAAATTTAATGAAGATATTGTTAGAATTACTGTATGTAAAATCCCGGAAGATGGATTAATGTGGTTAAATAATCGTTTAGAAACTTTCTTCAATTCTGAATTGGGTGTAAAATGTATTAATGATTATAAATTAACTGAAAAATCACCGGAATTGAATTATGGAACTTCACAATTTAATATTATTGAAAATTGTATTCGAGGTATATCTCGTTGGAGAATTTGGTATAATGATGAAGATTTTGAAATTATAAATGATCGATTGAATAAATTAGTGGAGAGTTTAGGGGCAAAATTATTAGTTATGAATTTAGCATCACCTTTATTAATTAGAAAACAAGTTCAAACATTGGTACAATTTGCTCCATTATTGAAAGATGTATCACCTTTGATGTTTCAAATATTAGAGAAAATATTAACTACAGCGACATTTGAATATCCCGAAGGAATATCCGATGAAGAAAAAGAATTGATTCGAGATTTAAGAACAAGTTGTGGAACTGAATTGAATAGATTAGCTTATATTATGCCAGAATCTCTCAAGAGGATATTCACCGATTTAGAAAATGTCATTGCTAATATCTTGTCTTCCAAGAAAATAAGTGATCATGAAAATGTTGCGTTTAAATCTTTCTTATTAGTTATTGCCTCAAGAAGTTCTATAAATGATAAGGATGAAATTTTTGCTAAAATAGTTGACCCTGAGTTAATTGCTTGGTCAGCACCAGAAACAGAAAAGGGATTATTAGATTTACATTGGTTTATGGAACGAATTGGGATTGTAGAAATTGCTTCATACTTTCAAAGTCGAGGTATAACTCCTACAAGTGATTTACTTTTAGTTAAAATGGATGAAGAAGGAAGATTACTAAAAAATAAATTAAAAGATCATTGGTCTTCAATATTCCCGATTAGAGCAACAAGAATTTTCATTCAATATAGTATTGAAAAATTAAATCATGATTCAAGTGAATATTTAAATTTGTTAAAATTATGGAAACCAAGAGTACAACCTATAATCCCACATATTTTACAATTACTCACGCAAATTCAAGCATATCATAATCCAAAGAATTGGGAAGATTTACCTCAAGAAGTTCAATCATTTGTTAAATATAGTTGTATGGAAAGATTTTGGCAACAGGGTGTTTCAATTCAAACTAAGGAAAATTTCATTGAAGAAAATGTTAAAGCAGCATTAACATTACGAGATTTTGCTGATTCAGTAGGTCATTTAATTAGATATACTCGAGAATATGCATTTTTAACTATGGGTTCATTATCTCAATTAGAAGATACCTTATATGAAATCCCCAATATTGCCATGATGATTTGGAAATCAGTTGCCGGAGATACTGCAGGAATTACATTACATAGTTGGAAACATATGATTAATAGTTGTTTAAGAATTATCATCAAAAATTGTCCTATTAAATATATTGATGTTTTCATGAGTGAATTATTACCTACTGCCCTTCATGATTTAAATGATTTAATTGTCAATAAATGGAAGAAAATATATAGTAACGGATTACAATTACTTGAAGAAACAGATGAAACATTATCAGAAGAAATGATGGAAGAACATATGTTACGACAATTGACTGCCACTGTAGTGAGATTAATTATGGATATTGTAGGACAATATAATTCCAAAACTTTAACTGATCAACAATTTGCTTGTCGGAAATTAGTTATTGAAAATAAGCAAGTTTTAGGACCATTTTTAAAAATTTGTTGTCATATTATTCTGATTAAAGATACTAAATGTTCATTTAATACTATATTAGTGGTTCGAAATATACTTCTGGAAATCTTATTAAAAAATGATGAAGTTGATAAATATTTATGTGATTATTTAATGAAACTGTTAATACAAGTATTAACTGATGATTATTTCATTGAAACTCATAATGAAGCAGCAATTGCATTTACGACATTATATTGTGGATTAAGATCAAAAAATGATTATCCTGCAAGAGTATTGATACAATTATTGCCAAGTATTTCCACTCAACATATAAGTAATTTTGAAACTTTATTAGTTAATTCAAAATCTTTAAAACATCAAAGACTGGCACTATTAGAATTAATTAAATTATCAAAAGAACAAGGTAATCCAACAAATATTGGTAATATGTTTGATGAGATTAATAATCGTACAAAAGAATTGGAGATTGCTTCAGCTAAAAAGAAAAAACTGCTTAATGGAGATTTAATGAATGATCCATTTATTGAAAATGGTGCTTTAGGGAATTTATTTGATGAAAATTAACTCCTCTCCCCCCCTCTTGTATAATATATTTTACTTCGTTAAGTAGTGTTTTAAAATTCGTTTGTTCATAGCTTTTATCTATTTCATGAATGAAATATAAATTGAAACACACCAAAGTCTAAAACTTGTAAATATTTCTTTAGAATCATAGAGAAGATCATAACACCACGTTATAAGGGGAACCATTTATTCTAAACTATACAGTAAATCTCTTTAAAAATTCATCAGTTTCAATAATTTCCTTATAATAAACATCATTAATCAAATTCTTATCTATTTCATTAATCACTTTAACCAAATTAATAAATTGATTCCAAAATTTAACTCCATCAGCTAAATCAGTCAATAATTGTTGAGAAGTTATTGAATTAACTCCATTTACATTTATATTAAATGAGGGAGCATTAATTTGATATACATGATTGAATAAATGATCTTGACTATTTTTAATAATTTCTTCTTTACTTATCGTGGATGTCTTTGATTGTCTTAATGAATATTCAAAATAAATTTCTGCAACTATGGCTAATAATGTTGAACATAAATTATTATAAAATGGTAAATTATTAATTAATTTATACCAATCATCTTTAATACCATAAGTTGATTTTATATTATTTTGTTGTTGATGAACTATAAAATCAACAAGTAAACATTGAATAGTTTGACTTAATTGTTGATTTATAAATTTAACATGACTTTTAAAATTTAATAAATTTCGTGAGATTGGACCTTGATAATTTATTGGTGAGATATTAAATCTTTTCAAAGAGAAAATTCTCGAAATTAAACAAATTTGATTTTGTTCTTGTTCATTTAATTCTGGACTTGGTACAGAAGAATCTTGCTGACTGAAATCTTTAAATAATTTAGAAACATTGGAAAATTCTTTATTCAGTTCGGCTAATTTAAGACTATTGGATTGAATAAGAAGTAAAAGCAAGATAAGTTGTTCTAATTCATTATCATTTACTTCATTTCCATATAATTGTGCAAACTTTTGTAAGATTTTCCCCAACGATTTAAGTTCTAAAGTCTTGTTATCAATAATTTCGAACAAATATAACGTTCTTAACATAATAGTAGACACAATATCTTCATTAGATTTAATCATATTTGTAGTTTTATATTGTCCATTTAATCTATTAAAGAATTTAATCAAGGAAAACTTGTTAGAATTATCATCTTGAATAAATAAATCATTCACCCTTTTCAGAATAGGTGGATTTAATCTATTATTTAAATCAACTAATCCATCATTATACCAAAATTTAAGATTAATCTTTTTAACTTGATAATATCTTGCTAATAATTGAGTTAATAAATTAAATTGAAAATTAAGTTTTTCGTTATAAAATTTCAGATTAATTAATTTCTTATAACTTTCACTCAATTTAATCTCTAATGGAGGTCTAACATTATATTCTCCTGTAGTTATCGCTTGCAATAAATTTATAGGTAATAATCCAATACTCATATAATAATAAAATTCAGGAGGTAATCTTTGACTAATAATATCATGAATATCATTAGGAATTTTAACCACAGTTTCTTCATCATCCAAATAATCAATATTAGCTTCTATACCTAATTTATTCATTTCAACATTATATAATTCAACATATCCTTGTTTATTTAAAACAGGAATATATTTTATAGCCGAATGACCTTTAAAATATAATTGTAAAAGTCGAGGATCTTGTAAACTAACGACATATCCTAATAATCCATCAGCACTACCAAATTGATATACTATATCAAGAGTTAGTTTAAATAAATTAATTTGAGGAATTGTTTTAGGGATATTTGGTAAATTTGGGAAAGTAGTTGGTTGTAAATTACATCCAACAATTAAACTAATATCAATTAATTGTCTTTCGCTAATAGATAATTCTTGTAAAACTTTATGTTTGTCAATAAATCTAAAATCTTTTGATTGAAACTCCATACCAAGAATAAATTTATCAATTTTGGTTAATAATAAATCAGTAGATCCATAAATTGAATCTATTAATTCATTTTGATATAAATAACTCAATTGGAAGCTAGCATCATAGGGACAAATCATATAATCAATATCCAATTCTATGAAATATTTAATTAAATCATTAATCATAGGTTTTAAAGGTAAAGGATCAGTAAATAATCTAAATGATTCAATATTATTAAAACTATATTGAGATTTATTGTCAATTTTAGACCAAGTTAATTCAATATGTTGTTCTTGAGAAGTCAATTCACTATTGTCATTTAACTGTAATTGAATGTTAAGACCAGAAATAACGAAAATTGGTTTAATATTGAATTCTTTGAATACTTTTAGATCACTGAGTATATAATCTTTTAAAGAACTTGGTATACCACCAATACCTAATAAGAATTGTTCTTTTTTGTAAGTATAAATTCTACTCAAATAATGTTCAACATCAATTCCAATTATTGAGTTTTTTAAAATCTCAATTGAACTTGTTTGGGCCAATTTACGTTCAAACAAGTATGATTCAAGTGTTTTAATAGGCATATTTGACTTGATTGTGTTATGGTTTTAATGTGTTGCCAAAAAAGAATGTGGTGGAAGAAAAGAAAAAAGCTTGTTGATTTTTTGTCAGTCAAAATCTATACAAGAAACACAGGAAATTTTGCGATAAAACCAACTTTATACCGAAGGACTATGAAGTTTATTAAACAAATATTTAAAAGTAAAGTTATACCAATAAATACTAAACCTTTGGTCACTGGAAGTGGCCCATTTATAGAATTACCTAAATTTATACCAGTTGGGGAATCGTTATTAAATATAACTTTACCTAAACATTCCCAATTGAGTATTAGAAATGGGTCTTTACTTGCAATAAATGGAGATTTAAATGATATACTGTCTATTGCTATCGATCAATATCAACAATTGAAAGCAGTAAAACCTGTTTCTTTAGTGATAAATGGTGATAGTTATTCAATTATTGAAACAAAAAATGATTGGACAATATTGAATGACGAGAATTTAATAGCTTATACTGGATATAACTTTGATATAACGCCAATATCAATTTTAAATAAATTTAATAGTGTGCGAACTAAAGGTCAAGGCACTATAGTGTTGAATGAAAATTTATTTAATATTGAATTGGATGAGAATGAAGAAATTATGATTAATCCAAATGCTTTAATAGCTACAACTTCTGAGTTACACTACAAAATATTATACAAGTCAAGTGGGAACTCTAGTAAATCTTGGAGTTTACCAAAATATGGAATAATTGGTACGTTATTTAATCCAATAAATGGTATTCTTGATAAGGTTAACAAATATAAAACAGACACTATTAACAAGTTAACAACAAATAAGACTTTTCATGATGTAAATGTTTATACGCAACCAATCAGAACTAGTGTCAAAAAGGCAATTGATTGGATATATTTATACCTTTCAACCATAATTAAAAGAAAACCAATTTATATTAAAGTTAAAGGACCTAGTAAATTATTAATTAATAATAATCCTTTAGTTTCAAATAGCAAGATTTTTACAAGAACAGAAATTAAGACGATTTATAACCAATAAATATGTATATACCAAATTAAATCTAATATTAGCCTTTTTTTTCCTTGTTCTTCGCTACCAAATATATGAAATATGATTTGTCTGGAATTTGTTTCTTACAACACGTTAATTCCGAATATAACCTATTGCCTGTCTCAGAATAGGAGCTTGAAATTATCATCTTTACTAATGTACATTGAAATTATGAAAAAATGAAGAATAATTATCATTACAAGAATTTGATTTCTCTAATTCCAAGTGATTGAAGACAAATAAGTAGGCTGTTCTACAAGGAAATGTAGTTCTCCATAATAATAAATCTTTTATAACCTATTTTATATTCATTTTCCATTGATTCTCCATTAATTTATATATTTTATATTTATCTTTAAAAATTTAAATGGATACTATTATATTTTAGTTAAATTAATTTATAATTGAAAACTATATATATATAAGAATTAATTATTATAGTATTTTTCATAAACTCTTTTAATGTTCTTACTTTAACTTTTTCTTTAACTTTAACTCTTTCTTGAGTATTTTTCCTATTACACATCCAATATTCATTTCCATCCTTTAAAAATACTACTATTGCATATACATATTCTTTTTCCTTTTCATATATCAATATTGATTCATCAATTTTATTTGTATATATACGCATTTCATTTTTAGTGTGAGCACGATAATTTATAGGAGATCCTTCATTAACTACTATTATTTTTTTATTATTAATAAATTCATAAGTATCATCAACATATTTTATATATTCTTTATCAATTTTAACATTTATTGGAAAACCTAATTCTCTATAATAATACTCATTATTCTTATATACTATATAACTTTATAAATATCCTTCTATATTATAAAATAGATCTTTTAACATTTCTTCATCATATTTTATTATAATTAATTCAACATCATTTATATTGACATTTATTTCAATATACGAGTAAATTTTTAATTTTTCATATTCATAATCTGACATTTTTTATGGTTTTTTAATTTCATATGCAAATCAATTTCAATAAATTCATCAAATTCTACAAGTTCATTAATATTGTTTATTATACAATGTTTATTAAAATTATACCACTTTGTTTGAATTCTAATTGTTGTTTCATCTAAATATATAATTGCTATTTCATGACCAGTATAATTATAAACTAAAATTTTCAATATATCCATTTCATTTTTATATTTAAAAACATTATATAATTTAAAACGACTAAAATTCAATTCAATATCTAATTCTTCTGGAACAAAAACATAATAATTACCACTCATATTATTTATAATGATAATCCTCTTGCCTTTGATGATACTACTACATAGCTATGTAGTAGCTATGTAGTAGCTATTTCACAAGACGACATATTTTCATGAAACCAATCAACATATTTATCTGAATCATTTCGAGTTAGATGGGACAATTCTCTTCTCTACTATAATATTTAAACTTTTAGTTCAAATACACACATCATAAGATAAATCGGTCTTCTCGTTGCCGTCGGAAAGCCTATAAACTATTGAGGTGGGGGGACAAAATGGAAAGGTTTTATGGAAAGGCTACATTTTTAAATGAATGCCATAGTTAATTTCTCTACAATTTATTATCTTTGATTACATATAATTGAAGTTTTTATGGAGCAAGGTGTCTGTTTTACTATACCCTTGTTGATGGCTAAATACTCCTTGTGGGACGTAATAATATTACTAGAACAAAATTTTGGTAATATGTGTCCTATCTACAAGTAATATAAATAAGCGCAGACACTTAAATTTTACATGATCTAGAAAATCTCACACAGTAATTCTCAAGGGATATAGATATGATGTAGCTTTGCGGAGACCAATAGGGCATAAATAATAGGATTTGTGAAATAATCCAGGTGAACATGACACAAACCTTCTTATATCTGAAATTATAACTCGCCTTTACAGCCCTAAATGAAACTACTACTAAGGCACACTAAGAAATTCGGAAGCTGTTTTGTTACCCCAATATGTATCTTATTGTCCAAAAATAGTAATTCCTTCCAAAAATAAAGACTCGGCAATTCAAGGGGTCATCTGCCAAGGAACAACTTTATTTAGAAGTAAACGAAAAAAGAACAAGATTTTGGATTTGTGGAGCGGTTGAATTGCTGCAAACACCCCACTATATTTTACACGAATAATATAGAGTGTGAAACAACAGCACCTTGTTCGTGCGCTGAATCACTCTAATGGATCAACCAGTCTAAAAATAAAACAAGACTTTTCTCACTAATTCAAGTTTAGCTGATCTCTACATATTATTTGTACCAAGGCAAAATAAAGATATGTCAACAGAGTAAACTGTCGAACCACCTTGAACTAAAAATAACTACATAGAAATAAGGATTTAACAGACATACATAAGTTAAAATATTAATAATATCTGATATTATGGTGGATGCTTGGAGTAAGTTACAAGAAAGTTATTGACCACAAAACAATAAACACCGCCGTTACATTGAAACAAAAAAACATTAACCAACAAGCAATATGTAGTTGCAACACAAAATGTACAAGAACACCGGCTAATATTGTGACAAATATCAAAACAATTCTTATCTACTCGTCTAAGCTAAATACACCAAGCATACCAAAAAAAAAAACAACTTCCTAATTGTTATATAATGTTGCAAATTTTTTTCAATTTTATTATGTTAACTTTGTAAATACGCTTATAACTATTATGAACTTGGTCTATTCAATTTATTTGCTATTTATCTTAACCACTAGTGTTTTGGCAGATAAATTTGAATTCAATGGAGAGGACTTCAAGTTAGCTGCGTGCAGGTATGAAATAGAGAATTTAAACATCTCATTATGTAAGCCTGATGATAAATATTGTACATACTGCACCAACATCAACATGTTAACTACACTAGCAGGATGTTTAACTTACAATAATAGAAATACGACCCATTTGATTAAAAGTCATGTTAAATATTGTAAGAAACACCACAAAATTAAGCTACATCCGCATTGGTTTGATATTACTATCAAGATATTCAACCAGGAGGCAAAGGATCTATCTGAAGTCAAAACAAGTAAACAACCTATTAATTTTCCAGTTAGATTTCTGGAAAAGGATATGGATGATTACCTTAAAAGTGCTTACCATTTCTTAGAAAATCGCGATAATTCCGTTTGGTATGGCGTGTTTGTATTTGAATTCTGGATATTGGTGTTGTTGTTCTGTGCAGCTAGTCATTGGATTAAGAAGTTACTACCAGAAACAACAAAGGCATTGATTGGACCAATTTCCAACTTTTATAGAAAACATATTTCTCATCCTGCATTATATGGCAAAAGGAAAACTCAGGAAATGCCAGGTGGGATTTTTTTTAGTGGGTTGATTCCTACTAGGTTCGAATTCATTGTAATAGGTTTATTTTATGCTTTTATTGTCTCGATTCATACCATTGAGATCCAAGCAATTCCAAATGATCCTATTTTTGGATCAAAGTACATGGCTGAATTAAGATATGTTGCCGATAGAACAGGTATTGTTGCTACTGTAATGATGCCATTATTATTTTTATTTGCTGGTCGGAACAATTTCTTACAATGGGTATGTGGATTACAATATCAAACTTTCCTTTGTTATCATCTTCATTTGGCCCGACTTATGCTAATATTGATCATTGTTCATTCAGTTAACTATACCATAATAATTGTTAATGGAGTAGGATATTCCAAAGCAATTACAAAGGCATGTCTCATTTGGGGTGTTATTGCCACCACATTGGGAGGAGTCATGTTAATACAAAGTATACTTTATCTTCGAAGAAATTGGTATGAATTGTTTCTTCTTTTCCACATTGTCTTGGCATCAGTGTTTCTTGTTGGTACTTGGGTTCATATTAGTGAATTTGGGTATGAGGAGTTTCTTTATCCAGTTTTTGCTGTGTGGGTTTTTGATCGAGTGTTTAGGTTATGTCGGTTGTTTTATTTTGGATTTCCTCAAGTAAATGTCATGTTAATAGCCGATGAAACAATTAAGTTGACCATCCCTAAGCCAAAATATTGGAAGGTTGTTCCTGGTGGCCATGCATTTCTACACTTTTTAAAACCAACTTATTTCTGGCAATCCCATCCATTCACATTTACTAACGCAGTACAAGATGGCGAAGATAACATTGTCATGTATATCAAGCTTAAAGGGGGTGTCACTCATAGTTTATACAAGTTATTGAATAAATCTCCAGGTAAAATGACCACAATGAGAATTGGGATTGAAGGACCATATGGTGAATCAACACCGGCCAAGTATGCCGACAAGGCAGTATTTATTGCCGGTGGTAATGGAATTCCGGGGATGTATTCTGAGGTGGTTGATATTGCCTTACATTCATCTCCTCACAGAAAATCAGTACTAAAATTGATTTGGGTTATAAGAGATTATTCTTCAATTCAATGGTTTTATCCCGAACTCAAGAAATTAAAACATACCAATATCGAAACAACAATTTATGTAACAAGGCCAAATATAAAATTTTCTAAAATTTCCTCTTTCAACCTAGTTGGTAGTTGCAAAGATGGTTCTATGAAATATTATAAAAGTGAAACCGAAAAAAAAGCATACGCAATAAAAGACCGTTCTAAAAAATTTAAACAAGCATTACCTTATATTCATTTTGAAGAAGGAAGGCCAAATATAGAACAGATAGTGCAAAATGAAATCAAGGAATCACCAGGTTCAATTTCATTTGTAACATGTGGTCATCCAGTTATGGTTGATGAAATTCGTTATCAAACTTGTAAGAACATTGATAATCCATATAAAAGGAGAGTAGACTTTTATGAACAACTACAAGTGTGGGCTTGATTCTAAGCGATTTAGTTCATAGAATGAGACTGTCTACAAACTGTAATATATTCTATATATTTATATTTTTGAAAAAAGTATTCAAATCTAAAGTAGTTCGGAGTATAATTATCATTATGTTAGCAAGTATCTGAATATACAACGCTTGTTCTAAATCAGAATTTTCTAGTTTCCAGTATTCTTGATAAATCAAACAGGAAACTACTATTCTTTTAGATTCAAAAACACAAAATACTTTGTATAATAACGCAAAGACGATAGTTACCAATTTCGTATTGTTAAACGACAATAAACTTTAGGTAATGAAGTTATTTTCAATTGTATTGCTTTGCAAAGCCACAAAACATAGACCATTTCTTGCAGATTTTAGAAAAGTAACAGAATAACATATTGTCTCACCATCTATGAAAATACTGTATTGAAGAAATATGCGCTTTAATACAATATCAATGCACAACAATGTTTTTTTTTTTTTTGAAAAAACTCCAAAAAGCCTCTTCAGGTAAATGGGAAATTAAAAAAATAGAATATTCTACAACAACATATAAGAGTTTCCCAAAGACCTGGTACGTTAACTGATACTTTAAAAATCTTGATAAAGGTAAAGATTGTTTCCAAAAAACCAAGGAAAAATGGTGACAGTTTATCCTAAAATAAACGTACCTGAAACCATATTCTAGGCTTCAAATTGACTGTGCCAGACTACTTGGCAGATCATAGAAAATAACCAATGGCTCTTAGCCAATATCATTAAAACGAGTTCAATCCTTTTCTTGGCACCAAAGAAACCAAGCCAAAGACTTCGATCAAGGGTCTAGAACTAACCATTGCAAAGGAGGCTAAAATAATAACTTCATCATTGTTTTATTCTGCTATTTCGTGATAATTTTAACCAATGAATGTTGGTCGTTAACATCAGCTCCGAAATTGGTTTACTCCAACAATGGTTGCTCATAGAGAAAAGAACCTCTTCAATTGGTTGAATTACTAAAAAAAAAAATAGTTGAAAATAATTTATCCAGGTACATTTCCTCGGTTATTACTACTGTTGTAGTATAATTATAACGCCTCAAAAGTTTGAATCTACAATTGTTCCATTTGCCAAGAAAATATATTTACGTTTTGTTTCCAGAAAAGTGATTGGCCGCAAACAGTAAATGCCGTTCGCAAATATCATTGAACTTTAGAAAATAAGTGCGTACAACAAAGAGTTTACAAGAAACAACAGTCCTAGTGTATTGTCACTGATGAAATTGATAAAAAAAACATATCTATTCGATCTAATACACAACCTGGAGAATTCCTCGGAAACAATTTCAAGTAGTATAAATTGTTGCAAAATTTTCATTTTACGTGGGCTTTATTCTTGCAGTTCAAAAGCCAACCATGAATTTAGTTTATTCAATGTACTTGCTAGTTATCTTAGCTGCTGGTGTTCTGGCAGGTAAATTGGAAACATATGGCAAAACTATCGGTTTATATGCTTGTCGATATGAAATTAACTACTTGAAGAATATCACATTCTGTGCACCTAATGAAAGGACATGTTTATGTACCAACGAAAATGCATTGGCAACTTTAGCTGGTTGTATGGTTTACAAGAATAGAAACTCGACTGATACTACTGATTATTTAATCGATAATTGCCGAGAATATTTTCATACTGAGTTGGATCCAAATTGGTTTGATACTGCCCTTAATCACTTTAATAAAAATGCAGTGGGCCAAGCGGATATAGATCCAAGTCAAAAACAAATCAAATTCCCAATCAGGTTTTTGACTGAAGATATGGAATATTATATTAAAGTTGCTGATGTATTTTTGTTGAATTATGATAATTCAATTTGGTATGGTGTATCTATATTTGGATTTTGGTTGGTGGTTTTATTGTTGGCAATGGCTAGTCATTGGACCATGATTTTGTTTCCAAAAACAACCAAGAAATGGATTGGTCTGTTTTCTAATTTCTATAGAAAACATATTTCTAACCTGGCATTAATTGGAAAGAAACGTTCACAATCAATGTTTGGTTGGTTCATTTTAGATAGTTTGATTCCTAATAGATTTGAAATGATAGTTATTTCCTTTTTTTACATCTTCATTATCATTATCCATACGATCAATATTCAAGCTGTTCCCAATGATCCCCTTTTCGGATCCAAGTACATGGCTGAGTTAAGGTATGTTGCCGATAGAACAGGTATTGTTGCAACTTTCATGTTACCCTTGTTGTTTTTATTTGCAGGTCGTAACAACTTCTTACAATGGATTTGTGGGATAAATTATCAGACATTCCTTTGTTATCACCGTCATATAGCTAGAGTTATGTTTATGTTGGTTGTGATTCATTCAGTCAACTACACAATTCTTCTTATTTACCGTAAGGGATTCACTGAAGAATTAAAAGAACCATGGCTTTACTGGGGTGTTGTTGCCACTATAGTTGGTGGGATAATGCTAATTCAAAGTATACTTTATCTTAGAAGAAACTGGTATGAATTGTTTTTGCTTATTCATATAGTTATGGCCGTGTTGTTTGTTGTTGGTACTTGGAGACATATTGTTGATTTCGGGTACGGAACCTTCCTTTATCCTACTATAGCTGTCTGGAGCTTTGATAGGTTGGTCAGAATTTGTAGGTTGTTTTACTTTGGATTTCCTAAAGTTAATGTTACTTTGGTAGGCGATGAAACAATTAAGTTGACCATCCCTAAGCCAAAATATTGGAAGGTTATTCCTGGTGGGCATGCTTTTATTCATTTCATCAAGCCAATCTACTTTTGGCAATCCCATCCATTCACATTTACTAACGCAGTACAAGATGGCGAAGAAAACATTGTCATGTATTTAAAGGTTAAAGGGGGTGTCACTCATAGTTTATACAAGTTATTGAATAAATCCCCAGGAAATATGGCAACTATGAGAGTTGCTGTTGAAGGCCCATATGGAGAATCTACTCCTGCTAAGTATGCCGACAAGGCAGTGTTTATTGCCGGTGGTAATGGTATTCCTGGTATTTATTCAGAAATTTATGATATTGCTTTAAAGTCATCTCATGAAAGAAAATCAATATTAAAATTGATTTGGGTTATTAGAGATTATACTTCTATCCAATGGTTTTATGAAGAACTCAAGAAATTAAAGAATGTTAATATCGAAACTACCATTTATGTGACTAGACCAAACATCAAGGTTGATACAACTGAATTTGAAACTGAAGGCTCTGTTAAATCAACTGAACTCTCTGAATCAAAATCCTATGAAAGTGGGGGTTCTACTGAAAAGGTTAAACAAGAGTTATCCCATATTACGTTTGAAGAAGGTAGACCAAATATTGAACAAATTATTGAAACAGAAATTAAAGAATCTCCAGGGTCAATTGCATTTGTTACTTGTGGTCACCCAGTTATGGTTGATGAAATTCGTTATTATAGTTGTAAGAACATTGACAATCCTTACAAAAAGAGAGTTGATTTCTATGAACAACTTCAATTGTGGGCATAATTCAATCAGTTGTGTATTATTATGCGATTTATTTATAATTTAATTTCAGAAGCATATTTTAATTCGCCAATCTCTTGATTGTTAAATAACAGATATTTACAGAAATAGAGTTTCCCTAAACACACGACCTGGTGATTGGTCGTATGCTAACAATACGATTCTATGTATTTTGCTTAGTTCTTCTCTTTCCCCCTCAGTAAAAAATTCTGCATTTCGCATAAATACTAACAAGCTGAATAATAATATTTAGACTGGTATTTTTACTAACTAGTTTCAATAATCACATGGATCATTTTTACGAAAAGCTTTTCACAATAGGCAAAATTTTGACTGTTGGTACAAGCTCTAGTTTTTTTTTCAAGCACTAAAGAAGAATATAGATATGTCAAGTGACTAAGAAGTGTGACCATCTTGAAAAATAAATTATTATGTTAAAGGAAGATGACAGTTGTTTTTGTTTGAAAAGATGGTTACTTCGTTTGAAACAAAATTGCTATCAGGGCAATTGCGTACATGTGATATTTACCAATTTTTGTCGGTATTGGTATTGAGCTGATTTTGACCAATTAGTGCAGATATTGCTAATGATGACCGAAATGGATTTTGTTCACCAATTTCTCTAATTGGTCCAGTTCACAACCATAATGAAAAACAAATCATTAAACCTAATTTTCTCGGTTAGAGATCCTTTTAGTGTTGAAAACTTGCAGCTACCATTGTTTTGTTAGAGAATTTACAGCTCTTGATCGAGCCATATACTGTAAACAAAACAATATAAATGCCGCTCATACAATAAATATAATAGGATGTGCGCAAATATACCTGATTTTCAGGGGTTGCCAAGAAAACTTGTTGCCAGTAATCGCTAAAAGATGAAAAAATGTTTTCTTATCTATTTGATCTGAGTGGTGAAACGAAAAGCGCAATTGGCAAAAATCAAAAAACAACAAAAAAAAAAAAAGACTTAAATTGGCAATAATATAAAATGTTGCAAAGTTTTCAAATTTGATATGGAATTTGTAATTAAATTACTATAGCACTATTTAAAAAAATGAACTTAGTTTATTCGCTTTATTTACTATTTATCTTATCGTCTAACGTATTGGCAACTAAACTTGAGCTTTACAAAGACAATCTAAGATTATATGCTTGCAGGTATCAAATCAACGCCTTAAAAAAAAACACCTTTTGTGATTCTGAGAATTCAAAGTGCTCATACTGTTCCAACGACAACATGTTGGCCACATTAGCAGGATGTTTAACTTACAAGAATAGAAACATCTCAGAATTAGCCAAGATTCATGTTACATTTTGCAATAAATATTTTGAGACAGAGTTAGGTCCAGAATGGTTTGATACAGCCATTGAAAAATTTCACCATGAAGCAAAGAACCAATCCGAAGTTGAACCAAGTAAGGATCCAATTGATTTCCCACTCAGGTTCCTGCCAAAAGATATGGATTATTTCTACAAGGTTTCCGATAATTTCTTAGGAAACTATGATAATTCAATATGGTATGGGGTATCAGTTTTTGGATTCTGGTTGATTGTTTTATTGATCTCTATGATCAGTCATTGGACCATGATTTTGTTTCCAAAAACAACCAAGAAATGGATTGGTCCTATTTCCAACTTTTACAGAAAACATATTTCCACTCCAGCATTATTAGGTAAGAGAAAATCTCAAGAAATCAAAGGTTGGACTGTATTTGATGGTTTGGTCCCTACCAGATTTGAATCCCTTGTAGTTTCCTTGTTTTATTTATTCATTTTCATTATTCATACAATCAAAATTCAAGCTGTTCCAAATGATCCAGTATTTAAATCCAAATATATGGCTGAATTAAGGTATGTCGCCGATAGGACTGGGATTATAGCAACGATAATGATGCCATTATTATTTTTATTTGCTGGTCGGAACAATTTCTTACAATGGGTATGTGGATTGAATTATCAAACTTTCCT
This sequence comes from Spathaspora arborariae UFMG-19.1A, assembly GCA_000497715.1. NCBI lineage: Eukaryota > Fungi > Ascomycota > Pichiomycetes > Serinales > Debaryomycetaceae > Spathaspora > Spathaspora arborariae. The sequence goes on from KI547139.1 coordinate 344,229, forward strand.
TTGTTATCATCGTCATATTGCTCGAGTATTGGTTATGTTAGTCATTATCCATTCAGTTAACTATACAGTTCTCTATGTTCGCAGAGGAAGATATAATACCAAAGCATTAAAAGAACCATGGCTCTATTGGGGTATTGTTGCCACCACTATGGGAGGTATATTATTAGTGCAAAGTATTCTTTATCTTAGAAGAAACTGGTATGAATTATTTCTTCTTGTTCATATAGTTTTGGCGGTTTTCTTTATTGTTGGTACTTGGGGTCACATCGCTGATTTCGGTTATGAAATTTTCCTTTATCCTACTATAGCTGTTTGGAGTTTTGATCGAGTGGTCAGATTATGTAGATTATTCTATTTTGGATTCCCGAAAGTTACTGTTATGTTGGTAGGTGATGAAACTATCAAATTGACTATTCCTAAACCAAAATATTGGAAAGTTATACCTGGTGGTCATGCATTTTTGCATTTTTTAAAACCAACTTATTTCTGGCAATCTCATCCGTTCACATTCACAAGTTCAGTGTTGGAAGAAAATAATATTGTCATGTATATCAAACTTAAAGGTGGGGTTACCCATAGTTTATATAACTTATTAAGCAAATCCCCAGGAAATATGGCAACTATGAGAGTTGCTGTTGAAGGCCCATATGGAGAATCTACTCCTGCTAAGTATGCCGACAAGGCAGTGTTTATTGCCGGTGGTAATGGTATTCCTGGTATTTATTCAGAAATTTATGATATTGCTTTAAAGTCATCTCCTGAAAGAAAATCAGTATTAAAATTGATTTGGGTTATTAGAGAATATAATTCATTGGTTTGGTTCCATGATGAACTTTTAAAATTAAAGGATACTAATATTGATACAACAATTTATGTAACTCGTCCAAATATTAAATTATCTAAAATTGAAGAATTAAAAAATCTGGACAGTTCAAAGGAAGGTTCAATTGAATTAACCAAATCAAAAACTTTTGAGAGTGAAGATGCTCTTGAACAAATGAGAGATGAATTATCTCATATTAATTTTGAAGAAGGTAGACCAAATATTGAACAATTTATTCAAGATGAAATTAAAGAATCACCAGGTTCAATTGCGTTTGTTACTTGTGGTCATCCAATCATGGTTGACGAAATACGTTATCAAACATGTAAGAACATTGACAATCCTTACAAAAAGAGAGTTGATTTCTATGAACAACTTCAAGTGTGGGCTTAAACAATATTTAGATAATTAGAATTATATGTTAACAATTAATATTTAAAAATAAGCATAAGTATTATAAATCTGCTCAACCGTATCAAAAACGGTCTCGGTAAGAGTAATATATTCCAACCCAAGAATCCTGTTGGTTTTTGAATTATCATACTTATGAACGGTTTTAAAAATCTGTTCATTTCTAAATTCATCACCTTTTGGGCCAAAATAACTTGGGAAATAACGAGCAATAATATTAGCAATCATATCAAGAGTATACTTTCCTGAAATAATCAACAATCTTTGTCCAACAGCCTCTTCATTTTCAATTGCAATTAAATGTGCCTTGGCGACATCTCTTACATCAACGAAAACTGTTCCTTCTTCGGGAATTTTCTCATGGAATTTCAATTTAAGAAGACCATTAATTACTTCATTGGAAAGATTTAAATTGGACTTATCTTTAACATTATAAGCTTGAGGACCAAACACATAAGGAGGATTAATAAAACAAACATCAAAATTTACATTATGTTTAGCTATGAAATCATGCACGGATAACTCAGCAAATTTTTTGGACCCAAAATAACCTAAGAATGAATTCTCTAAACTTTCTTCATATGTGATTGGATTCCATGTATCTTCAGTATATACTTTCTCGCCATCAAAATGAGGCCCAAATCCAAAATTTGTAGCTGCTGAAGATGTAATCACCAACTTGTTAATTTGTGGAGCATGTTCTTTAATAGCATTAAGAACATTAAGAGTTCCTTGAATAGCAGGTTTCATTAAATCTTTTTCAACGTCATCAACTGAGAATGAGAATGGGGATGCAGTATGTAAGAAAACAGTAACTTCTCCATGTTTCTTAAGAGCATCATCAAAAGCGCCCTTTTCAGTAAGTGAAGGAACAACTTCATAAGAGATATTTTCGTGATTAACTAAGGATTTCAATTCTTCACCCTTGGCTTCTGACCTAACCGAACCAATAACCTTGTAGTTATTTTCAAGTAATTGTTTGACAATATGTTGAGCAATGAAACCATTTGCACCAGAAACGAAAACTGAAGTCATTGTTGTAGTATTATTTGTAATTAAGCTTGTATTGATGATGAATTAAAGTAATTGAATTGGATTATTCAAGCAACTATTTATACTTTTTAGAATTCATAGTTCATGACAAATACTGGCAACCTTGAAAGTATACTCTGTAGTTTAGCTGCAAAATATCAATCTTCGGTGATTTCCTTATTTGGGAAACCGCGGCGGAATAAATTTGTAATAACTATCGTAATATTTTTCTTACACCGGAGATAAGCACACACTGGAGTTAATATCAATTATGGACCATTGATGTGTTTGATTAAAGCCTCTTACTATTCTTTGAATGTAGATATGCTGACAAACCATTGCTTAGTAATTCTCCAGGGAGAGAGCATGTTGTGATGTCATCCAGGACAAGGGTGAAACAATGTCCCAGTTGGATTCTTCACCAAATACAGTAGTGAAACCGACAAACATTTACTTAGTTACTTCATTTGGGATGGTATAGTGGAACATTCAACAATTGAAGAAAGTAATAGTCAGATATGGTAGTACATTATTCAGAATTATTAGACGGAATTCTTGGTGCGGCTTCTACCAATATTTTCGCACTGTGTAAAGTCCCAACTTATGCATCACACTCCATTAATGAACCTTGATAAAATTTCAACACCACAAGAATGGGAATATTTCGCCAAGGGAGGTGCTAATATCTTATTCAAATACACAGGTACCAACGATATACTATCACTGAAACTATTACGACTTCGCATTGCTAAACCTGAATTCATCCCCACTATTGAACTATTCCAATTTCTTGAAATTAAATGTAAACCTATATTCCAAGATCTATTAATTGACTGTGAATTAATTAATGTTAGTCGTGAGTTCATCGAACAATTGAACTCTCCAGTTGAAATTGCTGAATCTTGTGGATTGATCTTACCTAATATACTATATGGTGATTTCATAACATTGGATTTATCAAAATGGTGTCAATTACATTATAGTGAACAACAAGTCATTTTAGAAATTAAACCGAAATGGATTTATCAATGTCATACAAATTATTGTCGTACATGTCTGTTGAGTCAATTACGTGGACATACTCGACATTTTTGTCCTCTTGATTTAGTTAATGATCCTGATTCTTTGATATGTGATTTGTTTAGTAGAGTTGATGCGGGTGTTTTACAAATGATTGAGAAGGTTGTACCTGTGAGGACGTTACTCAAGGAATATTTAAGTCATGAAGATAATATATTTCAACATCTATTGAAATTACAAGAAGTTAAAGAGGATCAAGATAGAATTGAGTGTTTAACTTGTGCTGAGGATGTTCTGGAGAGGCTATCATTCATAATGACATTAAGAGATGTAGGTGTGTTTCTTAAATTCCAACAGGACACCACCACATGTAAGATCTATGATTTAGATTTAAAATCAAGTGAGAAATTCTCCCATTGGGTTAAAACTGAACAGAAACTAAACAAGTACTACAATTCAATCAATGAAAATTGGAAATATTGTAAGAGATAAACTTTATATATATATATTAATTACCATACATCTTCTTGATATCTATTTTGTACTTTCAATGATCTAATTAAAACTCCAGCTTTTTCTACAGTAATACCACGTTCACCACTAATAATCTTGGCAAATGCTGCTTGTACATCTCTAGCCATATGAGAAGCATCACCACAAATATAAATCATAGCACCATCCAATAATAATTGATTAATTCTCTTCAGTTGTTCTAAAAGTTTATGTTGAACATATACTTTTTTATTGGGATCTTCTCTTGAGAAAGCTGTGACTAATTCAAATTTATCACCAAGAATTTCTCCATATTTAATCCATTCTTCACGATATAAATAATCTTGTTCACGATTTCTACAACCATAAAATAATACAGATTTCCCAATATTCATCCCATTTTGAAATTGTTGAACTCGTTCACGAATAAATCCCCTTAATGGAGCAACACCAGTTCCTGGACCAATCATAATGATAGGAGTGGTAGTACTAGTGGGTAATTTAAATGTAGATCTTCGAACATGAACCGGTAATTTAAAATCAGAAAATTTACTCCTTGGACCAGATAAATCATAATTAACAATTGGTTTAACATCAAGCTTGTTCTTCACAATATCAATATCTTTTAATAAATTAGTAACTACCCCAGTTATAACTCTATCTTCAATTATTTCAGCTTCAACTACTGCAGTTATGGCAATGGTATTTTTTTCAGTTAATGAAGAAGAAGAAATTGAATAATATCTTGGGGTTAAGTGTTGAATATTTTCAATAATAAATTCAAAGGGAACTTTAGTCCAAGGTTTACCATCAGAAATTTTCAATAATACATCAGCGAAATTATACTTTTTAGCAGTGATTTCAGAAGCAAAATTTTCTTTATCATTAGCTAAACTAGTCATTGATTTTTTAATTTCATCAGTACTGGCGAATTCAGCAATGGAAATCAATAATTGTCTTGAAATTGGTCCTGAAATTTCTAAATGATTTCTTAAAACTGCTCCATATGTAGTTGGAGTAGGGAATGGAACAACATAAGTTGAATCCAATTTTTTTAAATCTAATACAACATCAAGTTTATCTTGTAATCCAAATGCTTGTACAAATTTTTCAATATTTTCATTACTATTCTGTGGCCAAACAGCTAAATGATCACCAGTAGTATATTTCAAATTTGAACTAGAAATATCAAATTCAACATGAACACAATGTCTATCCTTAGTAGTAAATAATTCTTCAATTTTAACAATTGGAGCTAAATAAGGATGGGTAGGGTCAAATGGACCTTTAGTTAAATCTTCTTCAGGATTCAAATATCTCTTATTTGGTTCACCGACAGCAACTGAGTCATCATCTATTGTTAAATCAACTTCTTCTAGTTTAATACTTGGTTGGAATTTCAATTCTTGCTCTTCAATATTTAATTCATTACGTAAAGATTCAAATACACCATCTTTCCAAGCCAAAAAATCTTCATCTAGACTACCTAACCCATCATCACCTTCTCCATAACTAGCAAATTGCACAGCGCCTTTATCAATCAATAAATCACGAGTTTTTCTCCCAATAGCATTGAAAAATTCATATGTTGAATTACCTAATCCAAATACACAAAATGATAAATTAGATAAATCGTCTTCATTATCCAAATAATCAAAGAATTCAATAGCATTATCTGTAGGTTCACCTTCACCATAAGTAGCCATAATAAAGAAAACAAGTATTTCGTTAGAAATTTCTTTCAAATTTTCCCAATCATAATCAGCAAAATCGACAACCATACATTTTAATCCAAATCTTGAAGTTAATTCACGTGCCAACTTGTGAGAATAATCTTCAGCAGTACCAGTTTGAGACCCATATACTAAAAGAACATTTTTATCATGGCGTTTTAAATTTTCAACAATATCACGACTACTACCACCTTGAGATATTGGAGTTGTTAAGAACCCAGTTGATTCAGGAGTAGTTAAATAGTGATTTTTCAAGTAGTATGCACCAATTGCAGCAGCTATTAATGCAACAACAATTAAATCCAATGAATCAACAGCCATTTTTTGTATTTGAAGTGAAGAAAAGGAAAAGAAAGGTATGTTGGTTGTCTAGTTTTTTTTTACAACAGTGTTTATAGAAACAAAAAGAAGAAAAAAAAAAAACCAAAAAAAAAAATCGTTTGGATTTTATACGATCGGATTTATAGTTACAGTTGTACTTAATAAGTGGGGCAGAAATATGGGAGGTTAACGGAGTTAATTAAGTAAAAATAGTATGTAGTACATTTATATCAGGACAATAAGGTATCACAACGAAGTATTACAATAAGGTTTGTCAATAAAGTATACAAGTGTGGGGGAGGATTGTATGTGATTTGCAATCATGTGAATTGATTTAATGTTGGGAAGAAAAATCGACTTTCCCAATTTGGAAATTTACTCCGTGTATCGGATCATCACTTTTGTAATTTCCTTGGAAAGATATATAAATACTTGATCTAGAGTTTTCTTTTTCCATGAATTATATAAGATACGTGTCATTGAATGGATTTATAGTCATACATTGTTGACTGTAGTTTACACACGTCAACAAGTCAACAAGTCAACACATCAACACATCAACACATCAACACATCAACACATCAACACATCAACACATCAACACATCAACACATCAACACATCAACACATCAACACATCAACACATCAACACATCAACACATCAACACATCAACACATTAACACAGTCTTTTAATTAACATCAGACGATTTGTCCTGTATATTGTAGAAAATATCACATGAGAACATTTGTAATTGACGTGAAACTTATTCCTGCACAGGAGTATCAGCTCGTGAAATATCAGTTACAGTTTCACTTTCATTAGTTAATGCAACACCATATGCTCGTTCAATAGTAACTAAAGCCCGCTCAGCCATTCCTGTATCAAATTTATCTTGTAATACTTCTTTCATAAATTCAAAACATGACTGTGGTGGGAATTCAATTAATGCTCGTCTACCTAATGTATATTCTACTACATTCTCTGATTCAACTCTGCCTTTTGTGACATCTCGATTTAAATATTCTCGTTTTAGAAATTCAGATAGTAATTCTTGAATATTCATGTTTAAATTACTGTTTTTAACATTTAAATTACTGGATATACCAAATTTACGTAAATTTCGAAGTAAAGATGATTCGGAAATTCGATTTTCTGCAAGGATAATAGATGTAAACATAACTAATAATATACCATTTTTAACCAATTCATAATTTGAACTGGGGAGTTTGGTCTTACTATATTGTGGTAAATAATATTTCGGTTTACTTAAATTCTCATTCTTAACAAAGGAACGTAAACTCTTCTTCCAAATTTCACTTAATAAATTTTTTGCATTGTTTGATAAACAATTAATGACAACTAAAGGTTGTTTACCTTTCGCTTTGCTTCCTTTACCTCCTTCATTTCGTTTCTTAACAATTGGAGCCTCGATAATAGTCAATCCATAAATATCTTCTAAAGTTTCTTTCACCAGTTTAATAATTAGATCATAGCCAATTCTTCGATTACTGATTAATTGGCTAATATGTTCTCGTCGAATTAATTGTCCTTTAGTTTCACGAGAAAGTATTAATCGAATTATTTGATGAACAATGTGTTGAACTTCAGGACTGAGCGTGCTTGTTGTTGTATCTGTTGGTATCTGTATATTAAGTTCTTGTTCTTCTTCATACGTTGATTCCTCGGAATCTTCTTCTCTTCTTCTCTTAGACATGTCAATAAGAGTAGGATATTGCTGATTGAATGATCTTGAGAAGCAAGAAAAATCTACGCGTTTCTTATTCTTTTTTTTTAACTATGGATCAAGAACCAAAGGTTTGAGAGAAACATACATAAAAACAAAAACAATACCTCTCTAAAAGACCCAATATAACATTGACAATCTTTAGACAACTCTTTAACCCATCTCTTTAATTACTTATATAAGTTCAAAAGAATTATCTGTGCTACCATATGTTAATACACGGTAGCGCGGATCGCGCTTACTCCTTTTTCGGTTCCAATTGGGCGGTTAGAAATTTTGCAACTTTTAAGCATCACATTCTTTTTAACCACAAACAACAAACGCCAATATGGAAACAAGTTCAGAAATACCTCGTATTGGTCAGATCGACAGTAGTTACATCCAAGATAAAACGAAGCCTACAATTCCCCCTCGATATCATCCAATTCGTTCAATTAGTGTTATTCAAAATAACCATCCTTCAGAATTATATAAACGACAATTATCAATGGGTACTTATTTACACCCACAACAACCAGTTCTGACTGGTGTTGATAGTTCTGGTATGGGCGGGTTTCATCTACTTGAAGGATATCCTAGCTCATTTGGATTTGACAATTTTAATCCTAGAAAAGCTCCTAATATGAATTTTCGAGAAAAGATTAATCATTGGTTAGAAAATATTGAACTTGACGAATATACTTCATTTGATTGTTCCTTTTCATCTGAAGAAGAAGATGATGATGATGTGGTTGAGATTGATATTGATGATTTTCAAGATCGATTACAATTCCAAGCTGAAAAATTAACTAGATTAACTAGGAAACAATATCGATTTGATCCGGAACCAGTGGCAATTTGTGAGGAATATAAAGAGTATGAAGACACATATCAAGTTTTAATCCATCCTAATTATTAATCTAACTAGCAGTTTATTCTATATTAAATTTACATATCATTTTTTGTTATAAGAACAAATCCATTTCTTCAATTGTATAATTGAGTTCTTCTAATCTAGGATAACTTGGTATTAAAGCATCACTATTTTGAATATATGCTGAATTAAATAATTTCCAATATGGAGCACGAACTTTTCTTGCAGGATGGAATAATCCTGCCCAAACATAATTCATAAACACAGAAACACCAAGCACATTTCTCAAACTGTCTAAACTTTCTAATATTCTTATAATTACATGTGGTGAAGATTCATAAATATTAGGAATGATTAAATTTAAAAAATGGATGAAAATATCGTCATATTCCACATTAGTCATTCCTATACAATTCAAAGCAATATGTTTAACTACACTAGCAGCAGTTTGTCGATGCACTAAATCTCGATCAATCAAGGCATCTTCAAGTAATGGAGTAATTGCAAATAGATAATCCCTAGTGGTATTCCCATCAAGGTACTCAAACAAAAAACTCACTGCTTTTAAAACCCCATTTTGGACATTCTTTTCTGGAATGCGATATTCATTCATGATAGCAGGCAATACTGTGAAAGGAGAACAAGTTTCTGCGACAATCCCCATTGCTACTGCGGTACATACTCTCAATTGACGTTCTTGTACTCGTAAATTATTCAATAACATAACTATAACATCTTGAGGACCTATTGTTTTAGCAATGAATCCGAATGTATCATTAGCGGCTATTCTAATTCTCTTCTTTGTTGATTTTAATAATTCTAATAATTCAAAACATATTCTCATCCATTCTTTAGCGTTTATAGTTTCGGGATTGCGAGTGGCAATTAATCCGATTAATTTTATACATGATTCTTGTACTTTTTCTTGTCGATTTTTAAGAATGGGCGTTAGTGTTGGGAGAATTTGATTTATTGATGGATTTGTCATTATTGATAATGTAAATTTATCCACGGAATTAAGACAATTGTATAATGCTGTGATTATGGAAGCTAACACTTCGGGAAACACTTCACCTAGTGATTCATATAATATTAAGATCAATTTACAAAGAAGTTCATCATCAGGAGAGCACTGTTTGATTATCGGTGCTAATATACTTAACAAATCGCAACTTTGTTGTCTTATTTCTGGTAAGTTATTTTTCATTCGATATAATACAGAACTTATAATTGAATTCAAATGTGGTTTTAATCGAACGTTTAATGATTTACCTAAGGATTCAAATGCTTGTAAGTATATTCTATGATGGATTGTTTGTTGTTGAAAGGCATATACTATTCCATCGACTAATTGTAATTCCAGTTGAGGATCTAAACCAATTAATTCAGAAGGATTTGTACTTATCATTTTATTAATTGTTTCAATTGATAATTTACGTAATTGTTCATTGTCATCTTTAGTGTAGATAATTATTTGTTGTAATAATTGTAGAAAATCAAATTTAGAAGCAAGATGAGTGGTAGCCTCAACTACTAATCTTGTAGTTTGTTGATTATCACTTGCAGTACGACGATTCCAAAATGCATTAAAGAAAGGTTTGATAATTTCTTTATTATAATTCTGATTCAACTTTCTTGATAATGGTAATTTAACAAGTATTCTCAATATAGTTCTTCTCATATCTTCATCAGGAGATGTAAATTCTCTTGCCATGACATGTACAAGTTCCCTTGTGTAATAATTTGAAAACTCCTCATAATTTGAATTATAATACATTAAAGGAATAATATTCCCTATACATTTTAAAAAACTTGCCAATGCCTTCCCACGATGTTTTCTAATGGCAAACCAAACTGGTTCAAGAATATTTTCAAACAGTTCAATACCATATGGACTTACATTCTCTGCTAATTGACCAATAGTTAGTGCTGATATTGTTCTTACTTGTAATGATTCATCTGTTATTGTTGGTTTTAAAATTTCAAGTAATTGAGATAGGTAGGGTAAAATTGAACTTCCATTACCATTACCTAATAAAATACATAATTGTTGAATTATTTTAATCCCAGTATGTCTAGCAGTCCAGTTTTTCTTAGATTTTATGACTGCTTTTAAAAATGGTAACAATGTTTTAAGTCCAAGTGTATTTGCCACAATTGCAAATACCCGAGAAGTCAAGTTTCGAATATATTCATCGACATTATCTAAATCTGGTCGTAATGTAGATAACACATTAGCTAAACCTGCAGCTTTAGTTAAACTTGATATGATTTCTCGTGCTTCTAAACGAATTGTAGAATCTTCATCAATAAGTAATGGAGATATGACTTGAAGTATTTGATGAGTATATGGTCTAATTTGTTCATCGAATTGGAAAAGGAGTCGTGATAAAAGTTTTACTAATATGTGACGTTCTTGAGAATCTAAATTTGGTTCAAGAAGAATAGGTAAAATCTGATTAAGAAGTAGATTAGGACCATATTTTGTTGCAGTATCAGTTAGGGTTCTCATTGAACGTTTTCTTGTTATTTGGGAACCATTTTTAACTTTAAGGATTAATTTCATAGCATTTATTTCTTTATTATTTTGTGATGACGATTCATTAATGTTTATTAACTTTCCGAAATATTTAATATCTTCATTTTTGAAAAACTCAAGTCCTTTAACTCCAGGAATTTCTGTTGTTTCAGAAGTAAGGAGCTTACTTGACATGTCTTCATTGATTGGAATGTAATATTCATTTGTAATATCAGGAGGTGAATTATCGAGTTGTTTAAATCCAAGTGGGGGGAGTACTTTAATGTATCCACTTGGTAATATTTTGTCTAATATTTCATCAGTTAAGGGAATACCTTTTATAATAGGAACTTTTTCTAGTTTTAGCTTTTCGACAAGTTCAGTTGGATGTTTGTGGTGTTGGAGGTGTTGGAGGTGTTGCTGTTGCTGTTGTTGCTGCTGCTGCTCCTGCTGCTTATGCTTCAAGTACTCTTCAAGAGTAACATCCCAACGTTTCTTACGAGGACGAACTTGAGAATCTGACAAACACTCACCTACACCTACACCTTCACCTTCACCTTCACCTTCACCTTTTTCCTTAATTAACTGATCAACTCTATACTCCTCTCTTTCAAGATTTCGTTCACTCATTAATTCTTTATAAGATTTCTGAGTAAATTCAATAGTTTGATTATATCGTTTACGTTGATACTCATTCTTAACTATACTTTCTGTAAATTGAGATGTAGATAAATCTTGACTTAATTCTTGATGAAGTTGTTTATTTAATTCTACAGGAATTGAATAATTCCCAATCAGTTTCTTCATATTGACTGAAGATGTACTAGTTTGGTTTGGTTACTTCAGATTAATTTTTGTTTGAATGTTCCCACAATTTAAAACCTCATCGCGAAGATTCATATTACTTCTACCACGAACTATCACGAACTACCACGAACTACCACAACACAACACATCACATCACATCATATCACATCACATCATGTCCCAAAACTCACTCGTATTGTTAAACAGACTCCTTTCATTAAAAGAATCTTCTTCATTCTATTTAATTCTAGACAATTTAACTCAATCTTCTCACTATTTAATTCAAGAAATCATTCATAATAGTGAATGCAACATGATTTATCTATCATATGAAACATTGAACCCTCTACCAAACACTCAATTCCTAGATTGTACTACAATAACTCTTGATCAAATTGTTAAATTCGTTCAATCTAATGTAACTAGTAAAACACTAGTGATTATCGATACACTTAATTATATCACAAGTGAAAGTATTACAACATTTATTACAAGTTTAGCAAATCCTTTAGTTACTTTATTAGGTGTATATCACATTAATTGTCCTATACCTCAACAAATTAACAATTATCCTAACTTGTCTACATTATTAACATATATTGCTACTACTATATTTGAATTAGAACCAATTATTCAATTAAATGAAGAAGAAATATATAATAAAATAAGTAAATTTAATTTCCCAAATGGTATAAACTCACCCAAGTTTAAACTTGTATTAACTAATAGAAGAAAATCAGGAAGATCTTTAATTTATAATTACATAATTGATTGTAATGCTCATAATTATGAAATATTTAAACAAGAACAACAACAACCTCTTGAAGATGAAGCAAGTTTACTAAGAGATTTAACTACTTTCAATTTAATCACTAGTAATAAACAAAAACTTGCTAAAGAACAGGTTGAATTGCCTTATATGGAAGCACAACAACTGTTGGGTTCAGCAGGAGGAGCAATTGTATACGAATTTGAAAAGGATGATGATTATGATGAAGAAGATCCTTATGAAGATCCATTCTGATTATATACCAAATATTTGTTTAATTTGATAGATTCTATATTTCAATTGTCGTTTTAATTTAGCTTGTTTTGTAGTGGCCATAACTTTTTCAAATTCTTCTTCTGTAACAACTTTCTTTGTAAGTAAATTGAATAAAACACCAAATGCTAATGCAAATACTGTACATGTTAATATTATAACATTGAATGGCATTGAAAAATCTGGTGTTGGCAATGTCAATAACAAACTTGTGGTTCTAAATTCATATACTTCTTTATCATTTTGTAATATAGTTATTACTGCTGGTTCAATATCAAATCCATGATTTGCATCTGGAGGATATTCATGATATAACAATAATGATTTATCAAATGAATAAGTCATAGCTAATGACAGATTTGCTGGAATAGTAACTTTCAATTCCATATGTGAAGGTCTTGTTCTATCAATTGCAGGTTTATAATATATACTCTTAATATATTGATCTTGTATATCTGTCACATCAATTTCTCCTTGTTCATTCTTTAATGTTAATTTTAAATCATTAAAATATAATCTCATAAACCAAGGTGTTGATTCAAAGTATATAAATGTCACTGGGACATCTGTTGGATTTGTAAATAACACTCTTAATCCTCCTTGATCAAGAGAATATCCAGTTAATGATCTAGAGGCATATAAAGGAGGAGTAACAATAGGTAAAACATGTGAACTATTCTGTGTTGCAAAAATCAAATCATACTTTACATTTTCATTCATAAATTGACTAACAACTCCTGGTAACGCTTCATGTATCACTGAATCAGATTCTTTCACAAGAGTAACATTCCAATTTGCATCACATTCAATACTAAACCCAGAAACATCCTTCCCTTCATCAAACGCAACACCAGTAATCTTTCTCCCATAAATCGTCTCCAAACTCCATTCAATGCTAACCGGGTCACCTAAGGGAAAACATTGCCAAACATTATATGTTTTAGCCAAATCACAACGTAATTGATTCCCAGCTGTTGGTTTAGGAATTCCCTCAGTTTGTTTCCTAATTGATCGAATTATATCAACCATTTGATTAATAGTTTGGTGTAATTTCAAAGAACAAACTCCCAGGTCACATTGAGTCACTACATCAATTGACATTCCATGCCATAAAGAATCAAACACTTTATGACCATCCAATAATGTAGAAATCCCAGATTTACCTCTTGTAGGCAACAATTTTAAAAATGGAGTTAAATTCTCAGTACATACTGGTTCACTAGGTAATGCAGCACGAAGTAAAAACAATTTATTGCCTGATTCAGGAGCATACCCACTAGCACTTTTATATCTAGGATATGTGGTAATACTAACATCAATGAAATTCAATGAAGCACAGAAAAACCCACTTAAAATCTTTGTCAATTTTAACCATTGTTGTTGAGCGGTACTTATATCACCTGCTTCAATCACAGCCAGAATTTCAACACCTGTACCACCACTGAATGATCCATTATGAGGTAATTTCCCCCAACTACGAGCATCCCACCATCCTTGAGTGAATCGTAAATGTAACTCCCTAGTATTTGTAGTTTCAATTATAGGACCAAGACTACTAGGGAAATATGTATAATGATTAACTTTTTCAACTTGTGTAGTTGATTCATTATGATAAGTTAGTTGAAATGGTTGAGATTGGATATCGAATGTGAATCCAGTTAATAGTTTGTTACGAGGGTATGGTTTTAAACTAAGGTGTTCATTATAGAATTGGCTGCATAGTGAAAATTGTAACAAAGCTGCAACTACCAATGTTGTTAATAAAAGCATTCTTAGTGAAGAGAGTTTATAAAAGTATTTGGTGTTGATTTATTTCTTTGTTGTCCTGAAAAATACTAGGGTGGGAAATGTCGCAAGGTGAAAATGTCGTAAGGTCATAATGTCGCAATGTTGCAATGTCGCAATATCAAAATGTCGCACAACTCTCTCTGTTGCGCGTTTCTCTGTTTACATTTTCTTTGTTTTGATTATCAAACATCCAATAACATTCACAAGTTGGGAACATGGTCGATGCAAACATACTTGAATCGCATAAAGAAAACATCCAACCATTACCTCAAGGAAGGCCCGCTCTGAAACTAACCCAAGCTTTAACTTCCACAAGGGAACAACTACAATTTCAACGAGAACAATATGAACAATTACTTAAAGAATCAGAGAATTTAGATGATCCTCTACAAGTATATATTGATTATATTAATTGGACACATACTCATTATCCACAAGGTGCCAATACTGAATCTGGCTTATTGATTTTATTAGAACGTTGTATTAGTATTTTCCGAGATGTTTTTTTATACAAGAATGATCCTAGGTATTTAAAAATATGGTTAGAATATACTCAATATGCTGATAATTATCGCGATGTGTTTGTATATCTTGCCAAGAAGGAAATTGGAAAAAGATTAAGTCTATATTATGAACAATTTGCAAAATATTTGGAATCTGTAGGGAAATTTGATGATGCAGGACAGATATATGAATTAGGTATACAATATAATGCATTTCCCTTGGCACGACTTCAACGATCATATGAAAAATTTCGAAGTCGAGTCAATTCTAATCAAGTAACTACGACGAAAATTGTTCGGGATGTCCTTGCTATAAAACAAGGAAGTGCACCACATACAAATGAAGAACCACCCAAGAAAAAGTCGAAATTGGAAGTGTTTAAGGATGATAGTAATATCAGTGTATTACAATCGATATTTGGTATTGGTGTAGATGATCATAATTTACAAATTGGGTCAGTTAAATCGAGAACTAAGGAGAATACCATATCGGCTAAACAATGGAGTGGAGAAGTGTTACCTCAAAAGACGAATCCCCCACCATCGACTAAATTTCAAGTGTTTAAAGATAATGAATCGAAAATGTCAATTATTTTTGAAAGAGAATTAGCAATTTCCCTCATTGAAACCCCAGGAAAGAAACCAGAGAGAGTGTTTATAAATATGAATTTGATTTATCAACAAGAAGAATATTCTCCAGTTGAACTTCTAGCAATATCTCGTAGACGTTTACAAGAGCCTGAATTCACAAAAACATTAGTTCAACCAATGTCGGTTCAAGAACCTACCATCACCATGTATTCGAAAATGGCCAATAATGAAGTAATGCAAATGTTTAATAATAAACATTTTGACGAAGAAGAACAAGCTCAAGATATTACCAATTACGATGGATTTGTCACAGAAACTATAAATTTACCCACCCTTCCTAAAAATACTCCACCTACTGATTTTGCACCTAGTTCTCCATTTGTTGAGGAACCAAGTCCAATAGTGATTAATCCATTTGATAAGGAAACAAGAGATGAGTATCTTGATAATTTATCAATCCCAATTTCGGTATTCTCGGGGTTTCATGATAAATCAACAAACTCCCTGAATAAAATCCATAAGTTTAAAACTATAACTCAACAAAATAAGAAAATATCAAAATCTTCCCAACAAGCAATTATCGATTACTGTGGAGATGAAATATATTGTTTAATTCATGAATTAGGCCAGGGAGGGTATGGATTAGTATATCTTATTGAAACTGCGTCTACGGGACATCTCAAGGCATTGAAAATAGAATCACCTTCATCAAGATGGGAATTTTATATCTTACACCAAATACATCGTAGATTATTGGGATTTCCTAGTCAGGTTCGATGTCAATTCATTCAAGCTGATTCATTATATTATTTCAAAGATGAGAGTTTCTTATTCTTGGATTATTATAGTCAGAGTACTTTGCTTGATGTTGTAAACTATTATAAAAGTTGTAATTTACCCATGGAGGAAACTCTTGTCATCTATTTTACCATTGAATTATTAAGATCAGTAGAAACACTACATTCAATAAATATCCTCCATGGAGATCTCAAGGCTGACAATTGTATGGTTAATTTCCAACATGTTGAGGAATGGCATGATCAATATGGAAGCAATGGTTGGGATAAAAAAAGTATAACATTGATAGATTTCGGTCGAGCTGTGGATTTGAAATTATTCCCTAAAGATACAATGTTTATAGCTAATGGATTAAAAGTAGATCAACAAGATTGTCCTGCATTGCATAATCAAGAAAGTTGGTGTTATGATATTGATTATTATGGAATCGCTAGTATTATACATACCTTATTATTTGGGTATTATATTAAGATACGACATGGTGAAAGGATAACCTTAGAAGCTGGATTTAAAAGATATTGGCAGAGTGAATTATGGGTTTCATTATTTGACTTTTTATTGAATCCATATGAAGAGAGTGAACTTAAATTAAGCAAGACTGATCAATTAAGAAAACACCGAGAATTATTTGAATCTTGGTTAATTTCCAATTCCAAATCAAAAAATTTAAAACGAATAATTATCAATCTTGAAAAAGAATTAAATTCTATAAATAATAAACGAGTAACTTAAAATATACATATATCCTAATTTCTTCTTTCTTCTAAATTCTTTAATCGTTCATCAATGATCTTCTCTACATCCTCAGATTTATCCCATTTAAAAGCTTGGGATAAACTAGAAGCCCATCCATCATCTTTAATTTTGATTTTAACTCTTTTCCCACTAGGTAATACTTCATAACCATGTTCATCAAATGTAGGGTGGAGACTAGTTGAACTGATTGCTGTACCTTCACAACTGGGTGGTAATTCATTGGGCATCGGATTAGTACCAGCACGCTTTCTATGAACTGCTGATTGCATAGTATCATCTTGACTCTCTTCAATGTCATCACGAAGTTTCTTTTGTGAGAGACCAAACATACTTCCAATTTTCCGAAACACACCAACAATGGCTTTACCAGTAGTAGAAGTATCCTTGGGGAATGTCCAACTTTGATATAATTCACTATATGCTACCAGTTCGAAAAATCTTCGTAATTCTAAATCTCGTTCATATACTTTAAATAATTCATCATCATTAGGAGCAAACATAAATTTACCCACTTTAATTAATATATCAAATAATAATGGTATTGTGGAGATCATAAGTAGACCTGCCCACCAACTTTGATCTCGTCCCCAAGTAAATAAACCATATGCTACGAAATAAATTGGTGAATCCTTAGTACGATAAAGTAACATAATGAGAACATTCCACAAACCAAATCCTCCTACGGAGATAATAAACGAGGCAAATGATAACCATTGTCTATTTTGCATTTCTATAATGGTACATTTTGTATTAATGACAATAACCAAACTAGCAAACATCATTGATCCAATAGCAAATGTTGTGTTATCATGTAAAGCAGTAAACCCCCATGAATAATACGCAAGAAATGATATCCCAACACTTTGGAATGCAGCCAATATCATCCATGATATGAATATTTTCAAATTGAATGCTTGATATAATCTTCCCTTGGAGTATAATTCAGGTATGGCTAATAATGTCGCTGGTTTTAAATCTTTATCAAACATTCCAATACAAATAACAGGTAATGATGTAAACAATGTGTTAAACATAGATAATGACCAACTTTCATATAATGAAGAACCGGAGAATAATGTATTTCGTTGATAAATGCATTGTGTAAGGTAAAACAACAATTCTTTGTAGAAAGTACATAGGACAAACTTTGACGTTCTTACATAGTTGTATCTTCCATTAACTAGAAGTAACTTCAATAAAAATCTAAATTGAGCAATGGCATAATCAGCTGATCTAGCAGCTTGTAATCCTTCTTTACCAGTGATTCCAATTCCAATATCAGCACTTTGAATCATGGCAATATCATTAGCACCATCACCAATAGCTAATGTAACTGCCTTTTTATTTAACTCCCTAACAGCACTTACCATGTTTGCCTTTTGTGATGGTGAACATCGACAACAGATTGTCGAGTCTACTTCAATACATAATTCAAGAAACAAAGTAAGTATAGTTGAATCAGCTTCAATCACGGCTAATGTCCCACCATCAATAACCAATACACTATGAGCCACAGTTCCAGTTTTAATTTGTTGTAATGAAGAAGTAATTCGATCAACCAAAGCATCCTTACCTTCATCCATAGTTAAAATCACCACGGTAGAATAATCCTTAATTAATCTACATGAATATCCAATATTTATTGCTGTTTCTCTTTTATCACCAGTTAACATCCATAATTTTATACCAGCACGACGTAATTTTACAATAGCTTCACTTACACCTTCTTGTAATTTATCCTCAATGGCAGTAGCACCTATTAATTCTAAATTATTTTCAATCTCACCTCCAATTCGTTCAACTAGTTTAGCTCTATCAGTTAATGCTGTCTTGGCATCACTATATTGTTTACTCCAGGCATCATATTCGGACTTGTCTAACCATTTGAAAGAATATAATAAAGTACGCAACCCCTCAGTGGAAAACTCTTCCACATGTTCCAAAATCTTTTCCACGACAAATTCATCATTGACTAACAATTTATCATTAGGGATGAATTGACTAAGAGTTGATGAAGTGTTTGGCATCTCTTCATATAAATCCAAACTATATTTCTTGGTTTGTTGAATATGTAATGATTTCCGAGATTTATTGGCAATATCAGCAATTTCATCATCTTCATTACCTAATAATGCATTATTTATACTATTCATTTTTGGAGAACCAAGATTTAGACTTTGACGAAGCGATATGCCTGATTTACGTGATGGTGATACATCTTGAGAGAATTTACCTTGTAATATAACATCAGCTTCTTGAGTTTTACGTTCGGCCGAGTTCAATGAAATCTCTCTTGCCTTCTCTTGGGCCATGGTATTGTTTTTCAATTTTTCTAAAATGATTGAGTCAGCTCCTTTACAGATTAAACAAATACGGCCATCGGGGAATTTCACCACAATAGACATTCTCTTTCTTGATGAGGTAAATTCAATAACATCCAATACTTGATATTCTTCAAGTTTAGGATCACGATCAAACCCATCAGGATATGTCTTTATTGTCAATTTTTGATTAATTCGATCAAATACAACATATCCTAAATCACGAGCTGCTTCCACAAGTGCTAATTCATCCGGTGATGCTGCTTGGTATGTTATATCTCCATCTTCAGTTTCTCCATTTTCACTGTTTAATGTATACATTGAATCAGTCGAAACTCTCTTGGTTTCCTTCTTTGGTAAACATGTATTACATAATGCTAAACTTAACAAGAAAAATTTGGCCTTTTTAGCAAATAAAGTTTGAGGATGTGATTGAATATGTCTCAATAATTGTAATGAGTTAGTCGCGGTATCTTGTACTTTATTTGGTTGTGCTGAACTTGTCCAATTTGAATTTGTCGTGATTACAGAATCAATACTAGCTCTCACTATAGAAGTTGTACTATTTCTTGGCAGCCTTGGAGCATGCATACTTAATCTAGGAACCAAAGGTATTGTAGGTATACTATTTGGTTCTTCTCGTTCGTTCACCATTAAATCAAAATCATGTAACCAACTTACACCACAAACACTAAATTTCCGGAAAACCATTTGATTATCAGTTAATGTTCCAGTTTTATCACTAAATATATATGAAACTTGACCTAATTCTTCTAAAATCGTGGCAGTTTTCCCATCTGCTGGAGTATTTGATTCAACATGATACATATCTATATCAAATTGCAAAAACAACAATTGCATAACTTTAATGATTTCCATAGTAACATAAAGTGATAAGGGGATTAATGTGTTGTACATGATGATAAATCCCATTAGAGTAGCAGCTACTCCAGCATCTTGTTCAAATAAATACCAAGCTTTTTGTCGATTGTATTTGTATAATAATCTTTGCGTCATGGTGGAAAATGCTGAAAGAAGGATAACTACACAAACCATGAATATAACAATATAATTGATATTTTTTTGTAATTTAGGTGCTTTAGTTCGTGGGTTTTTAATATTATTCATTCTTATTTTTGTTTCTTCACCTGTGAATACCACTAAACCAAGTACACTTCGTGTGTTTCTTAATATACTTCCACGATATACAATGTTTTCTGGTCCTAAAGCATACGATTCATCATTTAAATTAAATGATCCTTCAAAATTATATAAATCACTATTGGGATCTTCTGTGGTGATTAATGTTTGTAATCCTTTTAATCCAGTCACGGTGTTTGCTCTTTTGGATAATTCAGGATGAGGGAATTTTGGTTTGAGATTAGTTTCGCCATCTAATGCCATTGTTTCTACATATGCAGGTGTAGTTTCTCCTTCACTTGTAGATAAGATAATTACATCTGCAGGAAACCAGTCATTTTCATTTATCTTCAAGATATCTCCAACTTTAACATTTTTCCATAAAGTAGGATATTGTTTTAAATTATACTTCTTCATGGCTTCTTTATTTGTAAATGATAAATCTTCTAAATCTAGAGAATTTGCAGGTGATGGTGGTTTATTAAGTCGAGATGATTGTAGTTGGTCAAGAGGAACAGTTTCTGTCTCTGTCATAATTGTGGTTATAGATTGTGTATCAAAATTTGACAAGTTTTCATCTTCTTTAATTACAATTGTCTTTTTATTATTTTCTTCTTTATCATGACCATGTCTTTTCCAATCATCAAATCCTTCCCGTGCTATAGAAATCGACATGAATATACATAAGGGAATAATTGTTGTATATTGACCTGTAGTTGACCAACCTGGTATCATTTGCATAATTGCCACGACCATGAAATAACAATTGGCGATTTTGGAAAATTGTGCTCTTAATTGTTTAGGAAGGAATGAGTATACTGTATATTTCGAAGATGTAATTTGGTTATCCACATAAGGTTCATTACTTCGTTCATCAATAAAACTATTGAACTTGGGGTCGTAGTACTCATCTTGATAATAGCTATTGACAGTGTTATGATTTATACTTAGAGGAATAATTCGGCCTGATTCAGTAGGTGGTAATACTTTAATTCCTAATAATCTATTTTTAAATTTAAGTAAACGTTGTATGAATTTTCCATGAGTTTTATATTTCCTCATTCTTTTAGATATAAAGGATTGTGAACTAGCTTGAGTTTCTCTTGTTGTTGTAGTTGTTAAATGTGTTGTTGATTTAGTCATGTCAATGTTTAATGCAGGATATGAACTATTAGAAGGTCTTGGTTTTTGGTATGAATTAGAAACTTCAGGTTCTTCTTGTATGCTAATTTGGGGTGTAGATATGGGTGCAGGCAGAGGTAGTGTTTGTAATTCAATTGGTTGTTGTTGTTGTTGTTGTTGCTGTTGTTGCTGTTGTTGCTGTTGTTGCTGTTGTTGCTGTTGTTGTTCAGACATGTTCTGCTCTGATGGTTGTTGTTGAAATGCTTTGTTAAACAATTGAGATCGCAAAGAAAGCCCTCGTTTTCGTCTACTAGCAACTGGTACTCGTAATGTACTACCGTCTTGTTGCTGCTGCTGCTGTTGTTGTTGTGGTTGTTGTGGTGGTGGTGAAGGTGAATTTGTACGTGGTGGAGCAATGGGTAGTGCTGTTAATTGAGAATGATTTGCTGATGGATGCAACTTCAGTACATCTTTCTTAGAAGTTACTTGATTCGGATGAGGTTCCATACTTATGCAAATAGATTTATGTTATGCTAGTTATGTATATCTGACAATAAAGTCAATGCAAGAGGGTTCATATAGGGTAATATAATATAATCTATTGATTCCTTAAAGAGTTTAGTGTAACGAATTTTTTTTTTTAAATCGCTGAACAAATTGAAATGTATTTTTTTTTCTGGTTATTGTTTTGGTGGTGGTGGCCAGTGGGGGAAAGCGACAAAATACAAAAGATTTATTTTTCAATGAGGCAGTGCTTTTGAACAATACAATAAGGAGTTGAAGCCTTGATTAAAGTCTTGATTAGATAGTGATGTATCGTACGAGTTAGCATAAACTTTTATAGAGAGTTAGTAATTGTTTAATAACACATGTTTGGTTCAAGTATATATCAAGAAAATTGTAATTTTCTTGCCTACAAGACTTATTAAGTTAAAGAGAATCTTACTTTAACTTCTTGCAATTTGTGCCAAGATATTTCTGAATATTGTCATAACGAAACCATGAGGCAGCCCCGCGTTCTATGGAGCGCTGGTATTAAAATTCTAATTTTTGCAATTTGATTCTTCATTGCGCTGGTGCGCGGGATTTTTTTTCTAATTCATACCAATCTGTAACAAGGAACTATTACATTGTTAATAATTAGCGAGTATAGTACTTAGTAGGAGATGTATTATTAGTGTTTATTCTCTGATGTTTTCTCTTGGATGTTTTCCTTTGTATTACTGGTCTTTATTCTCTTGGATATTCTCTTAGATGTTCTCCTTTGTATGACTAGTATTTATTCTCTTGGATGTTCTCTCATAGATATTCTCAGATATTCTCTCTTAGATGCTCTCTCTTAGATGCTCTCTCTTAAGATGCTCTCCTTTGCATGACTAAACTTTACTCCCTTAGACATTCTCTTACATGCTCTTACATGCTCTTACATACTCTTATTTGTATGATACTTCACTCACCCTACAAATGTACTACAAATATGGTAATCTACACTAATAAAAAAAACAATTTTCAATCAACTACACACCTAATTAGTTAAACCAATAACACCACAAGCAGGTCTGGCACCAGCATGACCAGTAGTTTTAGAATCTTCAAATCCACCCTTACCATAATCATCAGTACCAGCATGAACAACAACAGTTCTACCAAGAATAGAATCTTTACCAATTAATTTAATTAATAAATCTTGTTTAGTACCTTTAGCAACACCATGAGCATCAGTAGTAATATTACCTAAATCACCAACATGTCTTTCATCATCTTCTGGAGCACCATGGTTTTTACCATATGGATTAAAATGTGGTCCAGCAGAAGTACAACCATTAGTATTATCACCAAATTGATGAACATGGAATCCACGTAAAGCATTTGGATCATTACCAGAAATTTCATAAGTGATTGTAGTTGGATCAGATTCGGAAACTTGTTCAAAATGAACAACACCAGAAACATTGGAATCACCTCTTAAAACAGCAACTAAGATTATATGTTAGTAGGTTATTCTTCTATATCAATTGATTTATCAATTGAATTGTATATATGTGTTTCACATTTCAATCGCTTAAAAAGTTGTTATTTATAGTTGAGCAAATATTCTCTACTCCAATAGGAAATTGTCAAAAACGCCCAATTGTTTAAAAATGCCAATTAATGTTGCAGATAACCACATTTATACTCCAATTAATAACAATTGAACAAATACATACCAGCTTTAACCATTTTTGAATATATATATAGTTAATAGAACTTTTGATAGGTAATTAAAAAGAAAACTTTTTGGGGGAGGTTTTTTCTTTGCTTATAAATTAAGGAGAGAAATTTTTGTGAGGGGGGTTGAGTCCTTAGGTCTAATTGGCAGCAAAAATTGCTTAGTCATTTTTTTCCAAAGGCAATTCTTTTTTTGTTTGGCTGAACGTGTGAATTAACAATTTTGGGTAGTGTCTAGAACAAAACGGAAGTTAACTCCGATGCCACAGTAATATGATTTTTGTGGGTAACTCTATAGATTCCCAATAACTTTCCAGTTTGTTAGGTTTGTTAGTTTATGTGGATGTATATCATTGATTGACTATTTGATGTATGTCGATTATTTGTTTTTCAGACAATTGCTAATGTTTAACTTTGTTATGTTTGTTCGCAAGCAAGTGATTTAATACCGAAATGTTGTAATTTAAAACAATGGTGGAGAATTGATAAAATCATATGCAGTACAAAACCTGTGGGGGTATTGACTATGAACATAGATGAAACATAGATCAAACATAGTTGAAACATAGATCAAACATAACATTACAAAATTATCTCAAAAGAAGAAATGTTAATTATTACTAGAAAACGTTGAAATTTTTCTTATTTATATATACAATTGTCAAGTTCAACTTAAAACAACCCTAGTAGTTATCAAAGCAACTGATCACACACACACTCTCTCTCTCACTCACTCACACGCACATATTAAATATTGCTCTTGTTTGATTGATAAATATCATATACCATCTTTCGTATAGTTGAGATATCCTCATCTATATCAGGATATATCTTTTGTTTATGTAAATATTCAAACAATTGTTGTTTACTCCAAGTATTTATATCATTTAGGTTTTCTTGGTCACTCTGTAATTCCTCAATCACATCTTTCCTGTGTTTCTTGTTTGGTTTGGGAGGTAATTGAGGTAAATGAGATAATTCATACATTACATATCCCACAGATAGTAATATAAGACCAGAATATAACAAAAATCCTTTCTTTCTGAATTTATTTATAAATCGATCTAATGGAGTATTATATTTGGATGTGAATATGTACATGATTCTAACATCTATATTCTTGTAATTGTAAATATAACAAGTCAATAACCCCTGACTTGAAATTGACAAAGTTTTGCACGTGATAAAGTGGCAAATATTCTCTGTTAGATAACGAAAAAAAAACCTCACACAAAATCTGACGCATTCTCCTCACTTTGCTTTTTTCCTCTCCTTATTTAAACTACCCTTAATGCCTTCAAATAACAAATTGTTTGGATTTTTAGTTGTTACTCTTGTTGTTTTAATTAGTTTATTCTACACTAACAACTTGCAAATACATTTCTTTTCTAGTGCTTATACTACTTCTGCTATTATTACTACTACTACTACTACTTCTGGCACCACTACTACTAAAATGGATTTAAAATCATATATTATTACTTTAAAAGATGACATCTCTGAAATTGATCTTAATTCAATTAAATCAGTAATTAATAGGTTGGGTGGAGAAATTACTAAGGAATATTCATTAATTAAGGGATTCGCAGTTAAATTACCAAGTTTAGAAATTGGTTCATTAAATAATGATGAAAGAGTTGTAACTATTGAAGAAGACAAAGAAGCTCATATTCTCTAAAAGATAGTGTCTAGCTTTATTTTTAATATATAAGTATTTTATGAATATGTTTTTAATTGTTAAGTGTAGTGTGTATAAATTGGATCTCCTTATTGTTTAACGTGAAATTCTAAGTATAGAAATGGTGGCAAACTTCCCTATTGTTAAACATTTTTTACTGGAATTCTAGGGGTTAAAATTTTCTGTCTCTTTGTTTCAATTCTCAATACTTTTACACGAATATTTAACATGACGTACATGTATTGGTGTTGATTCAACTATGGAATGTTACGTCATTGTGAGTAGACATCAAATGACTATATATTGTAACTTATATGGTATAACTCTTTTTTTTGCAATGCAATTTTAACACCTCCTTTATCATCTTTTAGTTTCCCCACGTTTAAATTTTTCTTCGTAACTATTGTCATGACGATTTTAATTTTTTTTACTATAAATACACCAAGCTATTCCCTTTCCCTCTTTTTCTTCTTACAATAGTTATTCAAGATGAGTTACGATAATTTTAATAGACAACCTCGTTTTAAACCAATTGACCATCTTTATGAATCAAGATTACGTCAATTCACTGATGGTGGAAGGTATGTTGATTTGAACCTACCTAAATTTTATGATATTTATCGACAAGAAATTGGAAATTTAAAACTGTGGAAAGTTCCCGATGATGATCATGGGAAAACGCAACGTCCATTATGGAGAGATATTGACTTTGATCTGACTCAATGGCAAGATATTGGGATTGGTTATAGATTTGGTCCTTCTTGGAAAACATTTTGGGTTAAATTTGAGTTGGATATTCCTGAAGAATTCTTACAAAGTGAAGGTTTGGAAATTCAATGGGAAACGGGATCAGAAGGTCTACTTTATAACAGTGAAGGGTTACCCTTGCAAGCATTTTCCAATGAACGTCAATCATATCGTATCCCCAAGGAATATCGTAAATTAGGCAAACAATTATTTTATGTAGAAGTTGCCTGTAATGGAATGTTTGGTAATGGGTCAGATGGGTTTCCTGATCCAAATAGATATTATCGATTGAATCGCGCTCATTTAGTCGTGTTAAATATGGAAGCAAGACGATTATTCTATGATTTTTGGATTTTAGGAGATGCAGCAAGAGAATTTCCTGGAAGTTGGCAAAAATATCAAGCAGCAGATTTATGTACTGAAATAATGAATGTTTTCGATGCTAAGGATTCAGAATCTATTAAGGCATGTCGTGAATTAGCTAGAAAAATGTTGGGTAATAAAATCGACTCTGAAGAAGTTTACGATCTGTTTCCTCATCAACAAAAAAGAATTGATGTGTTTGCTGTAGGGAATTGTCATATTGATACTGCTTGGGAATGGCCATTTGCTGAAACAAAACGGAAAATCGTTCGTTCTTGGGCCACGCAATTGAAAATTGCTGATGAATATCCTGAATATGTATTTGTTGCCCTGCAAATGCAACAATTTAAATGGTTAAAACAATATCATTCAGAAATTTTCTCCAAGATTAAAGAAAAATTTACTACTAATCAATTTTTACCTATTGGAGGATCATGGGTAGAAAATGATACAAATGTCCCAAATGGAGAATCATTAATTCGTCAATTCTTACTTGGACAACGTTTTCAAATGAATGAATTTGGATTTTATTCAAATATCTTTTGGTTACCAGATACATTTGGATATAGTTCACAAATACCACAAATTTGTCAAATTGTAGGTGTGTCACGATTCCTTACCCAAAAATTATCGTGGAATAATATAAATACATTCCCCTTGACTACATTCAATTGGAAAGCCATTGATGGATCTCAAGTGTTGGTTCATATGCCTCCAGCAAATACATATACTGCCAGTGCCCATTTTGGAGATGTATGGAGATCTCTGCATCAACATAAGAATTTACGTGATGTGCCAGCAGGATTATTACTTTATGGTCATGGAGATGGAGGTGGTGGTCCAACAGAAGAAATGCTTGAGAAATTAAGAAGATGTCGAGGATTATCAAATACTAATGGATTAATGCCAACAGTACAATTAGGAGTAACAGTAGATGATTTTTATGAACATGTATTGGAAAATTCAGATTATGGTAAAAAATTACCTACTTGGACAGGAGAAATTTACCTTGAATTCCATAGAGGTACTTATACTACTCAAGCTTTGGTTAAGAAATATATGCGTGAAGGAGAAATTCTTTTACATGATTTAGAATTAATTGCTGGGTTAGTTAGTATTAAATATCACAAGTATAAGTATCCTGCCAAGGAGATTTCTGATTTATGGGAAGATTTATTATTATGTCAGTTCCATGATGTTTTACCTGGTAGTTGTATTGGTGAAGTTTATTATGATGAAGTACACCCCATGTTGGAAGCTTTGTTACAAACTGGTAATAAGCTTATTCAAGATGCTTTGAGCTATTGTGAGAAGGCAACCAGTGTGGAAGATGTATCACTTATTAATACTCTTCCTTGGGATAGAACTAATGAAATTGTACATGTTGATAAACATGAAACTCCTGAATTATATCAATTATTAGATAGTAAAGATATTGGAATTGCTAGTGGTACTAAGCGTACCATTTCTGTCAATTCAATTGATGGAAAAACTTCAATTAATAAACATATAGAATATCCTGCCAGTATTAACCAAACAAACGATGGATCTTACATATTATCCAATAAATTACTTACAGCCAAGATTTCTCCCACTGGTATAGTTACTTCATTATATGATGAAATCAATCATCGAGAAATCATTGATTCTACAGCTACCGATCAAACCAACAGTGAATTTATTGGAGGAAATCAATTTGTTTTATTTGATGATGAACCATTGAATTGGCCAGCATGGGATACTGAATTACATTCATTAGAAAAATTCACATTAGTTAACAATGGAGAAACTTCAATATTAACTAATCATGAATTAGAATCTTCAATTTTGGTGACTCATAGAATATCAAACCAATCTTCAATAAACACAGTGATTTCATTATCTGGAATTAAAACAAGTGCTAATCTTGATAATAATTTCCTTAAATTTTCAAGTAAAGTATCATGGCATGAAAATAACTTGTTTCTTAAAGTACAATTCCCCACGACGATATTCACCCCACTTACAGCAAATTATGAAACTCAATTTGGAATAACCACAAGACCGACACATTGGAATACTACTTGGGATGTTGCCAAATTTGAAGTTGCTCATCATAAATTCATGGATTTAAGTGAATTCAATTATGGAGTTTCTATATTAAATAATTGTAAATATGGAGGAGCAATTCATGGAAATTTAATAAGATTATCATTATTAAGAAGTGCTAAAGCTCCGGATGATCGTGCAGATATGGGAGATTATCATGAATTTGAATACGCTATTTTCCCCCACCAGGGTAATTTAAGTGAGAGTACAGTACGTGCTGGATATAATTTCAATTATAAATTAATCAATAAACCAATTTCAAGTGTGAACTCTGATTTGTTTAATTCGGTTAGGTTAGTTGGTGATAAGTCGTTAATATTATCTCATATTAAACGTGGTGAGAATGATTATGATGTTAATCAATTTGAAGTATACAAGACAGAAAAACGAGAAAAATCACTTGTATTGCGAGTTTATGAATCACTTGGTGGAAGTGGTTCAGGTAAACTTCTGTTTGATAAACATTTGGATGTTGATAAAGTGTTTAAAACATGTGGGTTGGAAATTCATCGTGAAGAATTGGAAGTAGTTGATGGATCAGTTGATATTTCATTGAGAGCGTTTGAGATTGCTACTTTTAAAGTTTATTTGAAGTAAGTAAGTTTTTTAAAGTTATGAGTAATGTTTTGTTTGTAGTTTTATAAAATGCAAAAATTGTTTTTTTTCTTTTTCGCAGCAATTCTACAAAAACTGAAGCAAAATAGAATCATGCACATAATCCTACTTATAAACAAATGATAATGTTCCATACAAACTATATTGAAAGAGCATTTAAGATTACTTTTTATGGTGATATATTTCTATGGATATAATTTTGAGTTGGAGAATGTGCCTGACATTAAACAGGTTAGAATATCTATTTGTTCTACAAGGTATTCTAAGAAGCTAAAGATTTAGAATTAACTATAATTAGCTAGAATTAACCACTATACACACGAAATTCTCTCGTATCACCAACTACTGTCCCCCAACTACAAACATACGAACTATGCTCTTTGTACATATTCAACGCGTATTTATTTTTTTGTATGATTTATTCCAAGTTAAAAATATAATCGCGATAACCTGAAAAAAAAACAAACTCTAGAACAATAACTTGATTATAAATCATGTGTAGGGCTTTCTATCAGTTTGTTTGTTTTGATCTTGGATTACGCGTAAAGACAACTAAAAATAAACTTCTCTGTTGATTTAGATTGTTTTAAGTTTAATACCCTGGGCTTTGTTTATCGTAATAATTATTGGGGTAGGGCTAGACCAGTCTAAGTTTATAGCTTTATTATTTGAGCTTTGTGTGTATGCTTTATAATTAAAACTTCTTCAGAGGTTCTAGATCTGAATCAAGTGTAAACTCAGTTACTTCCTAAAAGGTATTGTACATGTTATAGAATTTTCTAGATTAATTGCGCAATAAAAGCGCAAGTACCATTTTGTTCAATGACAGAACAAACCTAGAATGAAATGGGGGTTACATATAAAAAAAAACAACAATTGAGATATTATGTTAAAATGTAACATCAATGTAAATAGGGGCTTTCTTGTTTACGGAGATAAAAAGCCACCAAGTTATCTAGATCTCAAAGGCGTAACACTACTGCCAGGAATGTCAATCATCTATAAATAGAAAATAGTGCAAATTATAATTGTCAAGTAGACCAGACAACCGAGGACTTTAAATTGCTTGCGATAAAGTTGCAAGCAAGGATGAAAATTCCACGTGAATTGTGTTTTTAATTAAGTAAGTAACTCTTGTTTACCAACAATGAAAAAACAAAAATTTATTTGGACAAACACATTGTATACGGAAAAGTTTAATTATAGAATGTTAAATCCTTTTTTTTTCTCTCCAAGTCCTAAAAAAAACCAACATTCAGCCACAAGTCAATGCGGCATTACGTATCTTACATTTTAAATGTGTCGTTATCTGTGAACCTTTAAACCTTAAAGTTAAAAAGTTAATTAAATGTGTAGTGATGTTACGTCCCCGTAGGCGTGTCCCTTTATTGCCTCTCCTCCTCTCCTATTTCCAGAATATTCAACTATTTATTTTGGTAAACAAATCCCTTTTAACAATGGTAATAAATAATTTAATTGCTTTTTCTGCACATGCATATTAGCTGGTTGAAAATAAAACTGGCAATATTTTTGGAATTACTCATTAAGGGAGAATACCAACAAAATGGGGAAATAGAGTTATACATTTTACACATATACACAGTAAACTCAAGTCCATCAATTTCCTAATTAATCAAGAATATACACATTTTCAAATTTGAATAATAATATTTTTTTAGTACGTTGTGTCTTACCCAAATTTCATTTGTTTACTCCTCCAAAAAAATTTTTTTTCATTCATTCATTCTTTTTCATTTTTAAGTTTTGAGGTGCTGCAAAAATATGCCCAATACTATAACGTAAAGGGTTTAATGTATTTTTCTTGGTCATCGGGAGACAGATAGTTGATCTAGATTTCAAATATCTTGGCATAGACATGCCCCCTTATTTATTAATAGAAATAGATCTTTGTTAAAAAGCCAATTACTTCAATGAACCAATTAACAAACAATTATGTAAGTTTCAGCGAAATTTTAGGAGAATAATAATTTCGAAATTGGTACGTTTGTTTACCTATAATATAAACAAAAGCAATATTTTTTTAACTCTTTTCTGGCATTACGTTTAAATAATTCCAGTATACAGGCGAAGAAGGGAATTTAACAATGGGATATGCATAAATTGCAAAAAAAAAAACAAAAAAAACAACAATCACTTCAAAAAATAATTGTATTTTGCCTTGAAGTAAAGTTTTTCACATTACACAAGATATGTAAAATATGACAACAGGTTAAATGTTTTAATTTCCCACAATATAAAAGTCAGATAAATTCCTTCTAATCTTGTAAATCTTGTTCATACTTTTCTTTTTTCTTTTTCTCTTTCTCCAACTTAAGAAATAAACTTATTTTCACTCGCTTATATACAATGAAGTTCTCATCCACTGTTTTATTATCTACTGCTGCTGGTTCCGCTTTAGCTGCTGGTTCTTCTTCTGCCGGTTACAACACTACCGCCACTGCCACTGCTATCTCCACCACTGTTATCACCATCATCTCCTGTAAGGACCACTCTTGTACCCCAGTTCCAGTTACCACTGGTGTTACCACTGTCACCAAGATTGACACTACTTACACCACTTACTGTCCATTATCTACTCAATCTACTGCTGCTCCAACCACCCCAGCTCCAGCTCCAACCACTGCTAAGTCTGTTCCAGCTTCTACTGCTGCTTCTACTGCTACTAAACCACCAGCTGTCACCACCGCTGTTGCCGGTGCCGCTGCTGTTGGTGCTCCAGTTGTTGCTGCTGGTTTAATGGCTATTGGTGCTTTATTATAAGTGCTTTAAGTTGAGAGTTATATATCCGGTTTTATTTTTTGGTTTTATTCGTTATAAGAAAACTAGATTAAAAAGCTAGTTTGAGATTTTAAATTTACATTTATACATTTTTCATAAACTTTAATATTTTGTTCTACTATGTATATAGTGTCGTCAATGCTACTGATGATACAAATAAATATATTTGAATAAGTTGTCTATTTTTTTTGTAGAGTTTGTGCTTGAGAAAATAATGAGTAAAAGTAAACTGTCTTGGAAACTGTTAGTTTAATCATTAAGCGGTTGGTTCGTGGCAGACTGACTACGTTACATTTTAAACATTACAATTAAATAAATCTAATATTTGTCAATTCAACAAAAATGGCAAACACAAATTTAAATCCAAGCCAAGAAAATCTCATAGAAGATTTTTTTTGAACCAATTTTGTTCTGGCATAATCAAAACATGGGCTTATTAATTAATTAGTTCAACTAATTAAGTAAATGACATGCATGAATTAGAATCGTTCAATTTCATCATGCCGAGAAATGCGTTTCAACTTGGTATTCTGTCATTTTTTTTGTTTCTTGAAAATGTCAACAACTAAGTGTTCCCTAGGAATAATCAGTCAGACTGGGTTGAAGGTTAACACTTGTAGTTCTAAAAATAGCAAATATTTGCCGTTTGGAAGTCTGTCCACTCCGGTAATGCAAGAAACGAATATGTGGGATATTTTCCGGTTATTGTGTCTCAAATATTTTTTACATGTTAAAGCAGAACAATAAGAGGTATATTTGTGTTTTACCAGATGAAGGTAGATGGTATCCCAATTGAGAAATTAAATTGCGGGAATTTCAAGATATTTTTTTCATGTACTTTCTGTTTTAGGAAGAGTAAATTTAGTACATTAATAGTTGGAATTGGGATTTGTTAAATACGAAACCGGTGGTTGAATATAAGAATATTTTTGAATTGTTTCAAGAAATCAGTCACAAGAGTTAAAGTTTCATAAACTCCCCCACTTTGAAATGAGGTGAATTTCTTAAAGGGTGTCCCTCCTTAATGTTAGCGAAAAAAATATCTTACAAGTTGTTTTAGTACATTCATTCATATTAACTATAAAATTACAAATAAATATCTTTATCCAAATCATAATGATCAACCCTGTCATAAGGTTGTCTTTTGGAATCTTCTACAGAACTCTCAATATCTTCAGCTTGACTAAATCTATCAACCATTAACTTAAATTGATCACTATATTTTGCAACATCAACTTCTTTTATACCATATATTTTAACTCGTTTGACTCTAACAGTTTTTGAGCTGATGAAATTTAAATAGAAATCTCTCCCAGCAACTTGTAAATTAATAAATCGGATAGGAAATTTAACATGAATCAAACCAGAATTCAATTTAACGCTTTTAATTAATTTAAATTTCTTAAGATATGGGCTCAGTGGCATATTTTCAAATTGAGATAATTTATCATATCCTGATCTAGTATTTGGTTTAAAGCCAATTTCTACAATTTTATCATCAGTTCCTTCAATTTCTAAAAGTAAATCAGTTGGGATTATCAGCAGATGTAATCGAATACCTAATTGACAATCTTGTTCACAAATCCAAGTTGTACCATCATCCAGAAGTACATGATTTGCATTATGTGGGTCATGTTTGTTTTCATTATATATCCACCATCCATACATCATCTTGTACCATATTGAATAAGATTTGTTCTGGGCGATTGTTGTTAAAAACCCCAAAATTCTTGTCCCAAGTGAATAATCGGCATAATTTACTTTAACTGATCCTCGAGAAAACAAATCAAGCATTGAATTAAGCCAAATTTCGTTTGTGGGGTGTGTTGGTTGAATTGTATTGTTGACTATAGTTAAATTATCAAGTATGTTCGATAATCGAAGATGAATTTCTTGATTTAATTGATCTAAAGCACGAACGATTTGTGTATCAATATAAAGTTTAAGTTCTTCTGAAGTGGGAGCTTGATTTGATGTGGGTGGTAATTTTGACATTATTTCCGATATAATTGTTTCATATTGTCCTGATTGGAATTTCTTAATATCTTGAATCATCAGTTCAATTTCTTTAACACTGATTGATTTTAATTTTTCATCAATATACTGTGTAAGTTGTTCTGGTGTTTGATTTGTCAGATAATTCTCAATAAATTTAAACAAAAATTGATGTAATTCAGGAGTGATTTGAATTTGATTATTTTTATATGAAATTGGAGTATTTTCAATATTTTCTTGAATTTGATTAAGCTGTTCCAGTAATTTATTAATTCCTTGATTAAGTAATTTATTTGATTGTTTAGTTTCAATTTCTAATTGATTAAATTTTTCATCAAAATATTGGAATTTGGTATTAATTTTCTGAAGATTGAGATCTGGTATTGATATTGGGTTAAAATTGTAAATATAATAAGCTAAAACAGTAATTAGAAATGAAATAAGGACAGTACCACTAGCGACTAAAATTCTTGAACGAGGATTTAGTTTTGGTTGTTTTGGTTTAGATCTAGTTTGTCTAGGTAATTCATTCTGTTCCTGTTGAATTTGATCAAAAATAGGTGAACGAGGTGGCAGTGGGTCCTTGAATTTTGAATTATCTCGATTAAATACACTCTTTTGATTAAATTCATCAAGGTTTAATTCTGGTTCTTCAATATCTTCATCCAGATCTAAATAAGTATTGTCACTTTCTATATAATCTTCATCATCTTCTTCATGATAATCTTCCTCTAGCTCTTCATATTCTTCAATAGGTTGACCATGGAGATATTTCTCATAGGATATATTTACATCTTCTTCATCAAGGTCGATATCTTTGTTAGAATGAATTGTAGTGATGATTTTATTGTCAATATTATTTTCTCGATTTGATCGAATAGACAGTGTGAGTTTTTGCATTTGATCTTTCAGTGGTTGTTGTTGTTGTTGTTGAATGTGTGAGATGTGTTGTCTTGACTGTGATTTCCTAGGAGTTCTTGACCTTAAAGGCAGCGCTTTTCCTACGTATTGATTTAAATGGATTGATGTTTCGTCGTCAGTGTCTCCAATAATACGAGGAACACTAGGGAATCCACTCATGTATTGAAGCTTTGTTTACTTGAGGCTTTTGGTTGTAAAAAAAAAAAAACCTTTGTTTTGATTTTGACAGAGTTTATTAGATCACCAGAAAAATTACTGGCAAATCTTACGAAGAAATCCATACAGAGAAATCTTAGTGAATGTTGTAAACATCAATTAACTACTTAAAGTTGTCCTAATAAATTCTTTGCACTGGAAATTTCAGTAAATC
Organism: Spathaspora arborariae UFMG-19.1A; assembly: GCA_000497715.1. Taxonomy (NCBI): domain Eukaryota; kingdom Fungi; phylum Ascomycota; class Pichiomycetes; order Serinales; family Debaryomycetaceae; genus Spathaspora; species Spathaspora arborariae. The sequence goes on from KI547139.1 coordinate 379,830, forward strand.
CTAATTCATCTTCATTTCCTAAATATTTAATTTCTCCATCATCAACAAGAGCAGCATATCTTTGTAATCTTAATCCAAATCCAACACCAGTTAAGTCAGCAACATAATTATCACCTAATTGCTTTGAAATAACAGCATTTGGATCAGTAGCGAAAACGACATAATTTTCTTCATTACGATATCCTAAAGCTTTACCCCAAGCAGCCATAACAAAAGGATCATTAGCACTTAATACAATAATCTTATCAATTCCCTTTTTCTTAAAATCGTCTAAATGGTTTAAATAATCTGGAATATGTTGTTCGGTACATGTTGGGGTAAAAGCACCTGGTACACCAGTAACTACAACTTTCTTACCTTTGAAAGTACTAGCCAAGTTCAATTCAATTGGAACATCACAAGAAATCACATCGTCATGTGCCTTGGAGTATGGAATATATTTTGGATTAGTAGATGTTGGAAATTCTTCACTCATTTGTAAAAAGCCAATGTAGAGAATTAACCAAGTTAAGGAAAAAAAAGGGAGAGAGAATTCCGATGATTTAAGTAGTTCCAAAAAATTTAAAACAATAACAATTCAATGCCGAAACTCCCATTATTCTTTACTTTACATAATTACAATTAATTCTAGCAGGTTTGCGCCACCCCTTACGTGGTCTCTCCGCCCCACTTCTAACGATTTACTTATTTGATTTTTTTACACCCGCACTGAATCTTCCCCACCCTCCTCCCCCCCTCCACCCCTTTTTTTTCTCTCTTTGATTTGCTATGGATGTTTTACCCTTATGCACACATACCTCCACTGTAGTGGTCAAGTAGTCAAGTAGTCAAGATATTCCCGTAATAGGGGAATTGTTAATCTATATTATTGGTCTCTTTGAAATGTTCCTTTTCATGGACAATTTCGGAATTGGATTTGAGCGATTTTCTTCTACAAGAAGGAATCTACGGAATAATTAATTCTTACATGATATATTTTATTTTTACTACTATACAGTCACTTCACTAGTACATCCTCTAACTTTTCTTACAATTAAAGAAATTATACCACCAATTACACCACCAATATATCCTCCTACTAACAAAGTTATAGGCCATTGTTGCCAAGGTCTATCCCAATCTAATGGAATTGGTATAACCCCTAACCAACATCCACCTACACTTAATAATGAACTTGATAATATAACATTACTAAAAATTTCCTTGTAAATAAAATCTTGATAAAATAATTTTTTAAAATTTTCAAAATCTAATGTATATAACATACAAATTGGATTTATAATTAATTGTGATAAATGAAATGATAAAAGTAAACTTTTCAAAGTAAATTTATAAATTGGAGCACCCATTAATATAATTAAGAAAAAAAATGGAATTGATAATATAATACTTACCAAAACACAACTTATAATTAAAAGTGGAGTATTCAAGTTTTTACTAGTCTTTTTAGTTAAAACCATTTGATTAATAATTAAATAATTGTAAATCAATTGTAAAGGTAAAAGAATAAATAAACCAGAAGTCATTGTATTTTCAATATCACTAGTTAATCCCATTTGAAACATTTGCCAAAGTATATATATATTATGAAACGGGATTAACACGGATGAATTCTTGACTTGAGGTACAACTGATGTAACTTTAGTAGTTTTAGCCTTAGGTGGAGTTTCCACAGGATCCAGCTTAATATCAGAATCAGAAGTTGAGTGATTCTCAAACGAAACTTGTTTTCTAGCTTTTGTCATGTCTGATTAAGAAGTAGCGATGTAGTTAGTAGTATTGTCTTTTTTTTTAGGTCGCTCGTTTTGTAAACATGGACTGAAAAATGTGTCTTTGTCGCGTAGAGAAATGTCTTTTGAAGACATAAGACATTTCTGTAGGAAATAAGATATATACAACATTTGGAGGTTTATCGAGTAAAGAATAAAGGTGAGAGGATATTTATATTAGAAGACTTAAATATGGTCAAAAATAGGAGACCTATGCTCGGGAGATATTACAACGTTATTACATGAGAGAGAGATTCAAATTTTCAGGGCGAAAGACTGCCACGTAGAAATGTCCTTTCAAGACATTCCTGCACAGGAAATGAGATTTATGCAACATTTGGACGCTTTAGGTAGAAATCTCAAAAACGTAAGGATTTGTTTTATTATAGTATTTTTTTAAACAATTAAATTGTTGTAACGTAGAGAAAAAGTCCTCAATTATGAGAATTTTATATAGTTTTGAAAGAAAGTATAAAGATATTTGTTTGATTCAAGAGATCGGAGTAATTTACACTGAAAAATGGGTCTTCTTTTTTTTCTTAAAACGAGTGAGAGCTTTTTGCTGCAAAAAATACAAAATGTCTATTAATACATATTTACTTACAACCCCTGCAATGAATGCTCAAATTCAATTATATCTTTCCAAATGTCAACATAAATATCCTTGGCACTAACTTTAGTTGCCAAATTCCTCTTTCTATCTTCATTCAATTGAGCATACCCTTTAATTAATCCAAAATCTAATATTGGTTTAATATTAGTTTCATTATCTTTTAATTCAATTGCTCCACCAAATCTATTCAATCTGGGATTTAATCCACAATAATGGTATTCTTTATCGGTTAATTGTTGTTGCAAAATATACATTCTTCTATAACTTGATTCATTTACTGGGAAAACATTGAAAAATGAACCATCAGCGGTTGATCCAATAATTTGATATTCATTAGTAGTAGTAAATTTAATTTCTCCTTGATTGAAACTTGAAACAATTTTAGGTAATTTCTTTAAACATGTAATTTGTGATTCGATTTCAAAAGATGATTTACTAATTAATCGTTGTCCATTTAAAGATTGGGGATCATCAGGATCATATTGAATTAAATGAAGGATATTATTATTATCACCAATTAATAAATAAATATCTTCATCTTTGGTGATGAAATCTCCACAAGCTACATTTAAATGATGTAAATCCTTCCCTAATAATAGCATTCTAAATGGTTCAGCATCAAACCCAACTAACCAACAACTTTTAAGGGGATCTCCCAACATTAATAAATTACCAAGACTTTTCGCTTCACTTAAATATACTGCAGTATCCATAAATGCCACAGGAACAACCCCATCATCTTGAACATCACGAACAATCACTTTTTGACCTTGAGCAATCAAAAGACGTCCACTAACACCACAAATACTTGTCACAGCACCTCGAGTATCTTCTTGAAATACTTCTTTAAATTTATGATTTGTTTCTGGTTTTCCAGGTTCAGGAACAATATCAACAACTTCAAATATCTTGAAAGATCCATTAGCAACAAGATCTTCATTACGATATTTCCCACTACCAATCACAATAAATTCCTTTTTATTTTTAAATTTTTTAATCAGTGAACCAACATCCAACATCATTGATTGTACATTCATAGCAATTTCAGTATCTTGTAATTCAATGGTATCAATAACACTCCAATTCATTGGAGATATCATTTTAACTGATCCCTTATATGCTAATGGTCTTGGTTGTTTATCAGGAAGTGTACCCATAATAAGTTTCCCATCTTCATCTAATCCATCATATTCAATTTCTTTAAATGTAGAAACAATATAGGTATTTGATGTTTCATGATAGGTAATTGATTTAATCAGTTCACCCATGGGGATATGACGCATAGGCCAATTGAATTCATAACTAAAATCAAGTGATAATTGACAAATTCTTGCATTTTTACTATTATCTAAAAATATCAACCCATTTTTAATTTTTGAATCGGAAAATGCTGAAATTGATAATGCTGGTATTTTAGAAAATTGGAAAATTCTTGGAATTGAATGTAATGGCTTTAAGATCAAATATGGAATTATTCCCGTGACAAATATACTTGTATATCCATTTAAATTGGGGAAATAAACCAATCTTCTTTCAATTGTTGTACCTAAAGAATAAGCATTTTCTGGAGCTCCAGTAATTGGTAAATCTTTTTCCTTTTTAAACATATAATTTTCACCATCAAAATAAAGTTTATACATTATTATTTCACCTCCAATAGTTAAAATGGTTAAATATTCTTCCTTATGAGTTTTATCACCTAATTCATTTAAGATAATTTGTTTAATAAATGGATCAGGTGCGTTGGAAACAGGATCAAAAAATGCCAATTGTAAATTATCCGTAAATTTATCAACGTTGTTTAATTGATAACAACGTTGATTATGAAATCTATTGAATGCAACAATTCGATTATCACCCGTGACCAAGACAAATGTTTTCAGTTTTGGTCCTACGGAAGGGTGCTTAATCGGAATAGATCCTACAGAACTATGTCTTCTTTTAACTCCTTTATTAATCAATAAATTAACATCTTTCAGTACAGCACTTAATAAATGAGAATTGGTAATATATCCCGTAGTTATAATTGTATCACTTAACATTTTTGGAATTTCAATCTTGGAATAAGTTTCATTATATGTGTTTATTGAAAAAATCATCACATCACCACTGGCTAAGAAAATCATTAAAAATTCATCTCGTAATATACTACTTAATATTTCATCATCTTTAATTTCATCATTTAATGTCAATCGTTTTTTGAAATTATTATTATATAATACAATTTGTTTTGGGGTGATTTGTAATATGAATTTCCCATTATTTAATTCATGCATATTAATAGTTAATTCATCATTAATAAAATCTTTTGAATTTAATCTAGCAAATGATTTTTCAATTTGAAAAATTTCTGACTTAAAATTTAAATCATCTGAAGTAATTAAATATTTTTGATTTAAATTCCACATTCGATTAATTTGTGAGAATGTTAATGAAAATGAAATATCTGGCTGAATTGTGGGAGTAATTATATTAAGTTTGGTTGATTCATGTGTTCCTGAATTAGCCACTAAGCAAACTTCATTATAATTTGGATTAGGTAAATTAGATTTAAATTTCTCACGAGAATATGTGCCAAATGTAAAGGAAGAAATTGGTCCATTATTAATTAGCTCATCATGATAAATAAATTCAATAGGTGAGTTAGACATGATTTGTTTTTGTTCTTCATTTTCTTCATCCATATATAAATCATCATCATCGTCTTCCTCTTCTTGCTTTTCAGTTTCAACTTTTTTTTCAACCTTCCGTTTCTGTTCAACATCAGTATATCTAAATTGAACTAATGGACTATTTCCATTTTCATTTGCAAAAAACATTAAACTATGATCTAATATAGCTACCTCTCCAGGATAACATAATTTAATTTTTTCATATAAACTTGAATCAACTGGATCTATATGAACTTTCTTAATTGCCTTTCCATCTAATTCAAAATTTATATAAAAGAATTGTCCAGTAGTTAACACCATCAAAACTCGATGATCTCCAGGTATTGGTACAATACAACAATCTTCCAACAGTAATGCTAAATCAGTTTGATCTTGATAACTTTTAATTGAAGTTGTGACTAAAGAAGTGAATGAATTAACAGCAATTCTCTTTATAATACCACCATTATCAACATGAAATATTTCATTACATCCTAACAAGATACAACCATTTAATGGAGAGGGCAAAGGAATAATTCTATCTATTTCATAAGGTAAATTATCAATTTTGAAAACAGATACTGTTGATTTGGACACCAAATCTAATGTCATTACTTGAAATTGAACATTATCTTTAACTTTAAGTAAATTCCCTGCCCAAACATTACTTTTCAGGGACAATATTGCGATAGTAGGTTCTCGATAACTATACATAAATTGAATATCAATAACATTTTCAATTGAAGAATCTAAAGTTTGGGCATCTATTATAAAACTTGAATCATAAAATGAAACTGAATCAGGAATTTTGCCAGTGATATCTACTTTATCTTTCTTTTCTTTCTTAATATCATCCTTCAACATATTATCTTCATCGTCATCATCATCTTCTTCTTCATTCACTTCAAAAGGTAAGAAACATAAAAGATTTTTAAATCGAAGACAACTACATGAATTAAATGTAGGTTCCACTATTAACTCTGATATACTTAATTTTTCAAAACTTGAATTTCCTATAGCATGTTCATAATAATGTAAAGAGACTGTAGAAATTGTATGTAAATGATGATTCCATTTGATTATGGAAAATTTAGCATATTTAGTAGAAACAATTAAATAATCCAAATTTGGACTCTCAATTGTCCGTAAAGCTCGTAAATCCGTGATTAGACCATGTAATTTGTATTGTCCCACGATTTGTAAGTTATATTTTGGTTTAGTTGGTGTTGATTGATATTTAACAAGTATAGGTTCAAAGATTTGAAGAAGATTACCTTTGGCAACAATGAGATGTTTTGTAGTTGGTGATACAAAGTTACAACCCACACAATTGTTGACCCTTGACGGTTCTATAAATTCATGGTATGCATCCATTGACAGCTATGATACAGTGGGGGGGTGTACTTACTATTGAAACTGTTTGATTGATGTTGTTTATAATTTGGTTGTAAAACTTCTAAGTATGTTGAAATTGAACGCTGCCATTTTTTTTTCTCTTTCTTTCTTTCTGTTCTCTTTCTCTGTGTCATCTTATATACAGGAACATATACATTTAGCAAGGGTGCGGCGTCATTCAAAATGTCGAAAAAATCTCTCTTACTTGGAGACAGGAACTTTGACATAAAAGGTGGACAGAACCATGAATAAACAACATATAAACTGACAATATATTGAAATAACAATATAAAAATCAAAATTATCGTATGAATATTATATAGACTTTATGTATTCCCCTTGGTGTGTGATCTATAGTTGTCAAGTTATATCGGGTTAGGTGGTTATTTGTCACAACACCCTCGTTGTTCATCATGTTTTTCGGATGTAATTGACGAGAAACGAACCGGAAAACCTTTGGCCTAATGGATTTTGGATGAATTATAAACATTTTACAGTCGATTTTAGTTTATTACATAGGATTATTATTTGAGTAGTTGTGAGTAACATTTGTATGGCAAGGTCTATGATTAGAATGCGATTAGATAGTGCTTGACTAGCATTTATGCTCTAGTGCCGTTCTGTCCTACGGATAATCACGTCAGCTTTTCGGGAAAATGGAAAGAAGGGCTCAACACTACTTAACCGTGGAAAACGTTTACATAATCTACTTATTTCAATACAGTAATAACTACCTAGTTTATCTAGTTAATTCTCATATTAAACTCTAATTGGTTAAAGATACGTCAAATACACACTTTAACCACTTTTTTTTTTACTACTCCCTGGAAGAATCTTATGAAATCTATTATTTCGTCGAAAGTATTTAAACAATCTAAAGATATCTATATATAGAGAACATTGTATACTGTTACAATAATAATAACACCAATGATAATACAATACCCCAAACTCCATTGGAAACCTTGTTAATTTCAACACCTCCTTCATATATAGGTTCATATACGCCAACTTGTGGGGTTGTAGATGGTACCAATTCGGGAATAAATGTTTGAATTGCTGGTGAACCAGTTTCAGTAATTATATTACTAGTAAATACATTAACTGTAGTTGTTGGTATTTGAGTAGATCTTGGAGTTTCTGATTGGGAAGAGAGTGGACAGAATGTAGTGTAGACTGTGTCGGAATGAGTTATGACTGTAAGTCCGGTTGTTTTAGGAAGTGCAGTACAAGAATCATCTTGACATAAATATTCAGTAACCACGGTGGTATAGAAATTTGTGGTTTTTGATTCTGGCTGTTTTGAATTTGCTAATGGTTGTAACGAAGTGAATGTAGTATCTCCCAGGATACTAGTTGTATAACCCGAAGTTTCGGTGACTAAAGTACAACCACTGTTTGAACAGGAGGTAATTGTAACAAGTGTGCTAAAGGTTTCTGATGTAGTAATTGGACCTATTGGGTCTTCAGTGGTATTCTCTGATTCAGCAGGATCTTCAGTAATAGTCTGTGATTGAGTTGAATCTGCGTTAGTACCAGTGGTTTCTGACTTAGAAATTGGATCTTCAATAGCTCTAGTATTACCTGCTATAGAAATTGGATCATTACTATAACTTTCTGATTCAGTTGTAGTTTGTACTGGATCTTCAGTAGCAATTCTATCACCTGAATGAGTAAAGGTGCCAACATAACTTTCTGAATCAGTTGTAGTTTCTATTGGAGCTTCAACATTTGATACTGAATAAAATGAATCTGAAGATGTAGTAGTAGTGGTATTATATAAACTGCTTGATAAAGTATCACTTGATAAAGTAGCACTTGATAAAATATTACTCGATGATGTAACAGGTGAAGTTGAACTTGAATTATTATATACTGAACTAGTACTTGATGAACAAGGTAATGTTGAAATTATAGTTGACCGTATAGTAGGCAAACTAGAATTACTAGCAGCAAGTATTGTGGTAAAGAGCGTAAATGATATTATTGCTTTCATAATTAATTAAAGAATTAAAATGTTGATAGTGTTTAAAACGAAATTTGGTGTATGAAACTTGGTGTATGATGCTTGTATATATAGTTCAACTATTGAACAATGACACACACTGTTTGGAGTAAGAGTAGATCACACAAATCAAATCAATTGCTGGTTTTACATCCTTCAAGAAGAAACATGAACCCTTTTTGCAAGCTTTTTCTTGTTGGTAGATCATGTAAATTTTCATTTCTTGAAAGAAGGCTGGCTCAAATCTGATTGCAAAATAAAAAAATCTTACGCCACAAAATTGCTGGCGATTTCCGTTTTCGGAACTACACAGTAAAGCACGAAAAAAAAAAATCACTTAAACGAACTTTTTTATCTATTCCATCAGTAAAATTAGTCACTTGTGGAGTTAACAAAGGGTTTACTAAAGTTTGTCAGGTATAGAACAATTAAGCTAAAATTATTATGAATATATTTTTTGTTTGTTTATTATTGTTTAACTTAGTTATTCATTCGGTAAATGCTACTTACAAAGTTAACGATTTCATTATTGAATTTGATGATAAATCAATTGTACCTACATTAGAAAGATCAAAATTTTCATTTATTTATTTTTATTCAGATAGTTGTAAATATTGTGACAAATTCAATCCTGTATTTGAGAATTTAAGTGTTTTATTTAATAATCTAACTACTTCCCTCAAGTCATTTCAAGTTATAAAGACCAATGCCAGGAAGAATAAACAATTAAGTGAATTATTTAAGGTGACACATTATCCTACGTTGAAATTACTTGAGTATGAAACTAAAAAAATCTTCACTTATGAAGGTAATAGAGATTTAACTACGTTGCTTGAATATTTAGAAGTTAAAGCAAACGTTAAACCAAACTATGATAATTTTGTATCACCAATCAAGTCACTTACAAATCAATCAGACTTTAAAAATTTTGTAACAAACAAGAATAAAAAGAATAAATTGGTGGTATTCACAGGGGGATATATTCCAGGATGGGCAGATTATGAATATCCTGCACATTTTTATCAACAAATAGTCCAATCTTCCCCTTCTTCTATTGAATTCGCAATTATGGATATCGAAAAAATAACCGATTCCGAGATCCTTGAGAAATATGAAATTAATACTTTCCCAAGTTTGATTTTTTTTGATATTCGAAATGGTAATTTTAAAACTTATCATACAAGTTCTCATCAAATTAAAGCAACAATAGATTATGAAGAAATTGACAACTTTATTAATGACAAAAATCAAGGTCAATGGTTTAAAAATATTGAAGAATTACATGAATATAATTTACAATTTATGGAATATCAAGGTCATTTGTTTCAAAAAAAAGGATTAAATCTTAGACAAAGTGTTTTGAACTTAGAAAATCTCCTGGAAGATGAAGAATATCAACAATTATTACGACAAATTGAATTGTAGGTTGATAAACACCAGCAACATTGTGGCTTGAATACTCTGACGTAACATTCCTGTATATAGTGTGTTCATTCTCCAGTCCAAACAAACTGACTGAGGTGTCTACAACGAACAAAAAAAAAAGACAACACTTTTATTTGATTATATATCAGAGTTTATAGAGACATACATTACACATCATGAATGTTTTTCGTTTCTTAGGGGATCTTTCCCATTTAGCAAGTATATTCATATTACTTTATGCAATTGAAACCAATAGATCAGTTAATGGATTGTCATTAAAAACTCAAGTCTTGTATGTTCTTGTTTATTTAACAAGATATATAAACTTATTCACAACATTTTATTCTCTTTACAATTCAGTATTAAAGGTGTTCTTTATCGCATCATCAGTATACACTGTATATGTCATGACATATAAATATCAAAAGACAATCAAGGAAGATATTGATACATTCCCTATAAAATATCTTGTGGCACCTTCAGCAGTTGCTGCTGTGATTCTCACTCATAAATATACTCCTTTGGAATTATTATGGTCATTTTCCCTTTGGTTAGAAGCTATCGCTATTTTACCTCAATTATTTATATTACAACGTACTGGGGAAGCGGAGAATATTACTAGTCATTATATTTTTGCCTTGGGGATTTATCGTGCTTTATATATTCCAAATTGGATTTACAGATACTATGTTGAAGGTCGTTTAGATTTTGTTTCTATTTTAGCTGGTCTTTTGCAAACGGCAATTTACTCAGATTTCTTTTACATTTATTATACAAGAGTTATGAAGGGAAAGAAATTTGAATTGCCTGTTTAAAATGTATAGACTTTTTAATACATTTTGTGTATATTTGCTATGTATTTCTAATCCCTCTTTAAAGGATAATATTCAGTTCTTACTCCATCTTTAGTTACAATTTTAATTTCTAATCCATCACCAACATAAATATGTCTTTCAGTAGCAGAAGAAAATGCATCTCTCACTAATTCAATAACTTCTTCTAAAGTTAAATATTTCAAAGGTTTCTTTTCATTTGTACCTGGAACAAATTGATTTTTAAAATTAACTTGATTATCTAAAAATGGCATTATTAAACTTGCAGCTGCTCCACCAGCTCTACATTGTTCTCGTTCATATGAACCAACAGGATCATAAGAATATACTGCTCCTTTACCTTCTTCATCTAAGCCTGCAATTAATGTACTTACATAGTAAGGGAAAAATCTTTTCCCATATAATAAATGTTGAATATATCTTGCAGCACTTTTAATTTCTAACTTACCACCAAAATTATCAAATTTATACCATTTTAATTGTTGACGAAATTTATCAATTAATGCAACACCATCTGCAGCAAAACCATTAGCTGTCATTAAAATATTATCTCCAACATCAAATATCTTAGGTTCATATCTTGATTGAATTGAATATCCTTCAACTTGTCTAGTATCTCCTGCTAATACTGCGAAATCTTCTCCAGCAATACCTAATACTGTACCTCCATTATCAGAATATGGATTGAATCGATGTTCAATTGGGATGGTATGAATTTCATTAGAATATTCTGATGCTACTGTTGTTTGCATTTTAGTTAGTCAATTGGGTGGAAACTATTAGTCTTATATTTGATATTTAATGTCGCCACTGATTTTTTTCAATGTTAGTAGTTTTGGTTTACACACTACCAATAATTTTTCAATATGATGGGAGTTTGGTAAGAGCACATCAGAATATAATGCCAAGGCTATAAGTTAGAGTTACCAGAGGTTGCTGAATGAAATATGCAGATTCAGTTTATTAAATAATATATAAAGACAATACATACCTAACAATTCTCAACCATTATCTGATATATATCAAATTGGTCTCATTTGAGTATTCTATTATATAGAAATAAATCAATTATTACAATTTACACTCTTTTAAAAACTGCCAATTCTTTTAGCCCTAGCTTAACTTCACAACCACTCGGCTAAGGTTAATGTTTGACAGCTTCTTGAATCCTACTAATATAGCATTTTGAAATAACATTCCAAGATCTCATATATTTTTCACGACATTGAGCAATACATTTATCTTCTTGAGGAGTTAATATATCACTAGGTCTAAATATACATTTATCAAAACAATTTTCAGTTATTGTTCGAACTAATTCTGTAGCATTAGCAGTAGCTAATTCTTGGCTTATTTGGTTTTGAATATCTTGTTTAATTTGTTGAGATTTATTTAATTCAGTTGAAGCGGGTGTCGAGGAAGGTGATGAAGATCCAAAGAGACCCATTGTTGGTGTGTTATATTAGTTGTGGTATCACAATTTAGAAAATCTCGAAACAACTTGAAAAAAAAACCTTAAATCAATTGGATTAGATTTTGCAAATGTAGCGCTACCGGAATAGATACATAATGGCAAAGCAAAACACTTTAAATAGACAATGTTGATTCTTATAAAAGAATCGTAAACAATTTAATACATTCGTTAGATTCTCATTATAAAATATCAAATTTGCAAATTGTGTATTTATGGAATTTAGAACAATTTTCACCTAAAAAATGGGAATATTTCTACCAGAACATTCTTCACTGACACTAATTCAAATTTAGTCCGTATTGAATCATTTATATCCCCTTAATAAGTAAATATACAAGTTTGCTATGAAATAGCAAGTAAATCTTGACATAAGCCGATGCCACCCCAATCCACAGAATTGCCCGCAACTCACAAAAAAAAAGAATACAAACAATTGTTATAAGTATATATCACCTTCTAAACTACTTCTAATGTTAATATAAAACTACTACTTGTCTGTTAAACTACTTATAAATATGATACTACGTCTTTTTAAACCTAATATATTGCTAAGAACAAGATGTATATCCAAAAACTTTTCTAGCAAAACAATACCCTACAAACCTCGGTTAACTCATCATCTATTTGGAACAGTTATAGGAATTGCAACAGCCTCTATAGTGACCTATAACCAATCAAATATAAACAATGACGTTCATACTAAAATCCACGAACTTTCTGCCCCACAATGTCGAGGAGAAACTTATGAAATGGCATTATATAAAGCATCACAACGCGAAGAAACTGAACAACATGATTTATTTAGAAGTGAAATGAAATCTCATCCTAATTTACTTACACGAATATATTATACTATTAAATTTCATATCACTGATTATATAATTGACCCAGGAATTACCTTAATTCGATTCATGGAATTATCACTTATATTTGTCCCACTTTTAATAACATCACCTATTTGTTGGATGGGTAGACGCAATTCTGGAGCTAAATTATGGTACAAATTACTTAGACATGCTGCTGAGTTTGCTGGTGCTAGTTTTATTAAATTAGGTCAATGGGCAGCTTCAAGAACTGATATTTTCTCAATTGAAATGTGTCAAGAATTAGGTCAATTACATCTGAATGTTCAACCTCATGGTTTGAAAGCAACTAAGCAAATTATAAGTGATAGTTTTGGGGATGTTCCATTCGAGGAGATTTTCGATGAGTTTAATGAAGTGCCAATAGGTGTAGGTGCTATTGCTCAAGTATATATTGGGAAATTATCTCTGAAAACTTTACAAATAATTGACGAAGAAGAAGAAAAGAAGGAAGAACAAAGTAAAGGAAGTAAATGGCATCTTAAACTTTTTCAAAAAGTTTTATCTAATGAACCTCATGAAACATTATCATCAAATGAATGGGTTGCTATAAAAGTATTACATCCAAATGTAGAAATTAAAATAAATCGAGATTTAAAAATTATGAAATTCTTTGCATATTTAATTAATGTTATACCAACAATGGAATGGCTATCATTACCTGATGAAGTTGAACAATTTTCAATACTAATGAAATTACAGCTTGATTTAAGAATTGAAGCATTAAATCTTGCAAGATTTAGAGCAAATTTTAAAGATAGTTTAGATATTCATTTCCCAAAACCATTCTTAAAATTTACTACTAGAGATATATTAGTGGAATCATTAATCGTAGGTGTCCCCATGAGTAGAATGTTATCTATCAAGGAAAATTTTGGTAAAAATTTATCCAAGGAAGTAAGTGATAAAGGTCTTGATGCTTTTTTAAAAATGTTAATTTTGGATAATTTTGTACATGCCGATTTACATCCAGGTAATATGATGGTACGTTTTTATAAGAATGAATTATTTCCATCTGAGAAAGAATACAAGATTGTTAAATCAAGTCATGAAAGTGATAATGATAAAATTGTTCATGAATTATTAGCTTTAGGTAATGATACAAATGCTTGGTGTAAAAAATTAGCCGATCTTTATAATGAAGGATATCATGCAGAGGTTTGTTTTCTTGATGTTGGATTAGTCACAGAATTAAATGAACTCGATCGAGTTAATTTCCTTGATTTATTTAAAGCATTATCAGAATTTGATGGATATCATGCAGGAGAATTAATGGTGGAAAGATCAAGAACTCCAGAAACGGTGATTGAAAAGGAATTATTTGCATTTAAAGTTGAGAAATTAGTTGATAGAATGAAATCGAGAACTTTTGCCTTAGGGAATATAAGTATTGGTGATTTATTAGATCAGGTTATTGGTATGGTTAGAAAACATCATGTTAGAATGGAAGGAGATTTCATTACTGTAGTGGTAGCAATATTATTATTAGAAGGGATTGGAAGACAATTAGATCCACAATTAGATTTATTTGCTAGGTTCGTATACTGTTTACTATTTGGATTCCCCACTGAAAATGATTTAGGAATTTTTTTCATTCAGTAGGGAATCTAGTTTTCTAAATAGCTAGCATGTCAATTACTAACAAATTTCAGTTCATTGCCTGTTTTAAGAAAACTTGGAATACTGAAAGAAGGTAGGGAAATATTGACCAATGAAAATTCCTTAAGTATGATTAAAGTTTGGTTAGCATTAGAAGTTAGACAATTTATTAATGCTTCAATTCAAGATGTATGTATAATGAGAGATATTTTTGTTATAATTATAATACTAACTGTTTTAGATTCATGTTTTGGTCAAGTCAGATATGCTTAGTCCAAATGTATAGCTTGTATAGATAGTGAAGATGGTTGACAAAAAAAAAAAGAAAAAGAATAATACTGTTTGAATTTACTTACATAGAATTAGAATAATACTGTTTGAATTCACTTGTATAGAATTAGAATTATTTTCAATTTTAAATAGAAGACATGTGATAATTGTAGATGTTCTTCAAACTTTATGATCTAAAATCACTTCCAACGTTCTCTGAAAAGCCTTAAATCTTTAAATGCAGGATTTACCCTCTTTGCATATACTAACATTCAATTAAGCCAAGAAACAAACATACCAACAGTAAGATCACACATTCAGGCTATGCATAATTTCTAGTTTTTTTAGTTAATCTCCTAATTAGGTAATATATGTAAGTATATGCTTTGTTTAAAAAAAAATAATCTAAGAACAAACAAAACAATTGATTGATTGATTGCTTGCTTGCTTGTTAAAAAAGGATCTTCCCCCCTTTTTTCGACATAAACACACGACCCTGATTGATGTCATTTGTAAAACTAAAAAAACAAAAAAATGACAATGGGAAAAATTAGTAGGTGGTTATTATTATTATCCCCAAATTTCTTCTTTGTTTTAAATTACATCTATCTATATTACACGTTTTATACTTGGCACATCTGAAATTTACAAAAGGAATTTACTTTGACAATTACAAGAACAAACAAGACACACAGAAAGACACACAAAAAAAAAAAGGAAATAAATTTTAAACTCTAAATTTAAACTTTTGGTATCTTGTAAAGTACAAGGAACAAAATTTAAGCTTATATTCTTTTTGTTTTGTTGTGGGATCATTTGTTTCAGTTTTTAAAGATCATCCCCTCACTTTTAAATTAAACGTTTCACATATTAAATGAATCAATTACTGATTCCTCCTCTGACATCAATGACATTGAATACATTTCTGAGTGAACCAGATAGAGAAGATTTGTCTGAGGAATTTGCTACTACAGCTCAACAACACCAACACCAGGTATTGCATCCACATCAATTACGTCGACATCAACAACCCCTGCATCAATTACAACATTTACATTCCCTGCATATTCATCAGCCTTTACAACAACCTCAACAACAATTTCCTGATGATTTAGAATATTCTCAAGAAAATAATAGTTCTCACTTATCTCCAACAAGTGATTATCTACAGCAAATACCTTCAAGAACAACTTTTGAAAGTAATCAAAACATGACACGATACAGTAATGGTAGTCATAGATCAACCCCTCAACCACGATATAGTGAAGAATTTATTCAAGAAAAGGATAAAGAGTTTCTTGATCTGAATCAACAAGGATGGATACATGGTTTTAATGTACCTTATTCAGTTATAACGTTTGATCCTTTACAAGAAGATACTACTAAGAAGAAACTTGTTCGAAATTATGATCAAAATATGTTTACTCCTAAATTAGTTCTTGATAGAATTGACCATTCAGCATTTTTAGATAAAGATCAAGATTCATCTCATGCAACACCAACAGAAGAAAAATTAAATAAATTATCTGAAGATGCTAATGTTTTTTATAATCAAACTTATCCTGGAGCATTCGCAGGGCATCTTTCAATACCAAGAGTAACATATAATATTCCTACTGGTTATAAATCTACTAAACAACATTTTCAACAATGTTCAGATGTACCTAAACTAATTTATCTGACTCATTTAAATCATGATAATTTAACTTATGTATTTGGAGGGTTATATGTTTGTAATGCAACAACTTTTAAACATTTAGGATTACCTCCTGATGTTGATATATCTCGAGTATCAGTGAAATTCCCTTATGAATTACCTCCATTTGTTAATGCCAAGATTCTAACTAATCCATTTATGCAATCATATCCTAATTTCTTTATGCTTAATGCTCAAAGAGGTTCAGTTACATGTATGGATACAGGACAAATGGAAGAGTTTCCTGAGAATATATGTGCCATGACTGGAACTAAAGTTTCGAAACGACATTACTTTTTCTATGGTGGGTTTTCAATTATTGATAAACTGGTTACATATCATCCGGAATTGAATCGATGGATTATTCATAAAGAGTTGACATTAAATGAAGATGCATATATTATAGATACGACGACGTTAAGATTTACCAAGATTAAATTGTCTGGAAAGGAAACTTCATTTATTACATTGGGGAGAATAGGAAATGGAATATGTGCTAATGTTTATGACGGTGGGGAATATATGAATTCTTATGGTCGTGCACCACTGCCTCCTATATTTACTGCTACAACTGTTGCGCCACAAGCACAAACCCAAGTACAAGCACAAGCACAAGCCCAAACACAAACACAACAAACAATAACTACGGAAAGACCCTCAGGACCAGGAACGAGAACAGGAACTGGAACAAGTAGTCTAGGAAGTGATCTTAATAATAGAATTCATCATAGTAAATCTCCCCAACGAGATTTAAATATAAATTTCCCAACAGGTAGTCATACAAGTATAAATGTTAAATTAAATAATTTAAAAAATGACGATACTGGTTCATATAGTTCAAAACATTCATCACTTCATAAAATAATCACATCAAATTCCATTGAATCACAAAGTTCTTCAGGAGATTCTGGAAAATTACAACCTCCTCATATACCACCAGTAGTATTATCATCACAACATTCTCATCAATCAAATAAACACCAACCTCCAAATGTCGCCAAATTAAGAATAAATCCTAATTTACCACCAGCAAATTCAAGTGGCACTCCTAATACAGCCACAGCAAGTACACCAGCAGCACCTTCAACAACCACTTCTTCCAATGCTCCTGTATTACAAACACCTTCAAGTTCAACAACAAAAATGATGGGCAATGTACTTGCTAAATCAACAAGAATATTTCATAGACATAGACATACATTATCTGATGGGAATTCTGGGGTTAGTCCTAGTAGTGCTACTAGTGGAGAAAAAAATGTTAGTTCAACTAGTAATTCAAATACTCCCAGTAATAATGATACGGGATCTATGCTGAATTCACGATCACGTATAAAATCACCACATCCTTTGAAATATAGTTATTCACAACGACATAAAGAACATCGATCAAAATCTCCCAACCCAGGTTCAAGACCAAGTTCAAGAACAGTTTCACCTAATCTTGTAAATGTCAAACCAGTACTTCCAGGACAATTAACTACACCAAGTACAACTTCTAGTACGATAAATACTACTAGTACAACAACATCAACTACATCGACCACATCAACTACAGCAATACCTTTAGGTTCTGTGGCTAATTTAATTGCTGGGAATGCATCAGTGGCATCTACACCTACACCAACGACAACCACTCCTTCAATTAAATCGGAAAATCTGAGTCCAACTCCTGTTCCAATTTTACCTTCACAAAGTCAAGGACAACAAGCTCCGCAAGTTCAATTCCCATTTCCTAATTATATCGATGGAGACACAGTAAAAACTCGAAGAATCAATACTTCTCGTCCTGATGATTTAGAAGAAATAGCTCTGATTTTATCAGAAGAAGATCCCAATAGTTCCACAATCAAGAAACGTCGTGAAGCCAAAGAAAATAGTTTATTTAATCAAGCATCATCCATTGCCAGTGTTGTTGTATTCATATATGGAGGATTCATCAAAGATACGATAACATCCGAAGGAATTCAACAATTTCGTGCTACCCTGGATTTATTAAAAATTGAATTATCAACTCGAGGAAATGATGAAAAACGAGGATTAGGTGTATTTTCCTTTTTACCAGAAGCCCTTGTTTCTAGTGTTGGTATTCCCAAAGAGGGTCATTTTGATATTTGTGTAGAAGAAGGTGAATGGCCTGAACCACGAGGGTATTTTGCTCTGGTTTTAATTGATCATCAAGATTCTAGAAATGTTGATGAAAACTGTGCATTGGAAGTTGTTTTACAACGTCCAAATTCACCTACTTGTGCTTTACAACCAGGAATTGCTGGTATTCATCCTCCAAACAGTTCTTCATCTTTTCAATTGAATGAAAGTGGAACTGGTATTCCTGATGCAGGAGAAATTAGTGGTACTACTGCATTCACATGTGGTTCAACTATAAATGATTCAGAAGTTTCTCAAGCTGAACAATATCTTTCCAATAAGGCATTATTTGTTCAGGGAGGTTGTGATGAGTCTAATAAATTTTTCAGTGATTTTTGGATATTTGTATTTCAAACGGGGAAATGGGAAAAACTAAATACCTATGTTTATGATTATTTTAATATTCCTGTACATGCTGATGAAGATGATAATCTTGATAAATATACTTTAGAAAATCAAGTTGAAACACCAGAATTAAAAGAAGCAGAATTAAGAAGTTGTCATCATTCAGTAATGTATTATAAAAATGAAGAACGAGATTATTTATTTTTCATTGGAGGGTTAAGACAAGATTATTTACGTAATTTTGATAAAGTTCCTTATGAGAGTGATAAATTTGATGTTTCAAGATTTGCTCGATTCCCCTTGTGTACGGATAATTCAATTTTTGTAAGAATTAGTGTATTAAATATTCAAACTCAAACTTGGAGATTCATGAAATATTATTATGATATAAGACATACCGTGACCGAACGATATGTTGAACAAATTAACACAATTCCAGGATTAATGCATTCTAGATTATGTACTCTTGGAGGTATGGTTAGTATGCTGGAAAAAATGATTATTCTTGGTCATGGATATGCTATATTTTCCCCAGAAAAAAAGAAAATGTTGGAAGAAATGAAAGAACTATATCCATTTGATGAATTTTTACTTGGAGGTCATATTTTAATTACATTTCCTGGTTTATAGCTGTGTATTTGGGTATTGTATAAGTAAAGAAGGTTTATTCGTAGAGATTATTTGCAGATATGATATATTCTTTTACTTTTCTTGTTACTTGAACCTCTGTTTAAAAGGTACAGCCTTAATTAGATGTATTTACAACGAATCTAAACTTCTTCACTATTTATCTAATATGTCGCATAAGCCTGAAAAAAATGTCGCGCTTGAAATTTTGCGACACATCTTCAGGCAAAATTTTCACCCAAAAAAAAATTACCATTCAACATTGTCATCATTAAAGTCATATACAATTTATAGAATACCATCATGTTTGGATTAGGAGGAGCAACACCACAAGCTACATCTCAACAAAAGTTACAAGCCGCTGAGGCTGAATTAGATATGGTTACTGGGATGTTTAATGCTTTAGTTAACCAATGTCACAATAAATGTATTTCTAAGCAATATAATGAAAGTGATGTTACTAAACAAGAAGCCCTTTGTTTAGATAGATGTGTTGCTAAATATTTTGAAACTAATGTTCAAGTTGGTGAAAATATGCAAAAATTAGGTCAATCTGGTGCATTCATGGGAAGAAAGTAAAATAAAACAATATCTGTATATATACAAGTTAGCAAACGTATAAATAAATATATAAGTTGCATCTTTAAACCCCTAATGCTCTACGTAATCTCAATTTAAACCCTTCAATAGTGTTTATTTTTGGACGAACATCTAAGAAGAAACTAGCACCTTTTCCATCACCACCATAAAAATCAATGACATATTCAACAGTGACTCCACAACGATCAACAGTCCAATCATGACGATCAAAAGGTTTAGTATATCCTAATATTGTTGAATTAAACCATGCTCTTGGAGTTAATTTTTTCAGATCTCCTTTAAAAGAAGTTAATGAAATTCCACCACATTTCTCTTGAGTTTCAATAGAATAAGGAGATTCCCACATTTGAATATGTCTCCATGCTTGTTCATTGACTAAATTATGAATAGGTACTACTGTTTTCATGTCTTCCTTTTCAGGATTCCAATTTTTACGTTTCATAGCATCAAAGAATTGTTTTTGTGAAGGATATATCCAATTGCTTGATGCTGATGTTCGAGGAATTGAACTAATCTCTCGATCAGTAGCAAGATCAGATATGGCAGTAGTGGTGTTTGTGGAAAATTCTTGATTTATAGAAGTTGAACTACATCCTTCTGGTTCTTCTATAGCTTCATTTATTTGTACAGATACATTTTGGGCCCATGCAGATCTAGCATTATGATCTACAGGACATTTAGGTTGTTCGTCTTGTGTGGGGAGAATAGCTTGTGGTTCTGTTTTTGCTGGTTTTTTCCATAATGAAAGCCATGAGGATCTCGCTGAAGGATCAACTGGACATTTAGGTTGTTCTTTATCTTCTTGTGTCATTACTTAAAATATATATTACTATTGTCAAATCTTGATTAGCTGAATTTTGTATTATTTTTTTTTCAAAAATAATTTTTGGATGTAATCACGTGATTGTGACTTTCAGTAATCCATAATATACAATACAAGGGTATACAGAGGTATAGATGATGTACATAAGTAATATATTTTAATATATACTTTCTAATAAACTTTTTTCTTTTCATCAATAGATAAAGAACCGGCACCAGCGTTAACCACCAATAATAACCCTCCCACAATACTTAAAATTTGGAAAAATTCATATTTTAAGAAATCACGGTGAGAATCTTTACTTCCATATCTCCAAAATTGATTAACCAAAACATTATAAATCAATAAAATAATCAGCATAATTGCAGCAGCAAATTTAGTCTTGTATCCCACAATAATAGAAACACAAGATACTGTACCAATCAAAATAATAAATAATCTACCAATTGATACATCTGAACTGAATATAAATCCTGTAAATAATAAAACAAGTAAGATTCTTCCTGATAAAAGGAAATATTTTCTATTATCAGTGTTATTAATCATAGGTAACCCTGGCATATTTAAGCTTCGTTTATCACGAACTATAGAATCAGAAAATGCAAGAACTAACCCACCAACAACAGACATATTACGTAAAATGAATTCAGCATCAAATATAAGTCCATAACCTAACCCTTGAATAATAACCACGAAAATTAAAGCTGAAGTTGCAATATTATTCTTTTTACGAATAATAACTGCAGTCAGGGACACAGACATAAGAACTATGTTATTAATTAAAAAGAACACAGTAAACCATTTCCAAAAATTCCGATAATTATGTAAATAATAAACTTGTTCTGACCATTGTGATATGATTCTTAAAGAGTCTTCATAGAAAGTAGCCACCAAGAATGATCGTCCAATAGCTGGAACAAATGGTTTTAAAGGACGGAAATATTTATCAATTAAATCTTCAACTTGTTTGGAAAAGTCTTCAAATTTTTGTAAAGCTGAAGTTGGTGCAGTTGGTGTAATTGGTGTCATATGAGGAATTGGTTGTGGAGGCATTGGTACTCCAGCAACAGCAGCACCACTACGATGGAATTGATTATTGAATTGATTGTTAAATTCTGGATGCCCACGATATGCCATTATATCTGATATAATCTATATGTATAAGAATTGATCCCTTTGTAAAGAAAAAGGATTTAACAAAATAATCACTGGAATGTTTTACAAAGAAGATGCCACGCAAATCAAAAAGTCTTGTCGATCCCCCCACCCATATAGAAGGTAGTGCATTTATGCACAAAAAAAAGAACCCTAACTCAATTTCCTAATTAGGCAACTATATACTATTATACACTTACTTTAGCTAATCTTAAATTACCATGTTTTCTAATTTCAATATCCATTAACTCTTGAATTCTATGAGATCCTGCTATCGTTATAGCTAACACCAGTTCTAATCTATCTAAAGGTAATTTATCTTCTAAAACCACTAATGCTAATTTTTCAGTTTTTCCAATAACTCCAATAGTTAAACTACACATATCATTTTCTTCTAAAGTATTTAAATCTAATAATGCACTTGTTTGATCATATAAACCAGCATTAATCCCACTTATATAATCATACATTGCTATCCCAGCATCAATTAACGCTAATGTAACAGCATTGGTCATTGCTGCAAGTAAGCCTCCATCTTGAGCTAATACTTGAACTGTTACAGAAATTAAAGTTCTTGGATAAAGATGTCCCATAATACATTCATTAAATGTTCTTTCTAAAGTAGTTTTCAATTCTGTAATTCGTTTATCGGTTTTACTTCGTTTCTTACGTTCAAATGTCGAGAAATTGGCAATAGAAATATTTACTTCAATAGTAGATTGATTAGTATTGACTTGTGATTTCATACTTGGTTCCATTGGACCTCGTACCATACAAATTATTTTGGTGTTTCCCTGTTCAACATATGATGATCCATCTGAAGAATGAGGGTGAGTGTTTATTTTACATTCAAACCGACGTAATTCATTCCATCGACGACCATCAATACGTAATCCTTCTGGTGAATATAATTCCATAGTTAGTGTATTGATGGAGTTTACATCATCGCATTGAAAACAAAAAAAATATAGATCCTTGAACTTTTTAGGGAATGGTAGCGCGGATATTGCATATATTCACGCTGTATTTCAATATTATAGTTTAATATATAATTAACAAGTTTATTATTAAGTCTAAGTTAGTGTAAAGTGTGAAACATAAAGTTTAGATGTGGATTTCTTTCTTAGGAGAAGGATGCGAGTTGCCTTCTACTCTCAGAAATCTTTTCTCACCTTTTCACTTCCACTCAGAGAGTTCAATGTATCTATAAACACTCCCAAACACCAACAATTACATAGATAAAACCCAATACTAGCATAAAGTAATCCATAATCAAACGTATTAGCTACTTCAAACTCTAGTAAATATGCAAAATATAACCAAATACCTTGAGTAACCACCCAACTTATTCCTACAACTATCCCAATAACTTTATTCTTGGTTAATAAACTTGAGTGGGATAAATAATGAGGCAAGAATATCAAAAACCATATGAAATATTGTGAGGTAATTACTTTATTAAATGTAACAAATGTGAATGTTTGTAAGAATAAGGTGGAGATTAAATCAGTTCTTGCGAACGTTATAGGTAAGATTAATGCTGAGAGGAGTAATTGTGGTATGAATGTGAATTTTTCAATGTCATTATATGATGTGGTTGTTTGTAAAGGTAAGGAAGATTTATAATATAGGGCCATATTGTAAATACTGAAATTATGACGATGGTCTAATCTTGTTAAATGATACAAGTATGCATTATCGAGGAATTCATAACCATACACCCAATACATTCCCAATGTGAGTGTAATTAATGTAATTATTGTTGATGTGAAAAATTGTAAATTTTTCCAATTAATTAAGTTGATAATTGGGATTTGACCAACAAGCGGTGTACCTTGTAAATATAATAATATACTAGGCAAATATATGATGGGATATATTTTAAAATGAATCGCTAAACCTAGCCATATTCCTGATACGACAACTTTTTCCTTTACGATTAAATAATACACTGACAACATAATTATCACAGTTAATACACTTTCAGAAGAACCTCTGGTACTTATTGTAATAACCATCGGATTTAACAACCATAACATATTTAAGCCAATTTTCCCTCGAGTTTTTTCAAGTAATTTGATAATTAAATATCCTGTAATTAAGTCACAAATCATAAATAAAACTTTACCAAAATTATACCAAATTGAGTTACCAACCAACCAAGTGAAATTATTAGGAATTAATAACCAACTGAGCAAGGGTGTATAACGATATGTTTCTCGAAGATATGGTGATTGACCTAGGTATACGAATTTAGATGCATCAGAAAATACTAAATAGTCAATGTCAGTATAATTTACCAACATGTACTTATCTTGATATAAACCATAAGCAAAGAATGCAATTCTTATGATTATTGCAAGAATTAATGCATATTTAATTTGAATCATTGTTGGTTACCAATATGGTGTTAGTCTTAGAAAAAGAACTGAAAGAAAAAAAAATAGGTGTACTACAGTGTAACCACAACTAAGTTAAGTATGTCCAATCCACAAGAAGAAGTTTACAAACAATATTTAAATTATGATTGGGATTCATTTGATGAATTTCAACTAGGATTGTCTGAAATATTAGAAAATCATTTGCAAACTTTAAAAGAAACAGATCCCAATATCACCAATATACCTGATTTAGACAAGCAACAATTAATTAACCAAGCAAAAGTATTCTTTTTCTGTAATAAAACAGGAGAAATTTTAAATTTAGAAGATTTTGAAGATTGGAAATTACATAATGAAGATAAATATATCAAGAGTAAACAAGTAGAACAAGAACAAGAACAAGAACAAGAACAAGAACAAGAACAAGAACAAGAACAAGAACAAGAAGAACAACAACAAGAAGAGAAAGAAGTCTACAAAGAAGCCACACCATATACTTCAAATTATCAAAAATTGGTAGAATTAATTATGTCAGGAAAAGAAGTTCCAGGAATTAAACAAATCCCAGACACAGTTTTACAAGGACAAGGTTCAACAGCAAGTGAAAATCAAAGAACAAAACCATGGGAGAAAAACTAATATATATATAATTACTCTATAAATAATTTAATGCAAGAATCTCATTACTGCTTCAAATGCAGCTAATGCAGCAGCATTTGCTGGAAATGATCTTAATATTGAAGGACCAAAACCTCTTGTAAACCCAGCAAGCCCTCCACGTTCTTGGTATATATATTTAACAGCATCAATCCATTTAGGAAATTTCTTTTCAGAAGCTATAGGAGAATCAGTCATTATGGTTTGTTTTACAACATCAGCAGGATAAGCAAATATCCAAAATACAGTAGCTGATAATCCTCCACTCCAAAAATTAATCACTGGTTTCAGTAATTTAGTATTATTTTCAAACCATTGAGTAAATAATTCATATGACCCCCACCAAAATATAAAATTGGTTCTAAATATCATGGTCAGTAATAATCCACTATATATTCCTCGTATACCACTTACTTGATATAATTTTGTTGCAACATCAATTGGTCCAGTATATAATTTGGTTTTGTTATTATATTGAATTTGTAATCTTGCTTTAAATTGCTCAATTGGAGCAGCAACAAAACTAACAGTTAATCCACTACCTAATCCAGCAACAACATGTCCCAACAAGGGTAATTTTTCTTCATTAGGATATACATTATCTTTCACTAATCGTCTATAAACATGTAAACTACCTAACATTACACTGTCCATAAGAACCCAACCAACAAGAGGAGGCGTGAATCCTTTATAAAACCCCAACGGTCCTTCACGACGTAATGTTTGTAACACACAATCTATAGGACCTCGAAATTGTCCCTGAGGTGCAGTTTGTAATCGCACTTTAACAGTATCAAATGGATGTCCTACCACATTTTTCATAACTCCCAGAGCCATACCTGCTATAAAACCGAGATATCGTGATGGTTGATTGGGAGCATGTTGTTCGCGCAATTGCCAAAGTTCTTCTTCTTTATCTTCTACTACTATGGACATGGTTTGAAGCTTGAAGTATTGAAAAATTCCAAAATGTGGTTTTAACCGAGTATTTGTATGCGCGGAACCGTTTTACCGGAGATCTGAAAGAAAAAAAAATCCAGGCCGTTATCGGGAGAATGAATCAAAGTAGATGACACAGGGACATGAGTTACTAGTGGTAGCAGGAGGTTATACATTGGATAATATGAAGTTATAATTGAATAAAATGTTGGTGGTGTGTTGTTATCATTATTGTGTTACTGAGATGTTAGAATTTGTTAGAATTTATTAGAATTTATTAGAATTAGCAAGTTGATTCCAAGGTGTTTTCTCCTGACCAAAAATGATTTAAATTAATTATGTTTGATTACTGACATGTTGAATTACTTCTCAAATATCACGAATGATCTTACGTTATCTTTTAATTGGTATATTTCTCTAAGTTATTGTTTATTCTCCACGACATTGTCGTACGACATATTTCATCCCACTTTTCTTCTCCAAACTCAAAAGAAAAAAAGAAAAAAAGAGCAAACTTTATATTCCCTTTCGTTGTTCTTTACCCAATGAGTCAACCAATCAAGAAAGAACCACAATCAGAAACCATCAAACAAGAATGGCAAGAAATCCCACTTAAGGCATGCACATCTGAAGAATTGAATGATACTCGATATCATATTATGAAATTCATATCTAAACAAGATGTTAATATTATTGATAATTTTGTTAAACCTGTTAGATTACATAGAAAAGATCCTAGAAATATTCAATTCCATTTAACAAGACATGAATTGGATATTAGGAAACGCGAAAATGAACAATTAAAACGCGAAAAACAAGAAGCTGATGAAATCAAGACAGAAGAGAATGGGGATGTTTCAACAAATGTTGCTCCTGCTTTATCTCAAGTTGCTCCTGATGGTGGTGCACGTAAACAAAAAAGAACTTATTCAAGAGAAAAACTCGTCAAATCAATCTTATGGACGATGCTAAACGGAAACTTCGATATGAAGAACATTATCCTTGGGTAATTGAAGATTATGATGGACAAAATGTCTTTGTTGGGAATTATGAAGCTGGTTCATCAGAATCACAACATGTTTTATTTGTATTTGATAAAGATGGATTTAAAATGATTCCAGCAGAAAAAGTTTATCGTTTTACTCCTAGAAATAAGTATGCTACATTAACTTTAGAAGAAGCTGAAGCTAAAATGGAAAGAAATGCTAGTGTTCCTAGATGGTTAATGAAGCATATGGAAGACCGTATGACTTTAGATAATACTCCTGATCAAAGATTTAGAAATTCTCCTTCAAATGGAACTTTTAATCGATCAGTTGCCTCAACAACAACAACAGCAGCAGGCAATACGACAAGACGTTTAAGAACAGTTATTGGAGGTAGTAATGAACGAGGAACAAATAATGATCGTGATTCTGATCATGATGATTTAGATTATGATGAAGAATTTGCTGATGATGAAGAAGCACCAATTATGGATGGGGATGAAGAAGAAAATAAATTACTGGAGCGTAAAATCAAAAAGGAAATGCTTAAAGCGGCTCATTTTGATGGAAAATCTGATGTTGAAGGAGATTTAGATGATTTAGATGATTTATTTGAAACTGAAAAAACCAGAAAAGTTGATAAAGAAGGAAAAAAATTAAGAAAAGTATTAAATAAACGTGAAGGTGGTGTGTATGACGATGATGACGATGAAGAAGAAGGATTGTTACCTTATTTATCTAAATCTGATTTAGAAAGTAATGAAGAATCTGATGAAGAAGAAGAAACTATTGTTAAACAAGAAGAAGATGTTAAAATAGAGAATGCAATTCCTCAACAATATCAAAGAACAATATATGTTCATAATATTGATTCAGGTTATGTTACTATAAAAGCTCCAGCATCTTTCTTATCTACACTTCCAAAAGGTGAATGGAATCCTCAAATACGTAAACGACAAACTCCTGAACTTATTACATCACCCAAAAAGAAGATTAAATTAGAAGAATCAGTATCTCCAATACCTATAGTGTCATCACCTACAAAATCACCTTCTCCTATTTCTTCAACTGTTGATCTTAATTCTTCGGGCCCTGATAATGTGTTAGTTACTGTTAAAGATGTTTTAGATATTGTTCGAAATAATCCTTTAACTACTAAAGAATTATTAGTTGGGTTGAAAAGTAGAGTTAGTGCTCATAAAGATAACAAACAAAGAATTATTAGTATTGTTAAACAGAATTTAAAATTGGTTGATGGGAAATTGGTACTTAAGGAATAAAGTCTATATTTAATCTATAAAATTTCAACTATTTTATCATCATCTTCGTCACTCTCTTCTTCTTCTTCTTCTTCTTCCACCACAGCTTCATCTCTTTTTAACATTTGAACAACTCGATCACATAAATCTAACACTTGTTCATTTTCATTTTCTTTATGTAATTCTTTAATAATTGCATATACAGATTTACTTCTAAGATATTCTCTACCTTGTCTTGTAGTACACAATAGTAAAATTGATTCTAAATGAATAGTAATTATACCATTCAAAGGTTCTCTCTTTTTATCTTCAGGTAATAATTGTAATTCTTCAGGTAATTCAAACATATCTTCTTCATCAATCCCTTCACCTGATCCAGCTAAAGGTAATAAGATGAATGGTAATAAATTAATTTGTTCATCTTCCAACAATCTTAAATGAGAATTAGTATCAAATAAAGAATTCTTTATAGTAGAACAAACCCCCTCTCTTCTAATCTTGGCATCATATTTTTCAGTAAATACAAGTAATTTACTAAGTGGTACGACATTATCATAAGTTTGTTGAGTTACAAAATAAGATCTTCCTTGAGTATATCTTGATAAGTCAGCAAAGAAATATGCTAAGTAATCAAAATTACCATATTTGTTTAAATTTCGATCATACCCTTTAACAAAACAGTCGACAAGACAATCAATGATTTTTGTGGATGAGAAATATTTCTGTTGTTCTTCATCAAATTTTTCAACTTGATATTCTAAAATTGAAGTTATATTATCATTCTTGGCTAAATTAGTCAATAAAATACACATTAAATCACAATTTACATTATTCAAATTAATAATTTGGGTACATAAATATTTCAAATATTCATTATCTTCAACAATTAGATTTCTCATAGTTAAATCATCACATAAATTAGCTAATATAGTAACACTTTGATTAACCATAGTTGAACTATTTGATTTACTTAATTGTTTTAAATCAGTAATAGCAGTATAATTATCATAGGCAAATACTTGTTGATGAGTAGATTGTGAATATCCCACAAGGTTGTCTAATGCGATTTGAACAACCGCAGGCTGTGGAGAATGAAGGAAAGAGACAAGTTCTTCTAATTCAGTGGGCATGATTTAGTTGTTAGTATTTAACTTGGTGAAAAATTTTTGATTTTTGATTCTTTTTTTTTTTTTGGTTTTACGATGACATCAGAGTTGATCTGAGAAAAACAAGGGAAATTGTATAACCAAACTGAACTATTGGCCTGAGTAGGATGGATTAGCATAAACTTCGACAACAATAGTTTAACATACGTGATAAACCCAATTTTGAAGTTGTACTTTTTGATATTTTGCAACCACTTCTCGTCCAAAAACAACAATTTATTGATATTTCGATACTGAGATATGGAAATTAACATAAGTTCCCAATGAAACCTTGTTAAACGAGTGGGTAGAACTTCTTATCCTGTATCTACCATTCAAATACCATTACTTTAGGGAGAACTTTGTATGAGTGTGCGCTACCATGTATTAGAATATAAACGGGAATTTAATTATATAATTTATCTAATTTCAGAAGTAGTTGATGTTTATGTCGTTCTTTGTCTTTGTAAGAGAAAAGAACAAGAGCACAAGAGCACACGAGCACACGAGCACAAGAGCACAAGAGCACAAGAGCACAAGAGAGAATGGAATTGTTCTTTATAACTCTAGTAAAGAAGATGTTAAATAACTATGTATGTTTACTTATAATTTCCCTCTTAAAGTATCAACATTTTCGAAGAAATAAAGTTGATCTTTAATAACCTTTTCCTTGGCATATTTAATAATTGGATTGCTCATATCACCCTTGACTGCGAAACCATGGACAACACCAGAGAATAAGTCTAATTGATATCTAACACCTAATTTAGCCAATTCTTCTTCAGTTTGATGTCTTAATTCAGGAGTGAAGATTAAATCGGTCTCGGCAGCAGAAATTAAAAGTGGACGTTTAATAGCCTTAACTTCTTCAATAGTAACAAATGAAGGATGAGCAACAGCAGCAGCATCTAAGTGTTTACCTTCAGCTAATTGTTGAATGGCATATCTACCACCAAAACAATAACCGATCCCACATAAGAATTTAGGTTTTAATTCCAGTTTAACTTTACATAAGAATCCATTAATGATTGGAGAAGTGACCTTATTGGAATGGACAGATAACCATTTTGGGAAATCAAGATCAGGACCAATTGGATCATTGTTTATAATATCAGGAATTAACACTCTATATCCATGTTTTGATAATTCATCGGCAATTAATAAAGTATTCTTGAACTGGTTCCCATAAACATCAGCTATAATAACAAGAATTTTAGAAGATTCTTGACCAACTACATAAGTATCTAATCCGAAAAGTTCTTGGTGTTTACCAATTGGGGCACCTCCATGAAGGGAAGCAATAGCACAACATTCCGAAGGAGGATTGGAGGCCATTTTTCAATTGTTTGAATAGGAATTAACAAAATCGAGTAGATTCTCCCGTTTTAAACTTTTCAAATTTGTGGGAAATGTTATTGCAATTGGTAAAAATGTACAAGAAAATTTATACGAAGGTGTCCCATGCGGGGTATACTCGATACTTTTCGAGTGAATACCAATACAAGTAAACAGAGAGTTTCTAGTGTATTTATACTTCGGTTATAATTACTATTTTACAGAGGTACCCACTAAGCCACGCTATTAATTTTTAATAATGTGTGGGCAATATTCGCAGTTTCACATCTACATGTTTGATACTTGATGACTATTATATTAACTAACTACAAAAAAGACAAACAAAAAATTGTGCCATCGTTTTTAAAACAAAATATGAATAAACTACTTCTTTCTAGCTTTACTTTGCTTTCGGTCAGTTAAGCCTAACCTTCATTGGTCTTTGCAGTAATTTGAGCTTGTTTAACAAGGTTTTGTGGAGCATCCATTCTTGGTAACATAACTTCAATTAATCTAATCTTGGAATTCTTGGCAAATGTCTTGTCGGCAAATATAGCTTCAGCTTCTCCGATTGTAGAAATTCTAATAGATTCATAATCTTTAGCATTGAACAATGATAATAATTCTAAATTCTTCCATGGCTGAACATCATTATATCCAGCATTTTCCCCATGAATTAAACGTTCAATTGTATAACCATCATTATTTAATACAAAAAGATATGGTGTTGTTCCATGTCTAATCATAGTACTAATTTCTTGTACAGTTAATTGTAAAGATCCATCACCAACAAATAATATAACTCTTTTATCAGGATTAATTTCTTGAGCTGCCATAACTGCACCTAATGTAGCACCAACAGAATAACCAATTGAACCCCACAACACTTGAGAAATCCCTACAACATCATTAGGAAACCTTGTTTGTGGAATACCAAATGCTGAAGTACCAGTTTCACTGATAATAACATCACCTTCTTGGAACCATGAACTAACTTTAGTCCATAACCATTCTTGAGTTAATGGTGCAGTTTTTGGTGCTGGAGTATTAATCATCTTAATCTTTGGAACTGGTTTTGGTTTATAACCCTTAATTACTGGGCCAATTCTAGCAATAATTTCTTGCATAAGTTCCTTCATTTTAACTCCTGGGAAAATAGCTTGTCTAATCTTGGTATGGTCAGAATGAAATTCAATAACATTTTTAGTACCATAAGAATATGAGAATGAACCAGTATTAAAATCAGATAATAATGCTCCACAAGAAATAATTAAATCAGATTGTTCAACTGCTTCTTTAACTTCAGGTTTTGATAATGTACCAATATAAACCCCTCCGAATCTTGAAGATACCGTTTTACCTTGAGCTAATTTTGCAGTAATTTTTGAAATTAACTGAGGATCATCAGAAAGTAAATCTCCTGAAACACCACCTTCATCAACAGTTCCTTTACCCATTGGAGTGACAAAAACCGGAAATTGAGTTAATTCAACCAATTCTTTAACTTCTTGTTTACAATCATGTCTAGCGGCACAGGCATCAACCAAAATAATTGGATTTTCTGCACGTTTAACCAAAGTTAAAATTGTTTCTACAACTTCTTCTTGAGCTTCTGCGTCATTAGGTTCCAAGGATAAATCAATTGGAGTATCTAATAAAGAAGCAGAAACAGTTAAATCAACCATATTTGCAGGCAATCCTAAATAAACTGGACGTTGTAAAGTATATGCAGTTCTAATAACACGATCAATCTCTGCAGGAGCAGTAGCTAAATCCGAAACAAATGCTGTAGTTTGAGAAATATTGGTAGACATTCTATGAAACACAGTAAAATCACCATTCCCTAAAGTATGATGTAATAATAATTGTTTTGATTGAGAAGAAATTGATGGAACACCAACTACATGAATTAATCCAATATGCTCAGCATAAGCTCCAGCAACACCATTAAGTGCAGATAACTCACCAACACCAAATGTCGTGACTAAACAAGAAATTCTTTTTAAACGAGCATATCCATCAGCAGCATAAGCAGCATTTAATTCATTGGCATTACCTGCCCATCTAAAAGAGCCTTTACCATGAACATCTTCAACTTCATAAATTTTATCTAAAAGTGATAAATTGAAATCTCCAGGAAGTCCAAATATAGTTTGAATATCTAATTGATATAATCTCTCAAAGAGATATCTACCTAAAGTAATTTCAGACATATTTTGCATTTATAAAATAAGCTTGAAAAACAAACAACAAGGAATACCTTGATTTAAGAAAGATAAAAAGAAAAAGAGAGAGAGAAAGAGAAATACAATTAAATAGGAAAACAGGGGCGAATTTTAGTTGTTTAAATAGTTGATGGAAACAATAAAGATGACCCCCGAAATTTTCCAGTGTTTAAAAAACTAAATCAAATCAAATTAAATCAAGGATACAGTATGCATTTAGACATATTTATAACTGATTTAAACGACTCAATTGATGTGTAACAAGGCAATTGAGTTGTCAATATAACTCAATTGCATAAAAATATAACATCTACATGTACACCTTTCAAATTTACATTTCGGTATACATGTTTCCGTTAGGGATGAAGTAAAAAGGAGGAAATGATGGAACGATCATACAATTGACCAAAAACCCGATTTTAGACATTTTTGCTAAAAAATAAATCTAGATAATATAATTCCGAAGGGGGTTTTTTTAAAAAGCTTTTTCACAAATTTCAGGTGTATGGAGATTTGCACTCCACATGTTTTTTCAATCAAATTTATTTTTTCTTTTTGAAGTTTTAATGCACGCATCTTGCATATTGTCAGAAAGAAAAGGTCGCGCATTAAACTACTAAAAGCCTCACAGAAAAGAACTATACAAAACTATGTAAAATTCTGCGTTTCACATCGTCATTTGTCGACCCTCAACTTTCGTTGGTCGTGTATTTTGGCTAGTTCCTTTATGATGAACTATTATTCAGTTGAAAACAGGTTCGAATTTCAACGTAAAATTAAGAAACAGTACAGGAAAGTCTAGATTGATTCTTGTTTCAATATAGTATGATTTTTATATAAATAAACACAACTCATGCCCCTGAGTTCAAAGAACTCGTATCCTTGTTTTGAATTATTCTTCTTTTGAATATTGTTTGGTATTAAATATATCATTATATTTATATTATATAATTACTTAGTAAACTGCATATACCGAATGGAAAATAGTTGAAGCCCTAATCATCATATATTCTTATATAGAAGATTTGGTAATTAGACAAGATTAAAAGAGCTCAAACTAGAAGAACAATTCTTCAATTATTGACACTCCCCTGAATATACAATCCATGACAAATTAGGTGGGAACGCGGGAACTATCATTTAAATAAGCGTCACAACAAATATAACTCACCGTTTAAAATGTTTAAGACAAAATATAACGTAAACCTGTTATTATTTAATAAAAATAATTTACTAAAAAATATCTTAATCATCCAATTGATGATTTATATGATGTTTTTATGCGTGAATGCACTGGCAATTCAAGGTGGATATGACCGGAACACCACTAATGACAAAGAAATTGCTGGTGATAGAATGAAAATTGATCGTGATGTGGACGGGTATAAAATGTTGCAACTAATCTGGGAGCAATCACCTCGAGGTGGTATATTACGTAAGATCATACTTTGGTTTGTAGAGCTATATCATTTTCTACTAGGAATTCATGAATGCACCGAATATTATGGGAAATGTCTCACCAATAGGAATCCGTATTATACCAAAGAAAGGTGTGATTATTATAATGAATGCTGTGCTTGGGACATGAGTATAATAGTCGTGGCATCAATCGGGATATCATATGAATATGGGTGGACAGGTTGGATAGTAGTGGGAAAATTTATGATTTGTATCGCAGTGTATTACATCATGTTGAAGATGAGGGGTTTATAAAATTGTTGATAGTGGCTGTCTTAGTAAACGTAATAGGTAAAATCACCTGGCTTTGGGTTTAGAGTAAGTAAGAATGGGTCAATGACTATGATAGAGTATACAAGAACATTGGAACAAAGTGGTACTATAGCCATGACACCTGTAGTTGTAAGTGACTTTAGCGGCAAAACTGACACATATCAAATTAGCATCCATATGTCTCATATTCCTGCATGTAATCGTACTTGTGACAATTTTGTGATTTGTTACGGAAAATTGTTCAAGTTCGGGTTCTATTTCTTGCAGGACAATGCGTAAGAACATACGATTCTATACATTTTTGACAATGGCTCAATTATAATTGCCAGAAAATGCGTCAATTCGCACAAAAATGTAAAAATGCAAAAAAACCTATAAGAAACATGTCATTGATATCATGCATTGCTACTATTAATTATATACACACATTGTCTAATCAATATAATTATCAGAATTTGAATCTGTCCTTTGATTCTTTGCTTCATCATCCTCTTCGTCATCATCACTAATATTAATGCCAACATTATCAACAGATTTATTATGTCCTGGAATCCATTTATAATATGTGGAAACAGTTGGTTTTAATCCTTTGTGGAAATTATAAATTACCATACATTCAAGTATTATGGTGATTAATAATAATACCACAGTAATTACTCCAAATACCGTCAATGATTTTCTTCCCATGAAATAACCACCTCTAACTATAGCAAATCCATAAGCTGAAGTATAATGAGTATATAATCTTATAATTTTAAATAATACATAGGCAATTCCTGCAAGATATAACAAGATTGTCAAAAGTGATCCAAAAATAAATTCTCGACATGTTGAAACATCACTAATGAAAAGTATGATTATTGTACATGGTAATACCACTACAGTAAGTATGAATTCCACTGAAGTTCTATCATTAACCATAATCACTAAAAATTGTATAGTAAACCCTGTAAAGAAGAAAAAATCAAACATTAAAATGGCCCTATGAATTTGAAAAATGGTAAACATTCGACGTAATTTAATATCAGCACCAACTTTTTTAAATGTAAACCAATTAACATATGTACGTAATGCCACTACAAGTATAATCAGTTGAAATAATAAAGTCGCACCAATAACGGCAATTGTTGCAATATTTAATGCAAATGTCGCCCTAAACCAGTTACCTCGTAAAACAATATTTATTTTACTCGCAACTTCATTATATTGAATACCTGAATAAACCAACATACAACAATAAAATATGCACAAGAAAAATAACAACAACATATTTCTTGTTTTCAATCCAATTAATGTAATAACCACTTGGAAAACTCCGGCGAATATAAATAAGGCAAAATATATGGAAACTTCAACATACTTCCCATCACCTAAATCTACATGATGAATATTTATAACAGCAAACATATATGATTCAAATAATATAATAAGTATAGCTGATATTAATGAAATGAAAAAGAATATTCTGGCAAATAATAAATATTGTTTTTCATCATTCGATTTTATTTCGTTGGATTTACTGTTGTTGAGGTTAAATACTTCAATATCACTTATGTTACTTCCATTAGAAGCTACGTGATAAAGTATGGGTGATTCAACTGGAGAATCCGAGTCATTATTTATATTAGGATGGGGAGTTCCATAGGGTATTTCTGTTTCTTCTTCTTGTTGTTGTTGTTGTTCCTGTTGTTGCCCTTGTTGTCGAGCATAGTGTCTATCAGACATATATGGAGATTGGTTGAAATATAAATTAGTATCGTTAGATACTCTTGTCTCGTAATTAGGCATAGTCGTTGGCTTTTTAGTGACTCTAGAATATCAAAATAATCGAGAATTATTGCTACATTTATATGTGAAACAAACAAAAAAAAACATTACAGTGAATTTTCACACTATACAAGGGAATACTCTTTTCTTTTTAGTTGCCAATTTTTACAATGTTGATGTATGACGCAGTTACGAGAGTATTTTTGATTTAAAAAAAATATTGGTTTCTGTGCATTATCTATGATTGTTGTTCCTTATTGATATGTCTAAGTTTAATCTCCTGTGAAATGTCAAGAGTAATCTTGTGAATGATACCTGTTACCATTTAACTTGACTCGTTTTCTATCACAGATTAACATCACTATTCAAGAGTAGTGCCCCCCTACACAAGGTCAAAGTTGAAATACCAAGAAATTTTAAAACTAAAAATAAATAAAAAGGTCTAGTATTATGTCCATACAAAAAAAAATGTATGATACATTTGGTCATTACGAAAATGTCAAATGGTGGCAGAGCCAGAAAGAAAAAATAAATTACTTACATGAAATCACTTATCTACTTTTTTAACAATCGTAAATAAATCTAGAGCTAAAAACTGTAAAATCTAATAATCATTTACATCTTCTTCAATAATCCCCTCACTTTCTTCATGTAAATTCACCCAATTTACATTATGATAATACTGTTTATCTTTTTCAGTAGTTTGTTTTAATTTTTCTACTGATTCTTCACCGTAAACTAAAACTGAAATTGCATCAAATCCACCAGCACCAGGAACAACACCACCAATTACACCGGGAATTAATTGACACTTATTTAACAAGTCAGTTTGAACTGGAGGTTCAATTGGAGCAGTTGATTTTGTAGTTAAATCTTGCAAACCTTTTCTAATTTCAAGTAAACAATTCAGTAATGGTTTTACCAGATCTCGAGTTATGGTAACATTATGTAAATTTTGTAATTCAGTTATGAAATTATTATTTGCTTGATCTAAATTTTCATATACTATTGAACTTTCTTCAGGTTTATTCTGTTTCCATGAAAGCACAGTTGATACTAATTTTGGAGTTTCTGAACCTCCTTTAATATCACCCATAACTAATTTAATACCACAAGGTAATGAACATGGAATATGAGTGAAATCCCAATTTGATTCAATAGTCATTTTTAACACTCTAGGAAATTCATCCTTGTTATGTTCAAGAGTATCAAATACATCATCAATAAGTTTTGGTTGGAATCTCTTGAATATAATTGACCCGTAAATTGCTGCAGCTACATCAAATCCTGATCCAATTTTCTTTTGAGCATAACAATGAGCTATTTGAGCAATATTATGTAAAATATCTTTATTTAATTGATCTTTTGCTTGGAAATAAGATACAAGAGCAGTAGTAACAACAGCAACTAATCCAGCAGAAGATCCTAATCCAGTTTTCTCAACTTGATTAATTGGGCGGGAATGAAAGAGAAACTTCTTTTTCGATAATTGTTTTTCAGTAGTGTTTTCTTGAGTATGATATCCTGGATCAGAATAAATATCAATATTTAAATCGTAATTTGTTTCTGGATTAATATACGCCAACACAACAAATATAACTGCCTCTAAGAAAGGATTATTATTCCCGTTAATCTCCTTTGGTGGTGTTAAATTTGAAGTAATATTATATTCCCATTCTCCATTGGTGAATTGAGGTGATTGAATTCTAATATGACGAGTAGTTGTACTTGTTACATTTGGTGTAATTATAGCATGCATTCTTGAAGATAATGCTGTAATGTAGGCATTATAATTTGGATCAATAACTAAATAACCTCCAGCTAAAAGTGCTTTACCAGG
Organism: Spathaspora arborariae UFMG-19.1A; assembly: GCA_000497715.1. NCBI lineage: Eukaryota > Fungi > Ascomycota > Pichiomycetes > Serinales > Debaryomycetaceae > Spathaspora > Spathaspora arborariae. The sequence continues at coordinate 418,383 of KI547139.1, forward strand.
TGCACTAAATGCTTTTGACATTTTTGTAAGTATTTCAACTCAACACAATTTTAATTTTTGTAAACTTTTGTAATGTAACATTTTTGTTTTGAGCTTGAACATAAATTTTTCACTTCCTTGTTGATTCCCTTTCGCACAGTATCCTCTTGACTCATCTATAGTTTTCTTTAAACCACATTTTACAACTACACACTTACAAATTAATTGTTATGACTCAATTAACACCAGATGAAATTGCCCACCTCAAAACTACAAAAACAATTGGGATAATTGGGTTAGGCGATATGGGGACCCTTTATGCTCGACGTTTCAGTCAAGCAGGTTGGAAAGTAGTTGGATGTGATCGAGAGGAGATTTACCAACAAACTCTTTGTAAATTTCACCAAGATAATTTCACAATACTTAAAAATGGTCATTTAGTATCAAGGATCTCTGATTTTATAATTTATAGTATTGAAGCAGCAAATATTGATAAAATGGTATCAATTTATGGTCCTTCATCAAAAGTTGGTAGTATTATAGGAGGTCAAACAAGTTGTAAAGCTCCTGAAATAGCAGCTTTTGAAAAATATTTACCTGATGATACAGAAATAATTAGTGTTCATTCACTACATGGTCCGAAAGTTGATCCTACAGGGCAACCATTAGTACTAATTCAACATCGAGCTAGTAATGAATCTTTTCAATTTGTCGAATGCTTAATGTCTTGTTTACAATCAAAACATGTTCGATTAACTGCAACTGAACATGATCGTATTACTGCCGATACTCAAGCAGTAACTCATGCAGCATTTTTATCTATGGGAGTAGCTTGGAAAAAGACAAATGAATACCCTTGGGAAACTCCTAAATGGATAGGTGGAATTGAAAATGCAAAGATTAATATTTCATTACGAATTTTTTCAAATAAATGGCATGTTTATGCTGGATTGGCTATTACTAACCCTTCAGCACATCATCAAGTTTTACAATATTCAAAATCAACAACAGAATTATTTACATTAATGATTCAGGGGAAACATGAAGAGTTGAGAATTAGATTAAATAAAGTTAAGCAATATGTATTTGGTGGAAATAATGTTAGTAATAAACATGATTTATTATTAAATGACGATTTATTACAAAATTATTCCTTGAAGAAAGTTCCTCCTGAAGGTAAACAACCAAATAGTCATTTATCATTATTAGCTATAGCTGATAGTTGGTATAACCTAGGTATTATTCCCTATGATCATATAATTTGTTCCACACCTTTATTTAGAATATTTTTGGGAGTTACTGAATTTATATTTTGTAGTGGTAATCTTTTAGATGAATGTATTGATGTTGCTATAAATGATACTAGTTTTAGACAAGATGATTTAAATTTCACTATTGCTGCCCAAACTTGGTCTAATATTATTAGTTTTGGAAACTTTGAATTATATAAACGAGAATTTGTCGAAACTCAAGAATATTTTAAACATATGTTTCAAGAAGCTAATGAAATTGGTAACGAAATGATTCATACTATTTTAGAACGAGTTAAACAGAGGGAGGCAGCTACATAGATAACAAAAAGGTATTTTATATATATTATATCATGCAGTTTATTCTCTCTTTTTTTTTCTTTGCTCTTTTACAACTGTTCATCTTTAATTACATCCATTAACCAATCTAACCCTTCAGTCAACCCTTCACCTCTAATTGCACTACTAGCAACAATACTCCAACTTCTATCTTTTAAATCAGTTAAATCAAGTGCTTGACTTACTTCTGCTGCTGTCATTGCTCCAGGTTGATCTTGTTTATTAGCAAATACTAATAATGCGCTATCTTGTAATTCTTCTTCTTTTAACATGGTATGTAATTCTTTACAAGCAGTATCAATACGATCTTTATCAGTTGAATCGACAACAAATATAATTGCCGAGGTATTACTATAATAACATCTCCAATAAGGTCTTATAGAAGTTTGTCCTCCTAAATCCCAAATATTTAATGTAACATTTTTATATTTTAAAGTTTCAACATTAAATCCAATAGTTGGCTTCGTAGTAACAACTTCTCCCATTTGTAATCGATATAAAATTGTAGTTTTCCCAGCACCATCCAATCCTAGTATAAGAATTCGTATTTCCTTTTGTACTCCCCAAAGTTTACCAAATATATTGGCAAAACTAAATGCTTGTCCCATGATTGACTGTGTTATATATTAAATCCTTGCTTCGGTCTTTAGTACGTTGATAAGTTCCTTACAATATCTTTTGTAACAAACTATTAATTCAATTCCACTTTTGGAATAAGATTATCTCCGATATAACTGATATAACTTACTAATTGTGAACAACCACATATTATTTTTGGGTCTCTTTTTCTGGTGATTTGAACAATTCGGATGGTTGTTTGCTTCGTCCGTGATTTGTACTGCATATAGTTTCTTGGTCACGTGTCTCCCTCTCTTTTTTTTTGACACTTTTACATGATGTATAAACTGAGTGTTCACACAATTCCAAAAATTTATTGTGTGATCAGTAATTTACAAATTATTACAGAATTTAAGTCAATTGATACAACAGAACCCAATGACAGATCATCATCAAAAACCACGAGGTATTTTAAGAAATAAAGATGAAGTACAAATAATACCACATGAAATACTGGACCAATTAGATCGTCAAGAAGTCATTAAAAATACTCAATTAAATGCTAGATTAAGTTCAGAATATTCTCGAGGTGAAAAAATTCGAGCTAAAATTGCTGAAGAAAAACGAAGAAGATCATTTGGTGCAAGTAGTGCTAGTGAAGGAGAAACCGAAGAAGATCAAAGTGGTGACCATTTAAAATGGGATGAAATTAATCTATACAAGACAGAACAGGAGAAAGCTGCTACTATGAAAATAGATGAGCCAAAGACACCTTATGAAGGTGGATTCAATCCCCAGGGAGAATATTATCGTGATGATGATGAAGCTCAGGATGATATTCCTTCATTTGAATTGGGTGCAGGTGAATTTGATAAGGAGCATGCAATTGTTGGATCTCTTCGTGGTGGTCAAGTTGTACCTAATGATGAAAATGAGCAAGTAGTTGAAGATGAACCAGAAGAGGAACATGAATTAACTGCTGAAGAAAGACATAGAATATTTGAAGAAAAGAGAAAACAACATTATCATTTAAAGGGAATGGTATTGAAACAAAAATTTGCTGTATCTGATGAAGATCTTGACGATGAGGATGAAGATATAAATACAGAAGAAAAGGAAGGCGATGAATAGTTTTATATATATATTGTGTATTGTGTATTGTGTATTTCTTTTAATCTATCTAAGCAGAGAAATACTTCAAATATGAAGCTTGTAAAGAACCAGCATTGATTAATTCGTCAACAACTTCAGTAAATACAGCCTTGATACCAGCAGCATCAGCATCTTTGACCTTGTTGGCAACTTCTCCTAATTTAATATCATCGAATTTTTCAATTAATAAATCAACATCAGCATCAATATCTGCAGATTTACTAGCATCACCAAAGTAATCATTATCCTTAACTGCAGCTCTAATATTTCTCTTGTTTTTCTTCTTGGCAGCCTTGGCAGCTTCTTTAGCCTTCTTAGAACCAGCCTTCTTTGCTGCTTCTTCTTCAGCAAGTTTTTTAGCAGCCTCTTCTTCAGCAGCCTTTTTGGCGGCTTCTTCTTCAGCAGCTTTTCTTGAACCTGCTTCTCTTTCCCATTTTTTTGCTGCTTTTTCCTTCTTAGCTTGTTCTTTAAATAATTTAATTCTTGGATCTTCACTATAAGCTCTTTCCACTAATTCTATTAATCTCTTGTTATCTTCTTGTTTCAACTTCTTTCTAGTGGCAATATTTTTACGTTCAATATAACGCTTGTGGTCTCTATTAGCAGTATCATCTGGAACATCTTCATCTTTAAACTCAAAAGTTTTCCAAGATTCAAATTTATTCATAAATCCATAAAATTCATCAACTTGTTCCTTAGTAGCATCTAATCCACCTAAACTTGGGACTGGTTGCTTTACAGAGAATCTAGCTTCACTTTCAAAAATAGGACCCCAAACTTCAAAGAAATCATATTTTGATTTTGGTGAAGGAGGTTTTGGGTCAGATTCAGTATCAACTGAATCATATTGTCTTCTTTTAACAGGATCCAACATTACTTCAAATGCTTTTTGAATAATTTTAAAGAACCCATCTTGATCTAATCCACCAGCAGCAGATTTCTTATCTGGATGATGTTTTAATACTTGTTTTCTATGAGCTCTTCTAATTTGATCTTCAGTAGCTTTCCATCTTAAATGGGATAATCCTAAAACGGCATATAAATTGGCAGTTTTCCATTCTCTTGGGTCATGAGAAAGTAATTCTTCACTTTGTTCTTCATCTCCTAAATCATCATCTTCATCAACTTCAATTTGTTTAACATTTCTTTCTGCTTCTAATTTTTCAAATTCTGACCAAGAATGACCTCTTAATGTTCTTGAAGCATGGGCCAAGAAGTATCGACCAACTGGTTCAATTGGACGACGTACTGCTGCTGAGTATTTGTTTACAGCTTTGAAGGAATCACCAGATCCTGATGGTAATACAATAGACATAGTGTTGTGTTGTTACAGAGTAAGATCTATTATTTGAGAAACTTTGAAAAATTTTTTGTGATGGTGTAAAAAATTAATTAGGGATGATATTTACGCTGAGAAATCTAATCTCAGTAAATACAGTCATGTACATAGAAGATTGGTAGGGTATATTCTAGACATTGGCTATATTCTAGAATATAGTCATTATCTATTCGACTTGCTAGGTTTTGAACTTAGAGTATCTCCATTTAAGAGCTTTTTTTCAATAAATTGTTCTTGGAATGAGTGATTGCTTACGTAGTATGTTAAACTACTGCAATTGTTTTTGTAAATCTGTTATCAAATACAGATAGTCAATTAAAACTACAAAATACTCTATTAATTCTCCTTAATAGCAGACATATCTAATACTTCAATTGTTCCTTCTCCCTTACCAAGCTTGGCTCCTTCACCTTCAATTATCCCTACTAAAACTCTATAATTAATTGGATCTATTATTCCAACAATCTCATATTGTTTACCGTTATTCACTTCGTCTTCAAGTTGATCAATATTTGGTTTGATATCATTAACAAACACTTTCTGATATGCTTTTTTAGTTAAAATTATTCTAATTTTCATTTGAGCTCTTGCTATAGGAATAATTTGTTTTTCAACTAATAGTTTAATAGCATCTAATGCTTGAATCTTGGTTTGTTTTGTGGGATTTAAATGAAATTTTATTTCATTCAAGGCTTTTTCAATCATTGAAGGAGGATATCTTTTCTTTGATCTTGGATTTATACATTTGGTACTTATAATATTTAAAAACTCATTTTGTTTTTGAACTAAATTTGCATTTCGTTCTTTTTCATTTAACTGAATTTCACCTTTGTTTAATATTTCTAAAATGATTTCATCCTGATTAGTTGTTCCAAATGCTTTTTGAAGGTCATCATTATTGGCAACTTGTCCTTTTGAGACATTCATGAATACTTGTGGTATTTGTAATACTTCATCTAAATCTTTTTCAACTTTCAGTCTCCAATCTTGAACTTTATTTTGATAACAAGCAATTTCAAATCTTTTTTACCTTTTTTCATACGAACTAAAGAGACATTGGTTAGTCTGATTTGACTATTTGGTTGGTTAATCACTGCCATTGAATACTTATCGGTAATAATGATCAGAGATGTGCTAAATATTAACAATTTAAATTTCTCAGAAAATTTTATTAGAGCAGTCACGTGATATGCTTTGTCCAGATACACTTGCAATTTACACTTTATTCATGTAAATCAATTTAATTAATATATATTTAGTATATAGGGGGAAATAGGTAATGCTTCGATTCTATGATTAGCCTATTGATATGTGTTTGGGTAAATACATTGAAGTTTCTTTGAAATATTATATAGACAGAAAAGGTTTGATTTATTCTTCATCTTCATCACCACCTTCAACAAATTTACTTCTAACATCATGCCATGATTTGCCTCTGTTGTGGTTTTCGTACCAGGTAGTAATTGCAGCATCAAAGAATCCTTGGAATACAAAAGCACCTCCAAAAATGGTGGCTACATAAACAGAATTTCTTTGGAATAATTTACCGACAAATGACTAGAAAGGAGTTAGTATTGTTGTTTGAATATAATTAAGGTATTTCTTAGGTGTTATAGGTATCTGTCTCTGACTTGTGTCTTAACGTGGTATTGAATTTATATTATGTGATTATTTTTGGAAAGTGCTTTACTGGATAAGTAGAATATTTCTTGACTTGAAACATAATATTCTTGGAGTTACATGAAATGCTATAACTTATTGCTTCTCGGTTATGCTCTTCGGTGTCTTGTTTAGACACTTTGTGGTTGTGTAGTCTTGGATATTGGATCTGTGGTACTCATTTGTTGCTGACATGTTTATCTTATCTATAGTTTTTCTTTTTTGTATTTCCCGTATTTCTTTCGCTTATATGATCTTAGAATTACCTTCCAACTGCTGTTTCTGATTGTATAACATACCATTGTTGTGATATCTAACTAGTTATAGTACTGTTGTATGGTTAGGTTGAAATTTTTCTATTCTTTTTTTTACAACATAGTTTCCTGTATACATTATTTTTCAAGCGCAGTTGATTGGTTCTTCATTACAAATAGGATTCACGTGACACAATTAATTAACACTATATACTTTATTCTAATTTAACAGTTTGTAATTGTTCAGCTGTTTTTTCAACAGTTCCATTAGCTTCAGCAACAGTAGTAGCAGTAGCAACAATAGCAGCAGTAGCTCCGCCTGGGTATCTACTTCCTTTATTCTTTGGCTTCTTAACTTTCTTTTCTTGTTTTGCTTCAACACTTGGGTACCCATTCTTTTGAGCTGCTTGAAATTCTTCATTATTTTCAAATTCAGCTCTAATTGGTGCCAATAATTCATTAATTCTATCAGCAACACCTGATTTTAAATCTGGAGGAGCTAATTTTTCTGCTTCAAAATCAGCTTTTAATTCATCCAAACTAGTATAAGTAATTGAACCACCATATTTTTCAGGTCTATCAATCTTAAATTCAAATATTCCTTCTTGACCAGTTTTTAATTCTTGAATTGGTTGTATAACATATTCAATAAATGCAATTAATCCATTATCTTTAATTTCACCTGGGGCACAATAAGCAGAATTGACTTTTTTCTTTACAACTTTTGGTTCTTCAATAATATCAATTTTTGAATTTGGATCACTAGCACTCATTTTACCACCTTGACCTAAACCAGGAACCATTGGGTTCATTAAATGAGCTCTTTTCTTGTATCCAATACTTGGTAAATTTTCTTCAGCCAAAACAAAGATTTTTCTTTGATCAACTCCACCAAATTGAGCATCAACATCTAAATGTTCTTCATCAATAGCTTGCATTAAAGGGTAAATTAAACCTGATAATAAGGGATTAGTCACTTGTTTAACAACATCAGCACCAGCTCTTTTAGCATCATTTTGAGAAACAATATTGGATAATTTAAAAAGATCCATAATATAAGCACCATCTTTTTGATAAGAAGATCCAACAACAAATTTTAATTTTTCAATAGGAACATTAATAGATCTTAAGATGGCTTTTACTACCAATTCATAATATTTTGATCTATGTTGAACAACTTCTAATGGTGCCTTCATATTATCTAAATAAGCATGTAAATCAGCTAAAAGAACAGTAACTTCACAACCAGCTCTCAAGAAATGAGCTAATTTGATCATAGGAACAAAATAACCACAATGTGGTTTACCAGTTGGTGCAGTTCCCCAATAAATTTTAACATGTCTTTTTTCATTTTCTAAAATGTCCTTGATAATTTGTCCATTTAAGGTTTCTTGTAAACCTTTGGTGATTAAATTGTATTGTTCAGTAGGATCAGTAACTACGTTGTTGATTGAACTCATATTGTGTATGTCTATAAAGGTTTTTACGTCAAGATCAAGGTTAGAATACTCTGAAAATTTTTTTGACTCATATATTTTACCATATCAATTTTTTTTTACTTCTTCGGTTGAGGGCCCTTAAGGACGACGCCGCACGGGACAAAATGTCGTACTAGAGTATTTAATCAGGTCGACTTGACAATTTGTAGTAGTTACTTACACTATACACATAGTCAATCACTATCTAAGGCAGCCAGTTAGTTTTTGGTACAAAGTTTAAAGGCTACTTCTCACGTAATCAGTTGATTTGTGGTACAGCTTGCAGGGTGATTCTGTACCACCAGATTTTTGTTGGGCGTGGATGTAGATGTGGATGTAGATGTGGACGTAGATGTGGACGTAGATGTGGACGTAGATGTGGACGTAGATGTGGACGTAGATGTGGACGTAGATGTGGATGTGGATGTGGACCTGGACCTGGACGTGAAGTTTGTTGCCTTGCGGGGGATCAGACGCAAAGCCCTCTAAACGTGAAACTGGGACAACAGACGAACAAAAAAAATAGAATATAAAAGACCCCAAGTCTTATCTTGTGATTTGTAAATCAATAACACCTCATTCACAATGGTTGGCTCTGCATCAGACTTAAAAAGTCAATTAAGAAAGTTCCTTGTTGAACTACCTGCCAGATCAAGCTTTTCCTTTACACCAGCTAGTAAACATGACTTGTTTCACGCATTATATGTTGCTATTACCAATCAAGGTCAATATCTTACAACTTTATTCTCAGATATTCCTAACGAAGAATTAATTCAACTACAATCACAACAATTGACATTCCCTACTTCAAGTGAACCACCTGTGGAAGTATTTTATAAACCAAGTTCTTTTCGTACAACCAAATACTCTCACCCACCAAATAAAGCATGTGCTAGAGCATTTCAAGAAAAGGAACCAGTTTATAGTTGTCAAGATTGTGCATTTGACGATACTTGTGTATTATGTGCTGATTGTTTTAACCCTGATGATCATATAAACCATAATATATATATATATAAGTCAAGTGGTGAAAATGGTGGTATTTGTGATTGTGGTGATGAAGAAGCATTTGTTAGAAAATTAAATTGTAAATGTCAAACAAATAGTGAAGATACGAATATGGAAGAAGCAAATGTATCTATTTTAGAACCTTATATACGAGATATCATTTCGGTTTGTCTTGATTATATCTTGGATGTAACTAGTATGTCCCTACTTACATTACCTATGATACATGATATTATTGCTGAAGAAGATTGTCAAGTCAATTGTAAACAATTTTCTGATTCTGCTGTATTACTGCCAAGTTATCGTTATGGTAATATTCCTGATTTAAATTCCAGTACGTTTCATTTATCACTTTGGAATGATGAATATCATAATTTACAAGAAGCCATAAATGCAATAAAAGATGGAACTGGTATAAATGATAATAAAGCCAATGAGTACGCTTACAAGATTGATAAGGAAGGAGTGGCCATATTAAGAAAAGATTCAAATTTTAAGAATTTACTCGGTCCTAAAAAGTTAATGGAACGACAAGGACTTATTGCCTCAATTCAATCATCTCGTGATGATTTCCGAGAAGAAATGGTCAAGTATGTGTTTGAATGGTTAGAAGAAATACTCAATTTTAAACATAATACTCAATTTAGAGATGTTTGTAAAAGAATCTTTAGTGAAGAATTATTACTACCTAATCATAAAATCTCAACTAAAATTGATGTTGAACCATTTAGACCAAGTATTTTCTCGAAAAAATACTTTGCTTTTATGAATGGGTTTCTATACCAAGATAGTTTTAGTGATGAAGGATTAACTCGTATTAATCCAAAATTTATTGGTGATTTAACTCAACCAACTTTAAATGTTTTACAAGAAAATGACGATCCCAAACAATTCTCTCGTTCAAGATTACATTTTCTTTTACTATATCAAATACGATTGAGAAAATGTATTCGTCTGAAATTAGGTAATTTAATTATACCTTGTCTTGTAAGTGAAGCAGATAAAAAATTGGAATTTTCAAAACAATTTATTCAAATTTATCCAACTTTAGTTAATATGATGGCGTTTATGGATCGTGAAGAAAATATAAATTTATTAGCTGATATTTCTTCGCAAATTTTCACTTGTCCTAATAGTATTCAATATATTTTAAGTAATGATTTATTACGCAATATTCTTGGTCCACTTGCGGGATTAATTGAATCAACCTCGACTGAATTTCATCCAGAAACAGGATATACTAGTTTCCATGATATTGGTATGGATTCTCAAAGAAAACGAGCTATGAAATTAGTAATTAGATGGGGAATTGGGCATTTAACACATCTTTCTTCAAAAAGTTTAGCTGGTAATGATATCAAGGCATTTATGGAGAATGAAACATTTAAATTATGGATATTTATACTTCGAACTTTTCAAAGTTATTTATTAATGGAAAGAAAATATGGAGATCATGTTGAACGAGATTCTGATGATTTTATGTTGCATTTACAATATTTCTTCCCCTTGGTATTACAAGTGAAAGAAGTTATTGAATCTCAATATGAAAACCCTAAAATTATTGGCAATGCACTTTTGTTGTTGAAATATTTAGCTACTCGTCCAATTGAATATTCCCAACCAGGAGTTATTAAATTCCAAGTAAGTAAAGATAAAGTAAGTTTTGCCAATCCTTTACATACATTGTTTTCATTTATGATTGAATATCATGGAATTGATAAATTTGTCCCATTTTTCAAATTAAAACCAAAGGAATTTGTCGAGATTGCTGATGTTTCCTTGAGGAGTGTAGTATTAGGATCACAAATTAAAGTTGGATTTTGGATTAGAAATGGAATTTCTGCCACTCATCAAGCTAAGATTTATTTTAGTTCAAAGACTTGTGATGTTACTTATTATCGTGATTTCCATTTAATTCAAACTTCAATATTGTTTAATAATGAACCAAATCAAGTATTGACGAATTTATTAGATAGATGGGAGATTTTACCTTGGTTCCTTAATCAAGTAAATTATTCTCAAACTATTTATGAAGAAAGATTCTTTACGATTAGTGAGCGGTTTATTGTGTTTATTTACAATCTAATTGCTGATAGAACTTTTTTAACTGTGGAAACTCCCAAGGAAAGATCAAGAAGAATGTTACGTACAGCCATAACTTATAGATTATGTCGTAAGGGGAAACCATATAGTTCATTAAAGTATAAGATTGACACTTTACTTGATAATGAGGAATTTGATGAAGTTTTGTATTCAATTGCTGATTATCAACCTCCTAGTTCATTAGTGGATAGTGGATTATATCGTTTGAAAGAATCGGTATATGAAGAATTAGATCCTTTAAGTGTATATTTAGACCCAAGTAAATATCAAGTGATTACTGAGAGTATTATCAAGAATGTGGCTAGAATACGTAAAATCAAAGAAGATAATGTTATAATTCAACCCCATATTATTCAAGCCAATTATGATTTTGTTGATAATAATATTGGTCAATTTGTCAAGACACAAATGTTTGCTAAAGTAATATATAAATTCTTACAAGTTGCCATTGATAATTCCGATGAAACTTATTTACCACAATTATTACATTTGATTCATGCAATCTTGTTAGATGACGAATTGATTCATGGTAAAGAATATTTAAATCCTCATTTTGTTAATATCCCAATTAGTGATTTATTACTTGGTATCGTGGAATCTAAAATGTCAAAGTATGTTATTCATAAAGCCGATTATTTGGTGGATTTATTAGTGGTAAAAGACAAACGAATAATTGATAGTTTAGTTGATTGTTTTGGTGAAGAATATATTCAATCTTATAAACAAAGAAAATCACAGTTGTTTGAAACGGAAACTGACAGGAAAAAGAGATTAGCTAGTGAACGCGCCAATAAAATCATGAAGAAGTTTTCTAAACAACGAGAACAATTCTTGAGTCAAAATAAAGATCTTGATTCAGATATGCTTGATATTGATGATCAAAATGAAGAACAGGAACATTTACGTACTTGTGTATTATGTGGAGAACAAGAAACTGTTGAAAACCCATTTGGAATTTTAGTTAGTTCAACTAAAGCAGCAGTCTTTTGGAAAGTCCCCATGTTTGAACATGAGCAAGTTGGATTAGCATTCAAAAAATGGAATAAAGAAATCTTATTTGATGAGAATGCTACAAGCTATGGTGTGGGGTATTGTACAGATATTGATAATGATGTCCCATTTGAATTCCCGGTGGTTTCTACTTGTGGCCATGGTATTCATTTTGAATGTTATAAACGTAGTGCAACTGGATTAACCCATTATCCATGTCCACTTTGTCATAATTTACATGATACATTTATTCCTTCATATATACCACCACTTCATGATAGAATATCAGATGAATATCTTTACGATGAACCTCACCATACCAGATATAATATGATTGCTCATTGTACACAAGTAGGGTCAAAAATCAAGAATATATTGAATGGGTTAATGGATGATGAATATTTGAGTGAGACTCAATTTGATGCAAATAGAAAGTTGTTATCCACAGTGTTGACACGTATCCCAGATAGAGCAAAATATGGAACTGGGTCTACTAAAAATGAAAGTTACTTTTACTTGTTGTTGGCCTATTCTGAACTTATTAGTAATACAATTAGAATGAACGAAATTTCAACGAGAATAAATGGACAAGAAGCATATTCTAATTTCTTGCCTCAGGGATCTACAAAGACTTTATTGATCAGTTTAATTCAAGGTAGAGCATTAGCCTATGAGAAGAGAGGATATAGTTCATTACTTGGATCAGAAGCTACATTTCAATTGGAAGCAGAAAAGTTTTGGGATTCACAATCAATCTTGGATAGTGCATTTAACGATGTGGTTGCATTATTTTTCCAAACAGGAGAATCTTTGGCTACTTTATCCAGATTGGGAATAGCAAAAACACTTGCATTGTCATTGTATTCGATTTTACATAGTTGTTCTAATAATCCTGGTTATGAAAAATATCTTGTTGTTGAAGATGAAGAAATACCTCTAGAGATTTTAGGAGATTTCCAAAGCCTATTATCTAAAGTTATAGATATGATGGAAATTGATGTTGCTCCATTAGGAAACAAATTGGTCGTTGGTCTCTACATCTGTCTTGAACGTTTGATTGGTATATTCTTGAGACAAGTTGTTATATTTGCTGATTTATTAACATGTCGTTTACAAGGGGAAAATTTATATGAAAGTAAACCCGAGTTTGCTAATTTACAACATGCCATTGAGTCACAAGACAGAATAGATTCCACTGAAGCATTAACTACAAGTTTACACATCCCATCATTTAGTCAACTTATTAACAAATTACTAACTGGTGATGAAACATTTGAAAATAAGATATTTGAAGTTGTATTCTTATCCAAGATCCCCAAACATATGGAAAGTGGTATTCTTAGTTTAAATTCTCCAGGAATGGTTCATTTAATCAAATTACCTCATGATTATAACGTTTCATTATTAACTGCATCAGATGCCGCTACTCATGAGAAATCAATATGTTTGTTCTGTAGTAAATGGATAAGTAATAGTAGCCAAGCAAACCATATGACAGAATGTACAAACCACACGGGTATTTTTTATAATCCAGGAACAAATAACCTTCGTATAGCAGTTCATATAGGACATAGTCGGATCCCAATAGATCTTGAAGGACCATATTTAACTGTACATGGTGAAGTTAAACCAAGACGATCAAAATTCAAAGCCACGTTGAATGAATTTAGATATTTATATTTGAATAAACTTTGGTTGAATCAAGGGTTATATGCTTTTGTTACGAGACATTTATTTGGTTCGAGAACTGCTGATGGTTTATTTGTTGATGATGGTGATACTTCTCCATTTGAAGAAGATTCAGAGTATATGGACGAAGAAGAAGAGGCGGCAGAACTTGCTGGAGGTTTATTCTTTTAGTTTGATTTTAAGTATGTTTTTATCAAGATATATATCTTATTATACTGTCTATACATTTAGCTGTTTTTACTCTCGGGTATTGAGTTCAACCATATTCTTGGTCAAGCTTTCAGGTTTGCTAAGTACAAAGAAATTTATTATTATTACATTCTTACTACGGAAGCTGATACTTACGTAATCTACTTGATCTGCAAATTCAAAATGAATTCTTGTCAAAAAGAAATGAAAATCCTGCTTTAATCCTACTATTGTCTCCATTCTATATTATCCTCTGTTTCTTTTATTCACCGAGTCGGAATTTAAAAGGAGTAAAGAGCAAGAGGCTCACCATTTTAATAATCTCCGCCCGATCCCCAAGAAATCAGGCAACAACCATTTGTTGTCCTACATTGTTTATTGTAGAAGTTGGGTGGTTCCCCACATCTTTGTTTAAAAATACAGGGTATTTAACAGTTTCTTCTGATCTTTCTTTTTTAGGAAGTGATTCCTTGGTTAACACTTCCTATTTAGGAATTGTATCCGCCAACATGTAAACTCTGAAAAATCTCGTAAATTCTTGCCAAATATTAGTCCAGAATACCAGGTACTCCTATATTGTTCTCAATGCTCATATATATATCCCCGAATTTACACGAACTTCTTTTCCCCCCAGTCTATTTTAAATCAACTTAGTTTTTAGGAAAAACTCAAAAAAAATGCAACTCCCAGATAAGGATGTTAAATTATCTTCAGAATCTTCAGGTAAAATTCAACAATTAGATATTGATTTGTTGATCGAGGAATTGACTCTTGAAGAAAAAGTATCTTTATTAGCTGGTCGT